>CM056493.1:10482866-10810058 GCA_029783415.1 Anisodus acutangulus | reverse complement strand
CGCCTAACAAAAAGGGCCAAAAGAAAAAAAGGGATGTATGGCTGAGGGGAGGATCCCGGTGAACAATGTTCCACTGATTAGGCGGGGACAGGATTCGAACCTGTGACGTGGGTCAGTTTCGGGGTGGGGAGCGAAGAGAGATTGGGGGAGGGGGAGGCCAAAAATGACCGTTGCACAACGGCCAAAATATAAAATGACAGTTGGTGCAACAACTATTTTGTGCAAAGGGGAGGGATCGGGCGGGACCAGAACGGGGCTGGCGCGGGACGAGCCCAGGTCCCGTCCCGGTACCGAAATATTTTTTTTTTTAAAATCGGGGTCGGGGCGGGATCGGGCTGACCCAGCCCGTTGGCCACCCTTAGTTAAAAACACTTGTTTTTAAGTTAAATAACAAAAATAAGTCAAGTTATAAGTTAGAATAACTCATCCAAACAGGCTATAAATCTACAGAAAGCATATGTTTTTCACATTATGCCTCAAATTGCAGCTGATAAAATAAAGAAAGCTTGTCTTGTTAGCTTGCATAACAAACATCAAAAACGCGTTTGATGCCATGCCAACACTCAATTTCATTATAAGAAGCATTCGAGGCGTGTCATAAGGCGGGATAAAATTGGTAAATAATCACTTTTAATTAGGGATGGCAACGGATCGGATTTGGACCGAATCCTACTAGATCCAGATCCAGATCCGTTTTTCATACCTGAATTCAGATCCGGATTCATATCCATCGGGTCCATAAAAATCAAATCCAAATCCGGATCCATCGGATCCATCGGGTCCACGGATCGGATCTGGATCCACATGTAAAAAATTTTGCTTTGATAAGAATTTTTTTTTGAACTGACAAACGATTTTTACTTAGGTAACAATTTACTGTATTTCAATTTTGAAATGTTCATATGAGATCTTTTGTTCGTTGTCTCGTTTTGATTGTGAGCTATTAATTGAAAATGTTGGACAATGACAATAGTTATGAAACATGCTGACTCGTATTTTCACAATGCAGAACTTGCATGTGCTTGGAATCTTCACAAATGAAGTGAATATAATTTCAACTACTTGTTTATGGAGATGTTAGTCATTCACTAATATAACATTGATTTTATTATCGAAGTTACCTCTTTAATTTTTGGTTTTTGAGTTAACGCGGGATAAATTAAACTTGTTTTGAGAATTAAACTTGCAAGGATGTGCTTAGCAATTTTAAGAAAATACTTATAAAATTACATTCTAGGTTATGAATATATTTAATAAAAAATGGATTCACGGGTCGGATCTAGATCGGATACGGATCTCCAATACAAGATCCAGATCCAGATCCGATCCGTCGGGTCCAAATTTTGAAGATCCATATCCTATAAAACGGATTTGAATCCACCGGATCTGGACCGGGTCCAGGATCCATTGCCATCTCTACTTTTAACACCTGTTATTATGGACTAGCCACTATTTTAAAAGTTATTACTCCAATATTTAGCCATTCATTTAACATGAAAAAGATTTTGGACAAAAATATTGGAGTCTGGCGCCTAAATGACACTTTTTAAAGCAATAATGTCAAAAGGGGTCATGGATTGCACAATAAATCAAAACGGGTTTATCATGTAGCACTCCACGAGTTACCCCTAATGTTAACGACTTACTTCACCGTCCGTCTATGTCATTAACTTTTTTCTTTTTATCGCAAAATGTGGATAGGTCCACAATTTGCAAGAGGATTTCCTTTTGCAAATCGTGGAACTCTCCACTTTTTGCAAAGAAAATTTAAAGAAAAAAAAAGTTATTAGCAAATCATGAGACTCTCCACGTTTTGCAAAGGAAATTTTTTAAAATTATTTTACTATGTTGCATACGGCATTTTTTAGTTTTTTTTTCATTTGTAGACACATTAATATTCAAAAATATTTTAACTCAATCTGGAACTAATAAAGTCATATAATAATTAAGAATTTGTCAAATAATATGTGAACATACAAAAAACACGAAAATATAAGTCAAACAAACTTTACACGTTATGTGAATAGTAGATGTTAAATTAAATATGCAAGTAAAATCCACAAAACATAATATATATTTATTACAATAAGGACAACAACATATTTGTAGAAGATTACATAAGGAAACAACCTACAATTTAGGAAAAAACATAATAACGAACAAGCAATAACAACTAATGAGTCTACATAGCGCAACAATTCTTCTTATGACCTGTTTGTTTGCACGTACTACACCTCCTAGCCATGCGAGCATGAGCTATATACATTTCATTCCTCCTTCTACTTGTACTCTGCTCTCCTTAGAGGTTCGCTCGTATTCAGTGTTTGCAATTAAATTGAAGGGAGAGGGTGGCCAATATGCCTCATCACCCAAGGGTGAAAATTTTTCATTGTATGTTTCTTTGTAAAACCTGCAACTGTAGTGCTTGCTAACATAGGTCTTTGTTATCTACATACTGTTGGAAATTAGCCTTTGGCGGGGAGATGCGTCCACCCATCTTTGATGAATTAAACACTAGTGTTTCGCATGTTGGAGACCTTGTCTCTTCGCACATGCATGATCTACGAAGTGAGTAGATGATCGTAGGGCCAAGAATCGTCTAATTTCATCGAGAAATGAAAGAGATATTGATCCACGAAGTAAGGTGTTTGAGACATGGAAATGTGATGTGGGACAAATCTACCACATCGGTGGGAATAGGAAGAATTGCTCTCTATATAAGTCTCTAATGTGGTAAAGGGTTTGGATCCCCAAGGGGTATCCCATGTGTTTAAAGGAGGGAAGACCTAGATGTGCTTGGGTTCAAGGCTAAGCCCACACGCGCGCCGCCGCCGCCCGCCCGTCTGGTCCGGTCACGGGTCGTGGGGCTGTGGGGCTGTGGGGCTGTGGGGCTTTCTGATATTATCTTTTTGGACCAGAGAACTCTGCCAGATGTACAGTTTGGACCAGAATTCTTTCATATGTACAGTTTGGTCCCTGAAGTTTCAAAATTTACAGTTTGGTCCCAAAGTTCTGGGAAGGTGACGGAAGGCAGAAAGCCTACCGTTGGGACTATTTTTTGAGGCATTAATCAGCCATTACTTGGCTGATTAACTCCTCCATTAACAGCCCATTACTTGGGCAGGTGGGCAGCCTTTCAATGGCCATTAACAGCCATTACTTGGCTGTTTTAATGTCCTCCTAATGGCCATTAACAGCCATGTTTTGGCAGTTAGACAGCCCCTTCTCCTTGCTATATATTGAGCCTTCTTTGGCTCAATTCAGTGGCAGAAAATAGACGAAAATACAGTGAGAAACATGCAGCAAACAGAGACGAAAAACAGCAAGTAATAGGCCCGAAAAACAGCCACAAAATAGCACAAAACAGTGAGTGATATTCAGCGAAAATCAGTGCAATTTTTGACTGAAAAACAGTGACCAAACCCTCACGTATACACAAGATATACACTACAGAGACACACTATATACACAGAGACAAAAGAGAAGAGTAGAGAGAAACTTTTCCTTCCTATTCCATATCTTCAGCAAGTCGAGTCATATTTGTTTTCTTCGACAGGCTCAACCTATTGGCTTTGTAGTGTTGAGATTAAAGTGTTGTTTTATCTTGGGAGACTATTGCCCGCTAACGTAAAAGCATATATACGGGGCAATCTTGTCTTAAGGATAGAGGGCTATTCTCGACTCAACACACAACGTTGTAACCATCCAGATTTAGTTGTTTCTTGATTTCAGGATATCAACATTCAAGACACAACAAACTTGCGGCAGTTCTCAACATTGGCTTTGCAAGGTGATCAAGATTCAAGACACAACACACATGCGGCAGTTTTGAAGATTGACCATTTATTTATCCTTTCGAACATTTGTAATAGTTATTACTTCCCGTACTGCTCTATAAAGTACCATAGAATACCAACAATTTAAGACAAGATTGTATTGTAATACTATTAGTGTTCGAAAGATGTCGGTCAAAAGTTGTGTGACCAAATCTGGATATGGCAATGGTTTTCTGGTAGAAGAGAGTGATGATGATGAACGTGTTCATGGTGTCACCGCTACCAAGACTGGTTGGAACAAGCGCTCACGAGAGCCTGAGGATGTCAACTGGGACAAGAGGAGAAGACTGAAGATGTACTTCTATCTTGCAGCAGAAGGCATGTATCTGTCCCAGACAAAAGATCCGAATAATGGTAAGAAGGAACTGGACACTCAGTTTGATGAAGTGACTGGAGTGAGCCAGAATCCGAAATTGGGATAAGTAGTTTTTCTTACTTGTCAAGAATAAAGTTTAAATGAGGTCTGATTAAAAATGGATTAAAGTAAGGAGGAATATGAAAATAATTTATATTCCTTACGCTTTAAAAATCAGAAGTTTAATCTCATCTTCTTTACCGTTTAAAGATTGGATTGTAAAGCAACTTTAAAAAATCCGTTCTTTTAAGTGTAATTATTAAAAGTGAGTAAAGTATGTTCGCACATACGAGGGAGTAAGATCCACTGACTGTGCGAAAACTGTTAACACTCTTAAGTAAGCGCCAAGAATTATCTGGGCACCAATCATAACGGAAGAAGTCTAAAAGTTAAAGACGTTGAGCCTGTCATACTATTTGGCAGAAGATCCTTCATGGGATGATATTGGACACTCAGTCATATAAAGCCTCAGAGGCTGGAGTGGGCCAAAATTCCTTTGATATGATGATATTGGACACTCAGTCATATAAAGCCTCGAGGCGTGAGTGGGGCGAATTCATTTCATAGGAAAAGTAATGGACACCTAGTAAGGTGGGTCGAGTTTCAGTGCGAAATGATTTGAAGGCCTAAAGAAAGGCAGAAAAGAAGTTGGACACTCAGTCTGCAAAGCAACTGCAGTGGGCCAGAGTATCCAGATCACATATGATCCGGTTACGCCCTAACCACGGGTAAGAGATTGTTCATGTGAAGCAACGCCACCTCTAAAGTAGAAGGGGTTGAAGAGGTTGTCCTCAATAGGACTTCAGGGAATAGGATCACTCTAAGCTGAGGTGATACATGTTCCTAACTTGGTTTAAGGGACGCTGTTGGTCAAGCTGGTTTGAGACTAGTCCAACATGTCTGTAATAACTAAGAATGGTACAGTACGTCTGTAGCCAAATGAATGATATATTTGTAATCCGTGCATCTATGCCATCATAGATTAAGACACGTTAAATAGCAAGTCATTCAAAAGCTAACGATGTTGAGATTGTTTCCTTCTGTCGACATAAACCCTCAAAATGAATGTGAGGTAGACGAATAGGCAAAATCACCTTTCCAAATTCCGTCAAAGGGAATAGCGAAAGAAGCACCGCTCCTCTAGAACTTAGTCACACCTACTTGGGTGATTTGAAGTTTATATAAAATAGAGGGGGGAAGAAAAGTACGTTGTGACCTTCATTGATGATGGTACAACGTATAGAATCCTTTGTTTGTTAAAAAGCAAAGATGAAGTTGTTGAAGCGGATAAGCGCTACAAAGCAGAAGTTGAAAATCAACTAAGCCTACAGATTGAGAAATTCGTAGTGATAGAGGGGGAAAAAGTGAAGCATCGTTCATTAAACGATCGCTCATTTTCATTTCACCTCACCCAACGGTGTTAGCCAAGCGCAAAGCTCGTACGCCCAAATTATGTGGGGTGGCTTGGTAAAAGTTGGAATACTGAAACAGGTCAAGTTGTACCTAAGACTGTAGATTGCATATCTGTCAGGATCTGCAAATAACAGTAGTGTTGATCGCCTCTTGGCGTTAAAGAATGTTGAATTCTTTGAAGATAGCTTTCCTTGAAAAAGGAAAAAGGAGTAATTGCTCAAGGTTAACAAGAACCCGCGAGGGCCTGACTGTCCAAAACTAGATGTTTCGTATCTACAGGACTCGAAAGTTGCTGGCTATCCGGAACTTAATATTCCAAATCTGCAGAACTCATGGATTCTAGATGTAGAACCTAGAAGGAGCAAAAAGGGGACAAAGACTTGTTCCATACCTTCTAGCTTGTATGGTTGAGAACGAACCATGGACAATTAACAAAGAATTGTCATCTCCAAAAGCACTACTTTGAAAAGAAGCTAAAGAAAGAAATAGATTCTATCATATAGAACCATACTTGCGTAATAGTTGATCTTCCTCCGGAAAAAGAACCTTTGAGTTGTAAAATGTGCTCCCCTGTGAGTAGCTTCACATCCAGGGCCATTGTAGTCTTACATGGCATGGATGTTGAAACAGCCTTTCCAACCGGAGAGTTGGAAGAAGAGGATCAGAATTGGTTTCCTGAACTGTTGGGCTTCTTTCTGAACTTTCATTTTGGTCCCTGAAATGTTTACATTTTGGTCCTGAAAGTTTCAGATAAAACAGAAATAATGAATCTGACCACAGAAACATTGACTCTGAAATTAGAAAGCCAACAGTTGGAGAATCAACAGTCTGAAAGTAAAAGTCATATTGAAACAAAGTCTCGATATGAAAGATATGGGTATCACAGATGACATCTTAGGAATTGGATTTCTAAGACATCTAACGGACTGGTCGATAGGTGACAGTCTCGTTGAAGCCACCAATGGATATGAATCATAGAACTGATTGGAATCATGGTGCACCCATAGACAAGGAGCGATATGCACAGATCATGTGTAGTTCAATGTATTGTACACACTACAACCAACCTGGTATCGTCCTACGAACAGATCAGTTGAACTAAGGTTCACTGATAATTTTAATACATGATCGGTAGAAGGCGTTAAATCTGATATGACGATATCTGAGTTAATGCTTATCTACAGATTATAGTATTCTGGATGTCCAGCGGTTCTGGGAGAACACAGTGATGCAAACTGGACATCAGATCTGAAGAACACCAAAGCCACAAGTAAATGTGTATGGTGGGTCTTGGAAAATCCTCTAAGCAAACTTGCATCGGCCGATTCATGATGAAATCGGAGTTTATCGCTTTATACAAAGCATGAAAGAAGTTGAGTAAGTTCACGGCTCCTTAGGGGACGTCCCTTATTGGGAGAAACTCGTGCCTTCAAAGGTTATACATCGTGTGGCTAGCTGGCCGGCCGGGAAGGACACGGATGGCGGCGTCTGGACATATCTTTCAGGATCTGTCGGAGACATAAGACCGTATGGCGATTGATCATCACGGGTGTCACATCCTTGTTTACTAACTAAGGGACTACCGGAGATCAAGTATTACTCGCTGTAGGGAATTGGCTTAAAACCCAAACAATACGAACCTTTGCGGTGGAAACCCAACCATACTGATTGGAGATCCCAAGAATTTGGTTCAATAGGAAAACTAAGCGACAAAAGGCTCAGTTGAGCGGTTCGGTGGAAGCAAGAAGCACTTCGGATGATGATTTCTGTACGGAAACATGAATCCAAAGTTGTTCCCGCGATAGACATTAAAGTGCTACCTGCATTGTGGGTAAAGGTTAAGCTTCCAAACCTTTTAAAAGATCCTCAAATGGTTGAGGCTAAGGTTGGGGAAACTTTTAATGATTCCTAACACTTGAGAAGTGGGGTATAGCAGGATACCTTGTAGGAGATCACCTATTTAAGTGCGAGGATGGCCGCCTCAAATGAACGCACTTAAGAATCCAAGTGTGTCCATGGCCACAAATGACGAAAAACGTAAGAAGGAAAATGAATAAGAAGAGTTATTGTGTTGATATCATTGTCTTGGCTTACACTAGACAGCGATGGTTCAAGACATCACGTTCACCGCGCAAGCAGAAGTAAGTCAGATGGTTTCAACTAGGGAAGGTTCAAAGCGAAAGCTACCACTCCTGATGCAATATCTTTTCGCTGAAAGATTGCTGAAATGTAGGCACCTTGTGTGTGCGCCACAATCTCTCTTTCATAGAGGGGATTGTTGGAAATTAGCCGTTGGCGGGGAGATGCGTCCACCCATCTTTGATGAATTAAACACTAGTGTTCCGCATGTTGGAGACCTTGTCTCTTCGCACATGCATGATCTACGAAGTGAGTAGATGATCGTAGGGCCAAGAATCGTCTAATTTCATTGAGAAATGAAAGAGATATTGGTCCACGAAGTAAGGTGTTTGAGACATGGAAATGTGGTATGGGACAAATCTACCACATCGGTGGGAATAGGAAGAATTGCTCTCTATATAAGTCTCTAATGTGGTAAAGGGTTTGGATCCCCAAGGGGTATCCCATGTGTTTAAAGGAGGGAAGACCTAGATGTTCTGATATTATCTTTTTGGACCAGAGAACTCTGTCAGATGTACAGTTTGATCCTTGAAGTTTCAGATGTACAGTTTGGACCAGAATTCTTTCATATGTACAGTTTGGTCCCTGAAGTTTCAAAATTTACAGTTTGGTCCCCAAAGTTCTGGGAAGGTGACGGAAGGCAGAAAGCCTATCGTTGGGACTGTTTTTTGAGGCATTAATCAGCCATTACTTGGCTGATTAACTCCTCCATTAACAGCCCATTACTTGGGCAGTTGGGCAGCCTTTCAATGGCCATTAACAGCCATTACTTGGCTGTTTTAATGCCCTCCTAGTGGCCATTAACAGCCATTACTTGGCTGTTTTAATGCCCTCCTAGTGGCCATTAACAACCATGTTTTGGCAGTTAGACAACCCCTTCTCCTTGCTATATATTGAGCCTTCTTTGGCTCAATTCAGTGGCAGAAAATAGACGAAAATACAGTGAGAAACATGCAGCAAACAGAGACGAAAAACAGCCACAAAATAGCACAAAACAGTGAGTGATATTCAGCGAAAATCAGTGCAATTTTCGACTGAAAAACAGTGACCAAACCCTCACGTATACACAAGATATACACTACAGAGACACACTATATACAAAGAGACAAAAGAGAAGAGTAGAGAGAAACTCTTCCTTCCTATTCCATATCTTCAGCAAGTCGAGTCATATTTGTTTTCTTCGACAGGCTCAACCTATTGGCTTTGTAGTGTTGAGATTAAAGTGTTGTTTTATATTGGGAGACTATTGCCCGCTAACGTAAAAGCATATATACGGGGCAATCTTGTCTTAAGGATAGAGGGCTATCCTCGACTCAACACACAACGTTGTAACCATCCAGATTTAGTTGTTTCTTGATTTCAGGATATCAACATTCAAGACACAACAAACTTGCGGCAATTCTCAACATTGGCTTTGCAAGGTGATCAAGATTCAAGACACAACACACATGCGGCAGTTTTGAAGATGGACTATTTATTTATCCTTTCGAACATTTGTAATAGTTATTACTTCCCGTACTGCTCTATAAAGTACAATAGAATACCAACACATACTACCTATCTATATTGTTATCTACATACTACCTATCTATATTGGTATCTACATACTACCTATCTATATTGTTATCTACATACTACCTATCTTATATTGTTATCTACTTAGCTTTTTCGCTTTCGCTATTTTCGTTTTCATACTGCTTTGAATTACTTGTCCTTATCTGAACGTTTTTTTTTTTTGCCATGCTTTCTCTTGTGCCGAGGGTCTTTCGGAAATAACATCTCTATCTTCTAAAGTAAGGATAGGGTATGCGTACACTTTACCCTCTCCAGACTCGCGTTATAAGATTTCATTGGGTATATTGTTGTTGTTGTAGTTTCGAATAAAACAACTCAAAGCTCGAGGTTGTAACTACTTGAATGTGGATAGGACATTAAATGGAATGTTTATAACATAAAAGAGTGAAGTGAAAAGAATATTGAATGGCTATTGTGTGATAGGAGAATAGAGTCAAAATACAAATTATGTCAATCTTCTTAGTCTTTATTGGCTAGAAGCTCTTGATTTTTTGTTCTATTTCTATAAGAAGATTCCTTTACAAAAAGTGAAGAGGTCCACGATTTGCAAAAGGATTTTTTTTCCTCTCGCAAATCGTGAACTTATCCACGTTTTGCGAAGGAAAATAAAAAAAAATTAATGATATAGACGGACGGTAAAGTGAGTCGTTAACATTAGGGGTAACTCGTGGAGTGCTACACGATAAACCCATTTTGATTTATTGTGTAGTTCATGACCCCTTTTGGCATTATTGCTTAAAAAATGTGCCATTTAGGCGACGGACTCAAAAATATTGTAACCTAAAACACAGAAGAACTCCAATACAATGTGGTGGAGTTTGATACTTTTACAAGTGAAACTTCACATATTACTATAGGAATTCAAAAAAATTCCTACATGCTATTCGTGGTTTTATCACTCAGCAGGCAGTCATGACCAAACAACAATTTGAGAAGCCTTTTATTGATATTCCATTTATGGTTTTTGCCTCAAATCGGTTGGTGAAATATATGAACACACAATAGCTGCTGTTTTTGCAGAAGCAGCTGCTATCAATTGCCATTTATTGCCTTCTTTTTGAGTCGCTACTTCTGAAATTCTGCTTCTCTTTCTATTCTTTGAGTATAATGCGAAATCAAACTCTAGGAATTGTTTCTGGAGTTCGAATTGTAAAATTTTTCCTAGAGTTCAACCTCACATTTCAAACTTGTGCATGTTCAAATAAAGTTGAACCGATGAATGTTCAAACTCCAACAACCATTGCTAGAGTTATTCCGTTCCGTGTTTTAGCTAGGAATGTTTTTGTTCATATTTCGCTTTTCCCCTAAAGAAATAATTCTCTCTTATTACATTTCAGATGATGACTAATTATTAATAGGCGGGATAAAAACTGACTATCCCACCTATTTTTACCAATGTCAGCCTAACCAAACAAGTTGAGCTTAGATACCAACTCACCGGATATCGGTTAATTTACAAAGACAAACTTTGCCTTGATCTTTGAAGTTTCTTATTGTTAAGCGCATCGAAATAGACTTGAGAAAAAAGAGGTTAACCTGATGTAGATGCAGGAAAACAGAATTAGAACGGTCTTAATGAATAATAAGACAATTGTGTATAATGCCAAACCAAATTTGAAAACACCTTTAACATAAACAGATCATATTCCAACGCAACGCATATTAAAACAACAATCTAACTCAAGAAGTCCTAATATGGTAGGATCAAAATAGAAATTGGGGTCTCGCATATCAAGAATACTAAGTAGAAGTTGATGTTCTTGAACAAGCTGGTCCACGTTCTGTTTCTGCTACTGTGAGATGTCCTTCCCCTCAAGATAATAAACCTTTCGCTTCAAGCAATCGCTCGTAAC
This sequence comes from Anisodus acutangulus, assembly GCA_029783415.1. NCBI lineage: Eukaryota > Viridiplantae > Streptophyta > Magnoliopsida > Solanales > Solanaceae > Anisodus > Anisodus acutangulus. Next base: position 10,798,887 of record CM056493.1, on the reverse strand, counting down.
AGATTTACTTTGGACCAATATCCTTCAGTGCACAAATCTGCTCCTCACCCATGGCAGACATGACAGACACAACAATGTCTTTGCCCTCGGCAAATCCATCCTTGATCTGCACATTTAGCAAAATCAGAACTAGTAGCAAACCTGCAATGTTTCCTAGAAATAGAAGAATTAAAAACCAAACAGAACTCCAAATAACTCTCTTATAATGTGCACCAACAAAAGTGCCCCCTTTACTAAATGGCTCCATAAGCTGTTAAAAATCAGGATTAAATGAATTATGGTCATCTCCCCGGCTTCTAAAGGAGATGGAGCATGCATATTGCAATTAATGAACTAAATATCTACGTTGACCTCAAATTACAACTTGGAAATAGTGTTTAAGAAGTTGGATGAGCCAGATGCTTACTAACCTGTGTGAGGAGATTCTCATCAGTTGGAAGCCTGAGGTCATCCTTAGTGTTACCATTGTCAGTGAGGAGACTCACCTATAATATAATATTAATATTGCACAGATCAGAAACATTAAGCAAAAAGAATCTGATTAGGGATTAGAGACATACAAATCCATCCTCAGAGATGTCAATAAGCTGGTAATCTGTACGATTAACATGGGGGACCTGAAACAGATACAATTATCATATATGAGACCAGTTATGTAAGGAAAAGAATATTGCAAACTGTACATGAAGACCTCAAGGAGTACATACATCACAATTGTGTGAAGAGGGAACGATATCCTCAAGTTTCTTGCCAGTGAAGATGTCAATTGCAACAAAGTGACATTTGGCATGTCCGTGCTTGCCAGTTTTGGAAGTGGAGACTTCCACAACCTGTAAACAGAAATGTCTAAATTAGCAAACACTGGAAAATAATGAAGGATAAATTCATAGCAGGAACCCTGTTTGATCTAAGAATGAGGATCAAAGGCCGAACCAAAATCAGCTAGATGAACAACTAAGATCTCCACACAGCAAAAATGTGAGAAACTTTTGAATCCAACCACAAAGGTCACCAAATACGAATTTTTATTCTTTTGAGCAAATATATTCTCTCTTTGGGTAATCTCATCTTAATTAAGTCGGATACTTTGGTAATCAAAATCATTGTTGATGTTAATATTATTTTGACACTAAGTTTAGTGATTTTACTATTTTATACCAGTAACAGCATTTTTTGTATCTACTTTATATGTTTTAAAGCAGAATTCCAATCTACATATAATGTATATAGCAAGTAGTTGGAATTTGTCATTTTCACCATGATTACTTCATAACCAAAGATTAAAGAAATTGATGATTAACAACTAAGCATTTTGCAGATAAGCTGCACAAAATCCAACACCAAATCCATGAAAATAATAAACTAAATTTGGGAAATCATAGTTATCAAACTGGAAAAGACACACAATCTCTGGTTTTGTTTCCTAGAAGCTGAGGATATCAGAACACACCATCCTATAATAGCACAAAACAGATGCTCGTAAGGGATCACCTAGCAATCATAGAGCAGGAAGAAACAATACTAGAAACCAAGATTGGATTCACGGAGAGAGACCTAGCAAGTCAATGGCGGATGTAGGGTACACAACTTCCGTGTTAATGGGAAACCAGTAGCTTTTGTCCACTAAATATCTACAATTTCATCATCTAATTGAAGGGAAAAGCTCCAATTGCAGATATCTATCAGCACCACTCAGAGTGGTCCTCGTAGAAACTCATAACGCTACTTAATGAATCTGATTTTACTATTAAAAAAATCTTTTCTTTGTGCATGAAATAGCTCATACCGCAATAAAAGTTCAAGGAGGACGATTTAAATCTAAATTAGTAAAAACAAGTAAATATATAACCTTGCAAGGACGGGCTTTGATGACAATGTAACCGTTCTTACGGATAGTACCAGCTTGTTGAGGGTATGTCTTGGAAGCTCCTGCATCTGCCTTTGATTCAAACTGGTGCTCTTCGTCCGACATTTTTCTTTTGAGCTATACACACCAAACGGAGAAAGAATGAATTTGGTTGTCAAAGAAAAGAGGCCAAGGAGGCGCTTTTTTATATACTTTCGCCTTTGGATATTCTTTAGGGCAACCGTGGGATTATGTTCTCTTCTGCGTTGAAACGACGTTGTAGTATTATTTTATTTAGTGTCATTTTTTCTTTATTGGATTTTTGTAGTTGTGAGAACAGAAAAAACCTTTAGTGAATGAAACTAAGGGTGGCTGATAGACGGGACGGGATGGGATTCGGGGGGACGGGATCGGGATTTGGAAGTGGTCCCGTCCCATCCCGTTCCATATCCCGCCAGTAGAGTGGACGGGATTTGGAGACTTTAAAAATATTTTTTTTTTAGAAACTTAATTTTTTAAAATATATATATTTAAACACTTAAATAATCGAACAAGATAGTGAAAAACATTCCAAGACAAATTGCTTCTTATATTATTTAATAGAAATATAATTTTTTTTATAATACAATTTCAAAATTGCAACTTTATTTCGTAGTTCAAAAGTTGTAAATCACATAGTAAAATTGACATTAAAAAATTACATTTGCAACCATACTTTTTCTAATTTTCTGACAATCTCTTGAGGATCTTCTGTTGGAATTGAAAGTTGTTGGTCAAATTGCTCAACGTCGCTTCCTGCTTCCTCGGATAAGATTTCATTGTAATTGTAGTCGTCTTCTTCATTGATCTCTGGTTGACCGCACCTTCTACTCTAATCTCTAAATAAATCTACAATCTCCAAATTGTCTCCCGCCAATGAGTGTCTGTGCTCTCCTATTTGAAACCTTTCAACAGAAAAGACGCTTTCAGAAGCTATTGATGACGCTTGAATATTCAACACATCTCGGGCCATCTTTGATAGAGTTGAAAGTGTCTTCTCATTCTCCCTCCAGTATTTCAGCAAGTCTTCACGTCTATTTTCATTAGCAATTGATTCGAACGGTACAACACCCTGCAAAACATAAACATCAAACTTGCTAATTTGTGAAGCACTTGAACCACTATACATTCTATTTCGAATGTCTTTAATACTTGAAGCAAAAACCGCATGTGTTTTTATAAGGTTGAAGTGAAGTAGAAGAAGATGATACAGAAATCGGTTGATTATTTGCACTTTGCTCTTCGTAATACATATATATATTTTTGTATTGTGTTTGTATGCTAGACATAACATCTTCTTTAGTTGGTTCTACAGTTGATTTTGTTGGAAGTATTTCTAAGCGTTCATAAATCGTTTCAATAAGGACATTACAACCGTCTACTTTAATAGTAGGATTTAATACAACACCAATAAAATAAATAGTGGGAATAGGAAAAAATATTTTTTAAATTTTACAAACAGTTTTGCAATAGCTGGAGCGTAAGTTGGTTTTTTCATATATTCATTAAATAACAAAAATATTAGAGTTATATAAAATAACATAGATGAAATAGTAGGATAATGAATACCAGAAAATTTCTTAGTAGCTAGAAAAAATTTCTCTAAGAATACAATAAGTTTTAAAATTTTATCCCAATCATCATCTACAAGCATATCCGAAGGATTTTGATTATGGGTGTTAAATAATAAAGTTATAGGTCTTCTATACTCATAAGCAACAAGTAATTGTTCATACAAAGAATTACACCTAGTTGCAACTTCTTCTGAAATTTTTCTATAAGGTAATCCACAATCATGACATATTTTTATACTCTTTGCGTCTTTGTATTTTATTACCTTTAAAAATAAAGTTGATAGCAAATTGTACTTTATCAAGGATGTTTTTAAAAAGTTTTAGATCATCCTTTACAACTAAGTTATAAATATGACATGCACATCTAACATGAAAATATTTTTGAAAAATGGAGTAAATCGAGTTTTTAAAATGTTTACAACATAATCATTATAAGAAGCATTATCTAATGTAATAGTCATAATTTTATCAGTAATTTCATAATATTCACTAATTTCATGAATAAATTGAAATAAAAAATACAATGTGCTTTTCATCAATATATCTATATGCTAATATACGTTTTTGCATAGACCAATTGTGATCTATCCAATGACATGTAACAGTTAAATAATCATTATCATTAGTACTACGACCTATGTCAGAAGTGATAGTCACTTTGCCATTAAAATAATACAATGCATAACGTAAATATTGTTGATATTCATGCTCAAATTTAAAAATATCTCTTCTAATGGTTGATCTAGGAAAATCGTTAAAAACATGATTATATGTTTCTCGAATGTAATGAATAAAACTAGGAGAGGAAGAAAATGAAAAAGGCAAACCCTCCACAACAACTAATTTTGGTAATTTTTCCCGATCTTTGTGTTTATCATATTTTGGACCTATAACTTCCCCCGTCATCGGGTTAATTCGACTATGTACTTGGTCGGGGACACTATGTGAACTTTGTCCCGACTCAGAATGCATTTGCACACCCGCTTTTTCAGCCAAGTATTGGTTATACCTTGCTTTGTGTGAGTTTTTCACATGTCTCATTAAACCTCTTGTCCCACCTTGACCTTTTCCAATTTTAAATTTATAAACTTCGCGCTAAATTTTACAAATAGCTAGTTGATTAGGAATGTCCTTTTCAAAAAAATCTCATGCATGTGATTTTAATTTTCATTATTTTTTGCCTTTTCTCATACTAGGAGGAATATGAGGGATTCCAGTTTCAGTTTCAGTCTCCGACTCAGTTTGAGTCGGAGGTGGAGTTGCACTAGTGGGTGTGTTATCTAAATTATCTTCTAATTCATTTTCTATATCATAGTCTGATTCATATGCAAAATATACATCATGATCTAATGGTATATTAATATTAACATTAAAAAGATCAATTTCATCTACATGAGTGAAATTATTGTAATTAGGATTACTAGAAGATGCACCTTATCCCTGTTACCTCTAATACCTCTACCAGAAAAACGCTCACTTCATTCCATTATAATTATGCAAATAAATAATTAAAGTTAAGAAAATTAAGTACGATAATTAAAATTAAGTAACAATAATAATTTAAATAAAAGAAGGAACGAAAGTATCAAACACCTACATAACGTCGACGTGTAATCGAGGTTGAAAATTGAAACTTAGCTCGATGATCCTCAAGCTAGTTGTCATCTTCACTTTCAATTTTTAAACTTTGATAGAAATTAGCAAATAAAATATAATATTTAGTGTGGAATTTAGACTTGTAGAGAGAGAGAGATATTAGAGAGATGGTAGGAAGATTTTGAGAAAAATGAAGAGGAAAATGAGGTATTTATAATTGAAAAATAGGGTTAATATGTAAATATAATTACTTAGGAGTTAAAAATAAATATTAAGGGGGTAGGGGATTTATGGGGTGTGTGGGGGGGGGGGGGAGACGCAAAATGGTCGTTACTAGCCGTTGCCAACGACTAAAATAGAAAATGATCATTGTGTAACGGCTAGTTTCTACAAAAGGGGCGGGACAGGGCGGGATGAGGCGGACCAGGTCGAGACCGAGACGGGCGGGACGAGCCCTAGTCTCGTCCTCGAGTTTGAATCCCGCAACCGAGAATCCAAATCCCGTATTTGAACCGGCGGATCGGGACGTCCCAGCCCACTAGACAGCCTTAAATGAAACAAAGAGATGTCTACTAAGAAGAAAAAAATCTTAAACCTACCAAAAAAGGTATCTTTGTGACCGCATGGCCAATACTGTCAGCGGACAACCACCACCGGTATCTCTGATGACACCCCTCCTTTATCTCAAGATGATTTCCATCCATTGATAACACATTCAGCCCCTAAAACTTGCGAACCTAATCCTATTGAGCAGAAAAAAGACATACCATCCACATCTACTAATCCTGTCACAACACAAGATGGTAATTATGCCGGTCTTTTGAAATCTGAGGAGAATAAAGAAGTATATACTATACCACCAAAAGCTCCAGTTTATATTGATGATGAGCCTTACATGACTTGAAAATCTTTAGAAGTTAAAAAACTCATCATTCAGGAAAATTTATAATATGCTATTATTGATAAATTTTCATATGACATAATAGATATTAAGAAATTAAGGAATGCAATCTCAGATCAATGTTCAGTTAAAGATCCTTGTATAGTTGGAGTAATTTATGATAAACATGTGCTAATTAGACTAGAATAAATGGAAAATTACATCAAAGTTCTATCTAAACCAACATATTATATCAAAGTACACTCGAGATATTGTTAGATGAGGCATTTGATATGGAGCCCATGGTTTAAACCTTCTGAAGAAACATTTGTTGCATTTTCTTGGATAAGCTTTACTGAACCACCTCTCTATTTCTTTGCAAAAGATGCAATATTTTCATTAGCCTCTGTTGTTGGAAAACCTCTAGTGGTGGACTTGGCTACAACAAATAGAACCAGACCAAGCTGTGCAAAAGTAAAGGTGGAATTAGATTTGATAGCAGAACATTCTAAGAGAATACATAATGCAGAAGAAGATGGTGTAACAAGCAAAGTACAGTCCAAATGGGTAAACATAAACTATGATTTTTTGCCAAAATACTTCAAACAATGTAAGTTACAAGGGCATAATGAATAAGATTGCAGAGCTCTGAATTCAGAACTGGACAAGCAATACAACAACAACAACAACATACCTAGTGAAATTCCACAACATGGGGTCGGGTGAGGGTAGAGTATACGCAGACCTTACCTCTACCTTGGTAGGTAGAGCGGTTGTTTCCAAAAGACCCTCGGCTCAAGACAAAGCACAAGCACAAGCAAAATACGATAAACGGTCATACCCGGACAAGAAGTTTAAAGCAGTATAAAAATGATGATAACAAGAGCGAATAAGCCATGATAGCCCATTCTGGAAAAAAAATAAGAAACAATAACTAACGCAGGTAAATAAGATAAATAAAGTACACTAAAGAACACATAACAGCAGAAATCAAACGACAGAGAACTATAAATCAATATTGCGCCTTCTAGTATGATAGGCTAAGCAGGCCTACAATAATAGCACTACAACTACCAGTTTGTAAGCGTAAGTGGGACTATGCTCAACTACCTACTACCCTTCTACCCTAATACGTGTCCTCTACAACCCTCCTATCTAAGATCATGTCCTCAATAAGTTGCACATGCGTCATATCTCGTTTAATCACCTCTCCCCAATACTTTTTCGGCCTACCTCTACCCCTCATGTCCATAGTCAACCTCTCATACCTCCACACTGGACATTTGTGTCTCTCCTCTGCACATGTCTGAACCATCTCAACCTCGCTTCCTGCGTCTTATCCTCCACTGAGGCCACTTCCACTCTGTCTCGGATATCATCATTTCTAATCTTATCCCTCCATGTATGCCCACACCTCCATCTCAACATCCTTATCTCCGCAACTTTTATCTTTTGGATGTGCGAAGTCTTGACTGGCCAACACTCCGCCCCATACAACATAGTCGGTCTAACAACCACCCTATAGAACTTTCCTTTAAGTTTTAGTGGAACCTTTTTATTATACAAGACTCCAGATGCGAGCCTCTATTTCATCCACCCTGCCCAATACGATGTGTGACATTGTCATCAATCTCAAAATTCCCTGGGATAATAGACTCGAGGTACTTGAAGCTTCCTTTCTTTGGAGTGACCTAAGTACCAAGCCTCATCTCTATGTCTGTCTCAAGGTCGCTCCCGTTACTGAACGGGAAAAGCAATACAAAGAGGAATTAAAAAGGAAAGTAATGACAAGAAGCAATCAGAAGAGAACATTGGTGATGTTAATCATAGAAGACAGGGGAACAATGGAAGAATATGGGGAATTAATCAAGGTAAACATGAGTGGATGTTAAGGAGAAATAATAAATATATCAAAGACAAGAGTGGCATAATATTAGGAGAAGTGGGAGAAAATAGTGATCAGAATACATAAAATAAGGTGGATACTCACAATGCATTCCAAGTGCTTAGTGAGGAAGAAAAACAAATAGAGCAAAAAGGGTAGGCTAACTGTCCTGCAAAAACACAAAATGAAGGCAATCAATCAAATAGTGAAGAGATAAGGAATGATATTCAGGACAAATGGGAGAACAATATAATTAATAATAAGGAGGCAGTCAAGTCAAATACAAATGAGAATACTAATATAATAGATGAGGTGAAAGCAAAGAGCATATTAGGTAGACACGACCAACAAAAGAAAGGAAATAGCAGTGAGCCAAAAGGCAATGAAAGTAAAGGTGGAGATAACAACACAAGCCCAAAACATAAGAAAACCATCAGTTCAGTCATGTATAATGGAAAACAAGAGAGAAGCCCTATTAAAAGTATCACCAGCATAGATATTTCACAGCAAAGAGAAAAGGAAGTAGCAGATAATACATATTCAATAATTGAGAAAATCAATAAGAAAAGGAGGAAGAAAAATGGACGGGACAAGAATCAGAGGAAGATATGCAGAGTCAATATGAGTTTAATGAAGATGACATGAAAAAAAATGGTCAGTATCAATCTTAGGAGACAAAAATCAACATGGTAGAGAAATAACACACAATTGAAAAAGCTTCCTATTCTGGTAAGAAAGGGAATAATGTACCAACAGGGAAAAGAGTCAAAGAAAAGAAAGTAGAGAAAGATCTTGGTATTCATTTAATAGACAAGTGTATGAAGGCACCAGCAAAAGCAGATGACATTTCCCCAAAGTTTGTAGAAAAAAGTTTGGGAACAAGAAAGAAGAAAGCCCAGGGATCATAGCTTACCACCAAGAATAGGGGTACAAACTAGAAGAATTTTTAATAAAATCAATATTCTATAATGAATGCTATCATTTGGAATATTAGGTCAGTCAATACAATGGAGGCTTTTCCTAGACTGGTACAAATGCATAATAAACACCATTTTGGTTTTATAGGGTTGATAGAACCTTTTCAAGAGGTAGATAAAATTGAAACATACAGGAGGAGAATAGGAATGTAGTATGCCATGGCTAACTGTTCAGGAAAGATTTAGGTTTTTGTGGATGATATCATTGAAGTAGAAGTGGTGGCAGATCAAATTCAATAATTAAGCATAAAAGTTAAATTGAGGGGGACACGGGAAGAGATGGTGATCACATTGGTATGTGCAAAATGTTCACAAAGAGAAAGGTTAGAACTGTGGGAATCCTTAGAAGAGATGAGTAACACAATGCAACATCATTGGGTAATAGGAGGAGATTTCAATACTATTATTACAGAATCAGAAAAATATAGAGGCGTACCAGTTACTATATATGAAATTTATGATTTCAGAGCATGCATTTAGAACTATGGGGTAGCTGAATTGGGTTTTAGATGCAGTACCTATACTTGGTGGGATGGTCAAAGTGGAGGAGGTTGCATTTTCAAAAGGCTGGATATATGCTTAGGAAATAATGCCATGCAGAATAATTTTTCTAGTATAGATATCACACACTTAATCATAACAGGATTTGATCATGCTCCTATGTTGATAACTTACACAGGAAATACTGAACCAATTCAAAAACCTTTTAAGTTTTTGAATTTTTGGGCTAAGCAGGAGTCTTTTCTTGAGAAGGTAAAAATTTGTGGATAGTGTACTTTATGGCAAATTCTTTCACTATTTTTCATCACAAATTGAAAAAAGTTGAAGCTAATTCAACACAATAGAGTAAAGAGACCTTTGGAAATACTTTCAATGAGATAGAAATTTTAGAAGATGTTATTAAAGTACATGAAGTTTAGTTTGAAGTTCAGCCAGCTCTTTCCAGTAGAGAAAATTTGCATAGAGTGCAGGTAGAGTTAAATAGATTTTTGCATCTTGAAGAGGAATTCTGGAAACAAAAATATGGGATGCAATGGTTTTAAGATGGTGACAGAAATACTAGATTCTTTCATTCCTATGTACAGGGGAGAAGAAAGATATTACAGTTGAAGAGCATACAAGATCGGGAGGGAAACTAGCTGGAAGAAAAAAGAGAAGATTGTGGGAGAAGCCCTTAGGTTCTATCAAGATCAATTTACAAAGGAATGCGATCCAACAAAATTTGAAATGTTGGATCATGTCTCCAGATTAATTGATGATAATATGAGGGATGAAATAGTGGAGATGCTAGAAGAAGAGGAGATTAAAAGAGTGGTTTTCAGTCTAAATAGACACAGTGCAGGGGGTTCAGATGATTTTAGTGATTTATTTTATCAAACCTATTGAGAAATAATCAAAGAAGGCATTATCAATATGGTAAGGGCATTCTTTTGTAGAGCTGAACTACCTAGATTTATTACTCATACAAATTTAGTTCTATTGCTAAAGAAGGATGTCATATCAACCGTTTCTGATATGAGACCAATTAGCCTGAGTAATTTTGGTAGCATGAGAGGCTGGTGAATAAATTATCAGATATTGTGTCATTAAATCAGGTTGGTTTGTGAAAGGAAGAAGTATTGTGGAAAACATACTTCTTACACAAAAAATAGTGGCAGATATCAGGTTAATAACCAAAGATGCTAATGTGGTGATGAAACTGGATATGGCTAAAGCATATGATAGAGTTTTTTGGTTATTTTTAGCTAAGGTGCTCCAGAAGTTGGGTTTCAATGAGATGTTGATTGATATGGTGTATAGAATTATTAGCAATAATTGGTACTCAGGTTTGATTAATGATCAGCAGAATGGGTTTTTTCAATCTTTAAGCGGGGTCAAACAGGGAGACCTCTTATCCCCAATCCTATTTATTCAGACTTCTGAGGTACTTATAAGAAACCTAAATGCCCTTCATCATTGCCCTCAATTCAGGGGATTTGGTTTACCCAAATGAAGTCTCAAGGTCAATCATCTAGCATATGCTGATGATATGATAATTTTTTCTTCTGCTGATATTCTATCCCTACAGATGATTATGGAGGTTTTGGAGAATTATAAAAAAGTGTCTGGTCATAAAATCAATAAGGAGAAAAGTGCAGTATACATGCACCAGAATATTCCAGGGGATATAAGTATTACTGTGAAAATTGTAACATGTATTGAAAGGAAGAGTTTTTCTTTCATTTACCTAGGATGTCCTATCTTTCATAGTAGGAGAAGGAAAGATTATTTTAATGGTATATTGCTCAAATTCATGAATAGACTACAAAGTTGGAAGGAGAAGATGCTATCTTTTGGGGGGAAGAGCTATTTTGATAAAACATGTGCTATAGAGTATGTCTATACATTTGTTATCAACAGTCCATCCACCTAACTGTGTGATCAAACAGATGCATAGACTTTTTCCCCAATTTTTCTGGAATAATATTGTAGGAGGCAAAAGTAGACATTGGGCTTCATGGAATCATTTATGTCTACCTACAAAGGAAGGAGGAATGGATTTTAGATCTTTACGTGATGTGTCTATGGCTCTATACTACAAACTCTAGTGGAATTTCAAAATCAAACCATCATTGTGGAGTGCTTACATGTAACAAGTACTGCAGGAAGGAGAATGCAGTAGTGGTACGATGAAAAAACGGGACTCTAACTTAGAAGAAAATAATTTAGGCAAGAGAGCTGGGGGAACATCAGATATGGTGGAAAACTAAAATGGAAAACTCCCAGTTTTGGTTTGACAATTAGAAAGAGTTAGGTTCTTTATATTATGTTGTCCTAGAGAGGTGTATGATGAGAGAATTCAGACTGTGAATTAGGTGATATAAAATGGAAATTGGGATCTTGCAAAACTGACAGCAGTCTTACCGTATGACATGGTTCAACATATCATAAGCAATATTACTCCCTCAAGTGAAGACAAATGAATGGATAAACCATGGTGGCTTTTGAATAATGGAGGGGATTTTACAGTCAAGTCTGCTTGGGACTTTGTCGGATTGAGATGTGAAGAAACAGAAACTTTTAAGAATATGTGGATGAAGGATCTGCCTTTCAAAATCTCTTTTTTCATGTGGAGATGTTGGAAGTTCAAGATACCAGTGGATGATGTGCTGAAGAAGATGAGTTACAACATGGTGTTTAGATGTTGGTGTTATACTAATCCTAGTGAGAAAACAATATAACATTTGTTCATCAATTCCCAAGTAGCTCATAAAACTTAGTTGTATTTTTGCTCTAAGGCAGGAATATCTATGGAAGGATTACAACTACAATAGCTGATGATTAAATGTGGACAACACTTGTTACATGGAGACTCAAATAGATATTTAAAGTTATCCCAGCAATAATTATCTGAGAGTTGTGTAAAAAGGAGAAATACCATTAAACACGGGGAGAACAGATCTGTGGGGAGGATTATATACCAGGTGTTTAGTACTATCCAAAGAATAGTACAGATTAGGAATCCTTCTATCAAATGTGATACCTAACAGGTGAAAGGAGTTGATCAAGGTACTAGAAGGAGGGGCAGCAAGACTTAAGGTCACAAAGGTTATGTGGAAGTTTCTTCCAAGGAACTGGATTAAATGCAATACAGATGGGGCTTCAAGAGGAAATCCAGGGAGAAGCTCCTATGATTTTTGTTTAAGAGATGCAAATGGTGACTTAATATATGCACAGGCTGAGGAAATAGGCATTACAACAAACACAGAGGCATAGGTAATTGCAATAGTGGAGGCACTGAGATTTTGTAAAACTCAAGGATTTGATAATATAATCATTCAGACAGATGCAAAAATGATATCCAATATTTTGGAGGAAGGGTGAAAGCTACCATGAGCATAGGAACTTGGATTGAGGAGATTCAAGAGTTGATAAGTAATATGTAAATTACTGAGGGAAAGAAACAAGTTGGCTGATGCTCTAGCTAATCAGCACAGTTCGGTGTCAATCATTTCATGAATTGAAGAGTTTGTGCAGGAAGATCCTTAATAGTGACAAATCTCAAATCCTTTACTTGAGGAAAATGTTGGATAATGAGAAATCAGGAGGAAGGAGTGAGGAATAAGGGCAAGGGTATGACACAGAGTGGAATTAGGTGTATCACCATGATCAAATCCTTTGGGAGGAGATTATGGTAGTTTTTGACACTAACAATGTGTATTTTTTTGCAGGTATTGGGTCATAACAAATCAACACAGGTAAAACATCACATTCAAAAGATGATCATACAATATTTTCTTTGCACAGAGGTTACCTTACAACAACAAATTGCAACAAAAAATAAGAAATTTGTAGTAGAAATAGACAAGGGGGTAACAATATAAATATGGATGGAAGAACACAAAGCAACGGGGATTTTTACAACACACAGTCACAATCAAGGAAAACATTAACCAGATGCACAAATCGACAAGAACAAAATGATCAGAAGAAGGAAATCGAACAAGTACCTGAGGATAGCAGTGATAGAAGCATCAATAGAAGATCAAGGAGTCGTAATGAGCTCTATAAATTCATATCCAAGCTCCTCGACAGTAGATTCAACACATACAGACAAGGAAAGGTCAGAATCAAGCAAAAGAAGTATGAAAAAAAGAAGAAGTCAAAGGGACGCAATCTTACATTGTGAAAATGGAGAGTTGAGCAAGAAAAAGACGCTGAATGGATCATTCTCTCTTCATATTTTTAAAGTATCATCGTTAGAGGTCGATTTTCATCATCGGTGGAGCCCAAGACATGTCGGAGCAAACAAAGACACACATCGGCATATCTGGGTTGTTGTCTGAAAATGGAAATTACCTAAATGGCATCGATGGGTGAAACAATGGGCTGGGTCATACGAGCTTTAATTTTCATTTGGGTCAGGTCACTTTTGGGCCTGACTTTGTAGTTTATTTTCTTGCATTGTTGGATATTTTTTGCTTTAATAAAAAGCCCACACGAGCATAATTAAATTTTAAAAAAAAGGGATGTCTAAAGGAACATGTTCCTTGATTGTATTCATCAATAATGTACAATATATATAGTAGTACAAGAATATTTAAACTATGTAACTAATTAATCTAATTACAATAGGAAATATAATTCTTCCTAAAATAGGAGAACCTAATTACAATAGGAATATAATTCTACCTAAAATAAGAGATATACAATTAATGAAAGAATATTCGGGAAATATTCTATTACACCCTCGCAGTCGAAGCGGGAGATTCACGAACACTGAGACTGGCTCGAAAATCATCAAATAGTATGCACGAAAGTCCTTTGGTGAAGATGTCGGTAATCTGATATGTGGAAGGAACATTAAGGACACGAACTTGACCACAAGCCACTTTTTCACAAATGAAATAAATGTTCATCTCAATGTGTTTAGTGCACTAATGTTGGACGGGATTGCCGAAAGATATATCGCATTAATATTATCACAGTAGACCAGTGTCGCCTTTTGAATCGGGTAGTGAAGCTCAAGTAGAAGGTTATGGATCTAACAATACTCAGAGACGATGTTGGCGACTCCTCTGTACTCTGTTATGGCACTGGATCCGGATAGTGTAGGTTGCCTTTTGGAAGACCAAGACAATGGGTTATCTCCGAGGAAAATGTAGTAACCAGACGTGGAGCATCGGGTGTTAGGACATCCACCCCAGTCAGCATCAGAATAAGTCAGCATCAGAATAAGCAATGAGACCAGTGAGTGAGGATCTGTATAGATGTAATCCGAAGTGAAGTATACCTTGGACTTATCGTAAAATACGTTTGAAGGCATGCATGTGTGCTTTCGTCGAATTGTGCATATGTAGGCAAATTTGTTGCACAACATAGGATATGTCAAGTCTCATGAATGTGAGGTACTGCAAGGCCCCAACCAGGCTACGATAGTGAGTTGGGTCTGAATATGGGGGGCCAGAATCAGCGCTGAGCTTGTAATTGATGTCTACTAGCGTGTGGGATATTTTGCAAGATGTCATGCCTGCATGGTCAAGGATCTCTTCGGCGTACTTCTTCTGACACAAAAATAGTCCGCTAGCATATCGAGTGACAGAGATGCCCAAGAAATAACTCAGGGGCCCCAGATCCTTCATAGCAAACTCAGAGGAAATGAGAGATATAATGGACCAACAGAGAGCATCAGATGATATGGTGAGGATGATGTCATTAACATATAATAATAGGTAAGCCATATATGTACCTTGTTGTAGATGAATAGGAAATGATCAGATCTGTTATATGAAAAACTGATAGAGGAGACATAATCGGTGAACCGCTGGTACCATGCTCGAGGAGCCTGTTTCAGTCTATAGAGCGATTTCGCAACGGACACATATAATTCGGATGAATAATATCCCTGAAACCCATATGTTGATGCATATATACCATTTCATGAAGATCTCTATGTAAGAAGACATTTTTGACATAAAGTTGATGAATGGGCCAAGACTTGGATAGAGCAATGTTGAGGATGGTCCGGATGGTTGCGGACTATACGACTGGGCTGAACGTTTCATCACAGTCCACTCCCACTTGTTGAGACCTGTCATCACCTATAAGACGATCATTGTACATCTCAAAAGAACCATTAGATTTCTTTTTATATCTAAAAATTCACATAGAACGAATAATGTTAGCATCGAGTGGACGGGGTACTATGTCCCACGTCTTATTATCAATAAGAGCATTATATTCGTCAATCATTGATACTTTCCAATTAGGGTCGGACAAGGAATCCTCCGAATTTTTAGGGACATGGAAGGGACAATTGAAACTGATAGGTTAAACAGTCGTTTAGGTTTATGAATTCCATGTATGTCATGTTTTTTTGGTCTGAAAGCGTGTCTCGGGACGCGGGATAGGAGTGGGGTATGTTGCGGGACTACCGGGAAGATGAGAAAGGGCAGGGTGACGGGACTTGCTGGCCGATGTTTGATTTCCCATGATGTGGCTGTAGAATCACCCTGAGGCGGGCTGTTCTGGGCTACCGTCAGCAGAACCGGGTGGTTAGTGTATCCTGGACTATCCGATGTGGGAGCAGGTGCCGGGGTCTGGGACGACAGACTATGTAAATGATGAATTAGAAGAGGGTTCAGGCCATCATCTAGGAAGTCGTAGGAATGTCGAGGTGGCGAGTTTAGGGAGGCAAAAGGGAATTGAGACTCGTCAAATAGGACATGATGTAAAATAATAATTTTACGGCTTGACAAGTCATAGCATGAGTAACCACGATGATTAGTGGGGTAACCCAGAAACACACACTGAGAAGACTGGGTTGGAGTTTGTGAGTGGTCGGATGGAGAGGATAACAGAGACATTCAAAGATACGCAAGTGTTGGTATGAGGGGTTTCTACGAAATAGAACTTGAGTGGGCGACCATTGAGCTAGAGACTTATTTGAGATTATGTTTAAGAGTTAGGTGGCCATGGAAAGTGCGTAATAGCATAATTGAGGGGGAATTGAGGAGTGAACAAGTAGGGCATGAATTATGTTATTTATGGTTTGAATTTTCCGTTCGGCCTTACCATTTTGAAAGGAGGTGTGAGGGCATAAAAAACAAAAGGTAAGACAGTTATTAGAGCAAAACTCTTTGAATTGATTATTATTGAATTCCTGCCATTATCACATTGAAAATATTTAATGCTCTTTTCAAATTATGTTTTTACGAGAGCACTAAATAAGGAAAAATGGGATAAACCTGGGATTTATTGACAATTGGAAAAGTCCATAGAAAGTTGGAATAATCGTTCAAAAACAACACATAATATCGATGATCAGTCGTACTTAAAATACGAGACGTCCACAAATCACTATGTATGATATCGAAAGGCATTAAAGTACAATTTGGGGATGCAAAAAATGGTAATTTAACATGTTTCCCAAAAATGCAGGATTCACCTATAGGAGTCCTAGAAATACGATTGCAATTAATAAAATTATTTTTTCTAAGGGAGCGTAAAACAGAATCTTCCGGATGTCCTAATCTAGAGTAACATAAGGAAGACGAAAGAGCAACAAATGTTGATGGAACTGAGGCTGGATTGTTGACGGTGTTTGAAATAGGGTAGAGATCTCCGGTGCTGTCACATCTCATTATTCGTCTCCATGTCATAAAATCCTTCAAAGAAAAACCAAAAGGATCAAAGTCAATGAAAATATTATTATCAGTTGTGAAACATCACACAAAGATTAAATTCTTAATGAGTTTAGGGGCATAAAGGATATTTTTTAAGATAAGTGGTGGATGTGATGGGGATAAGGATGAATGACCAAAATCACGAATGAGAATGCCTTATCCACTACCAACAATAATATTCTGATTTAAATTACGCAAATTGGAATAAGACGAGAGAGTACCTTGTGATGCCGTCATGTGAGATGTGTCGCATGTGTCCTTATACCAATTTTCGTATGGAGCGTTGAGTGACATTGTGTTCATAGCTGCCTTAATGGCAGTCGGTGCATAAGTTGAGGGTGGGGGGAGGGGGGGCTTTTGCTGTGTAGGCCTGTTGGGGACGCGGGCCGAGTATGCTAGGGTGGGCCTGTCGGTTATGAGATGGAGTCCATGAGGATATCAGCTATGGTCTAGGAGGAGAGTCCCATGATGGTGGGGCCCACGCGACCTACAACGAGTAGGCAACCCATGACGGTCGCTGCTGACTGTTTCCTTCCAGCGGGAACTGCCTCTTTCCATCGTCGTTGTTATCAGAATTTCGTCTGCCGCGACCTTTGCTGGACTGCGTGCTCCAGTAGTTGTTGCAAGTAGATGCGGGCTGTTGCTGGTCCTCGGGCTAGCAGTTCTAGCTTCCATAGTTGGAGGCCCTGTCGTCGGTGGAGGGCCCGACAGTGGTGGTGAGGGAGGCGTCGGCAATGCTGGCCCGAGTGGTGTTGCACTTGATTTTTCGGGTTTCCTCAAGAATAAGCTTTGAACGGGCCTCATAAAACGGAGGTAACGACGTGCATTGCTGAAGGATGGTGGAAACGCCGTCATAGGATTCGTTCAAGCCTGCAATAAGTTGCATGACCAATTGTTGATTAGGGACTGGTGCGCCGACGTTGGAGAGTAGGTCGACAAGCATCTTGAGTTCTTGACAATATGCAGACACGTTTGGGAAATCATATTGATGAAGCGTCCTTGAATTGATTTTCAAGGTATAACGCTTGTTGAGTTTTGTTGTCGTGGAAAATACTTTCTAAACGTTCCCACGTTTGGCGGGCAGTGGCATCGGTCTCAATGATGTGTGCAACATATCATTAGAGATTGTGTTATATATCCACTGGAGGATGGCTGCGTCCAAACGAGACCAAAGTGCATCATCAGAAGTTGAAGCCAATGGTAGGTCTGTGGACTTCGGTGTAGGAGGGATGATGTGGTCGATAACTTCGTAAACACGACAATGGATCTTAAAAAGCTCCGCCCACAAAGAGTATTGGCCTTTTTCCATCTCAAGGGTAATAGGGATGAAGTTTTTGATGTTGTTTACTGCAAGTGCAGGATGTAATTTGGTTTTGTTAGTTATGGAAGATGAAATTTAGGAGGATAAGGGACAGAGAATGGCTGGAAAAAAACACTAGGGTTTCGTGGGGGTGACGGCCGAGAGCTATGGTCAGCGGCGGTGGAGGTATTTTTAGGCTACTGATACCATAAAGAAATATGTTCCTTGATTGTAATCATTAATAATGTAAAATATATATAGTAGTACAAGAATATTTAAACTAGGTAACTAATCAACCTAATTACAATAGGAAATATAATTCTACCTAAAATAGGAGACCTAATTACAATAGGAATACAATTCTATCTAAAATAAGAGGTATACAATTAATGAAAAAAATATTCAAGAAATATTCTATTAATGTCCACTAAAAACTTGAGAATAGAACCAAATAGAAGATTGAATAAAATTGACCTACAAAATTGATTTGAACTTTCATTTGATGTTGTCATCATAATTGCATGATCGTACTTAATATATCTATTCCTCTCATTTCAACCATCTATATCTAAAAATAATTTCACTTTAAAATTCCCATAAGGGTGTTCAAAACCAATCTGTAACGGATAATCCAACTGCAAATAGGTTTATTAATTTATTGGTATCGGTTATCGAATTAACGGTAGGTGAACGATTTAAAATTTTATAGTTAACGACTTAATAGTGCGGGGAATGGTTTACTCATTTTTCTTAGTATTAAATTCACATTTATATCCTTTTGTATATATATAATACTTTGGATTTAGATACCCTAAAGCAGCATTATCAAATCTCAATTTGCTAATTTTCCTTCTCTCAGCAGTCTCATCGGTCCTCATCACCAGTCATTTCCTCTAATGGACCACTGCTCGATTGTCTTCTCCAAGCCAACAACTTTGGTTTGCCAATTATCTACTAACTATTATCTATCTGTGATATGCTATTATGAGTGAGCAAGTTTTTAGCAATGTGGGTTCCTGGTTGGATTAACAAAAAGACAACTCTTGTTCCAACTTTGATTGGCAAAGCTGAAATCATCAACCTTATTACAGTTAGCGCTTCCATTTTGCAGTCAAGTACTGAAAGAAATAATCCCCTTGATTATTTTCATTGATTGAATAGCTATATATACAAGTTACAAAATAGGAGAATCTTATTCCTATTCTATTTCTAAAACCTTATTCTACCATAATTCTAACTATACAATTATGGTATGTGTATATCCTAAATATGGTAAGAGTATATCCTAATCTAGGTAACAAATATCCTACAATATACACACAATATACTTTCATTAATATACAACTATGTCCACTGTTTTGCTGCCCTAGTACCGTGATTGGCCTGGACGAGTTGGGCCATTTGGGCCGCCTCTGCTGGCCGCCATCGCTTCATCTTTGGCCGCTAACGTTCATCGCTTTGTATACCGTGATATATACCGGTCAGATATTCTGTATATCATAGGTATATTACCTTTGTTTAACATACCCTCGCAGCCATAGCGGGCGGTCTTCGAACGCCGAGATCGCCCTAAAATCTTCAAAGAGAACCGCTGGTAGACCCTTTGTAAAGATGTCTGCAATTTGATAACGAGACGGGACATGGCATACGCGAACGTGACCCTTTGCAACATTTTCACGGACAAAGTGAATGTCCATTTCGATATGCTTAGTACGTTGGTGTTGAACTGGTTACCTGAAAGGTAGATGGCACTAATGTTATCGCAATATACCAAGGTTGCCTTCTGAATGGGACAATGAAGCTCCAAAAGAAAATTACGTAGCCAACATGATTCGGAGACCACATTCGCTACCCCTCGATATTCTGCCTCTGCACTTGAGCGTGATAGCGTTGCTTGACGCTTTGCCGACCAGGAGACCAAGTTGTTGCCAAGGAACATACAGTAGCCAGAAGTCGACCGTCTAGTATCGGGACAACCACCCCAATCAGCATCCGTGTAAGAGATAAGTGTGGATGTAGATGAATGATACAAGTGCAACCCATAGTCTAGTGTCCCCTGAATATACCGAATGATGCGTTTGATTGCATTCATGTGCTCAACCCTGGGATCATGCATGAATAAACACACCTGCTGAACCGCATACGTAATATCCGATCTAGTAAAGGTAAGATACTGGAGGGCCCCTGCCAGACTGCGATAGCGGGTCGGGTCCTAGTATGGTGCACCTACTGCGACACTTAGCTTTGGGTTTGCATCAACTGGCGTGGAAGTGGATTTACAGGATGACATCTCAGCCCTCTCTATGATCTCAGCAGCATACTTTCGTTGAGACAAAAATAAGCCACCTGAATGACGCTTGACGGCAATCCCCAAAAAATAACTCAAAGGCCCTAAGTCTTTCATAGCAAACTCAGAACAGAGCATGGTCGTGATAGACTGGCGCAAGGTATCGGAAGAGGCAATCAAGATGATATCATCCACATACAACAGAATGTAGGCCAAGGACGAACCACGGCGGTAGATGAATAAGGAATTATCTGACCTGCTGTGAGTGAACCCAATAGTTGAAACAAAGTCAGCAAACCTCGTGTACCAAGTCCTTGGAGACTGCTTAAGCCCATATAATGACTTCTTCAACAAACATACATGATGAGGACGGTGTGGATCCCTGAAACCCAACGACTGATGCATATAGACTGTTTCCTTGAGATCACCATGTAGGAAAGCATTCTTGACATCCAACTGATGAATTGGCCAAGTCTTTGAAAGAGCCAAGCTAAGCACAGTGTGAATGGCAGGCGGTTTGACCACCGGACTAAACGTCTCACCATAATCTATCCCAACCTGTTGAGTCTTACCATCACCTACAAGTCTCGCCTTATGTCGAGCAAATGACCCATCTGAATTCTCCTTATGAGCAAAAATCCACATAGACCTGATAACATTAATACCATATGGACGGGGCACCAACTCCCACGTCTTATTAAGAGCATTATATTCATCAGTCATAGCAATTTTCCAATTAGGGTCATTTAATGCGGACACAGGATTGCGGGGCAAGGGGGATTTAGAGACATCATAATGTAAATTAAAATGTCTTTTAGGTGTAAAAATACCCCGATGACTACGAGTGACCGGTCTATGACTCGAGGAAGAATTGAGGGAATTTTGAGAGTTTTCTGGGGTCGACCGATCGCGGCCACGATGGGCTCTTGGCCCAAATCGGTAAAGGACTCGTCGTCTGGACCGATTCAGTGGTGGATCGCCCAATTGGCTGGAACTGCATTCGATGGTCAAGATGTTGCTACGGGCAGATCTTGTGGGTCCAGTGGGCAGTGGGCCCGCTAGAGGATTTTGGGTGAGGGAGATGTCCGAAAAATTCTGAATAATATACGGGGATATTTGGTCATCCAAAAAATTATACGACTTAGGCTCGGGAGTATGAACTTTCGTAAAAGGGAATTGGGTTTCATAAAAAATGATATGGCGATTAATTATGATTTTCTTGGAGGATAAATCAAAACACTTATAACCACGATGATTCGATGGATAACTCAAAAATACACACGGGGTAGACTGAGCTTGAAGTTTGTTAATTGTGGTGGATGGGAATAACGGATAACACAAGCACCCAAAAATCCGAAGATGAGAATAAGAATGATTCTTATTATATAGGATTTTGAGGGGGGAAGAATATGTCAGACCTTTAGAAGGAATTATGTTAAGAAGATATGTGGCCATTTGTAGAGCATGATGCCAAAAATATGGAGGTATGGATGCATGAATTAAGAGAGTTCGGACAATGTTATTTATGGAATGAATTTTGCGTTCGGCTTTCCCATTTTGTGAAGATGTACGAGGACACAAAAAATAAAAATTTATCCCATTATTAGCACAAAATTCCCGAAACTCCCTATTGTCATACTCTTTCCCATTATCACATTGAATATTTTTTATTTCTCTTTCGAATTGAGTACGAATGAACGCTCTAAATTTGATGAAGATGGAAAACACTTGTGATTTATTCGCAATTGGAAACGTCCACAAAAATCTAGAATAATCATCTAAAAAGAGAACATAATATCGATGACCCAATGAACTAAGAACAGGAGACGTCCATAAGTCACTATGAATAATATCAAATGGCATTGAAGTATGAGAATTGGAGTCTACAAATGGCAACTTAACACTTTTCCCTAAGGAGCAAGACTGATAAAGTGGAGTACGACTCGTACCCTTACATGAAATAAAGCTATTTTTATCTAAAACGGATAAAATAGAAGATCCCGGATGACCCAGACGAGCATGCCACATGGAAGGAGAGATGGCTGCAAAAGCTGATGGCAAGGTTTGACTCGATGGACTGAAACCAGGCATGATAGGATACAGATTCCCCCTACTATCACACCTCATGAGATGACTCCCCATCTTGAAATCCTTCACAGAGAAACCAAAAGGATCAAATTCAACGGAAACAGAATTGTCAGTAGTGAATTTTCGGACAGACACTAAATTTTTAATCAATTTAGGAGCATGTAAAGTATTTTTCAAGAGAAGGGGTGGATTGGGGGGAGACAACGTTTTTTGACCATAACCTTGAATTGGAATAGAGTTGCCATTACCAACAATTATACCCCGAGGGGTGCTCAAATTGGAATAAGAGGAAAGAGTACCTGATTCGGAAGTCATGTGAGTAGTGGCCGCGGTGTCCATATACCAATTTGGGTCCGGTTGAGTCAATCCCAACGTGTGCATCGCGACCTCGATATCGGTATGAGTGGGACCTGCTGCATGATGGGCTTGCGGAGGTCGGGGCCCAAGAACTCCTGTTCGTGACGGAGCTGGGTCGTAGCTGTTGTTGCTGCCGCCGGGCCATCGCCGGGCCGCCACCGCCGGGTGTTGGGCTCGATCGCTGGCGCCCCACCGCTGGAATTCACTGCATGATTGTAAGGGCTGCTGGCCCACGGCCCATTGCCCCAGCCCCACTGCCATGGGCCCCACTGTTGGGCCTAGGGGCGTGGTGTGCCACTGTTCACTGGATGGGACCCACCGCCTGCTTGCTGACCACCGGAACCGCTACTAGAACCGTCGCGTTTGCCCCTGCGGTTTTTGTTATTATTCTTGCGATTATTCCTGCCGCCACCATTATTATGGTTTTGGCCTGAATTATTAACAAAACCCGAAGGACTAGGAGAGGACGCCACCATGACGACTGGGCTTGCTCCGGTAGCCGCCTTTTTAGCCAAACGGGCTTCTTCCAACGTAAGCATAGAACGGGCTTAATAGAAGTCGGGAAGAGGGTTGCTTTGGCGAAGGAGAGTTCCAACACCATTATAGGCCTCTGAAAGACCGGCAACCAACTGTAGAACTAGACGATTATTCGTTATTGGTGTGCCAACATTACGGAGTTGATCCGCCAACTCCTTTAGTTTCTTGCAATATGCCGAAACGTTCGGAAATTCATCCATTCGAACGAGAGAGAATTCCTGCTCGAGTGTGACAACACGGGAATGCTGGTTGTCTTGGAATATGTCACGCAATCTATTCCATGCAGCCATAGCCATGGTATCCGGCTCAATAATCGTCTGTAGAAGGTCCACCGAAATAGTGGCGTAGATCCACCGGAGAACGGTAGCATCAAGTGTAATTCATAACTCAGGATCTTCCGCAGGAAGGGGTCTAGTGGGAGGAATGATGTGATGAAGAACTTGATAAGAGATTGCGTGAATTTTAAACAACTTCGCCTACGTCGCATATTGGACGTTTTCCATCTCAAGGACAATATGGATACAACTCTTGATATTGAAAACTGTGAGGGCAGGGTGATAATTGTAATTAGACATATTGAAAGAACAAAGAAGAATGAGAAATTTAAGAGAGGTTTTTGAGAGCGGAAGACGAAATTTGGGAGAGAAACTCGAGGGGGGGGGGGGGTTCTCGGCCGAGAAGGTCAAAAAATTTAGGGAGAGAATTTTTTTTTTAAAACCTAGTCTCTTGATACCATGAAAGAAATAATTCCCTTGATTATTTTCATTGATTGAATAGATATATATACAAGTTACAAAATAGGAGAATCATATTCCTATTCTATTTCTAAAACTTTATTCTACCATAATTCTAACTATACAATTATGGTATGTGTATATCCTAAATATGGTAAGAGTATATCCTAATCTAGGTAACAAATATCCTACAATATACACACAATATACTTTCCTTAATATACCACTATGTCTACTGTTTTGCTGCCCTAGTACCGTGACTGGTCTGGACGAGTTGGGCCATTTGGGCCGCCTCTGCTGGGCTGCCACTACTCTACTGCTGGGCTGCCAACGTTCATTGCTTTGTATACCTGTGATATATACTGTTGTATATTCAGTGTATATCACAGGTATATTACCTTTGTTTAACAAGTACTTATGACTGTTAGGAAAATAAGCTACTGCATACGTTTGCTAAACGTTCAAGTGCTCACCTGTTGTATATGATTGCTGCACTTTTACTTTTTCCTCAACATCTTTTGAGATAATTCGATTACAGTTCTAAAAGTTTTATTTTAGGCTAGAAGTAGCTTGGTATATCTTGTTGATTAACCGTTAAACCATCCGACAATTGCTAATCTGATATCAAATCAACCGATATCTTATTAATTGGCTAGCGGATTAGTACATTTAAAAGCCGATAACCGATATGCCGTGGCCGAATAAGAGAGGTTTTTACCTCTGACGTCTAAGCTCTCAAGGACTCAAACATCCTTTTTTTTAAGACCTAATCTAGGCAATAGCCATTTAAAAAGATGAATTTGGGTTTAGGAGGTAGATCAAAAACCTCAGCAAAGGTCACCGAACACGAACAAGATACGAAAGATGTTAGACAGCGGACCACTAAAACTACTTAGTTAGAGATTGTTTGCTATTGCTTTTTTTTTTTCCAGAAAAGAAACTAGAGACAAGAAAACTACTAGACTATATGGATTCCAACTGAATTTCAACTTCTACTTGATTGATACAGGGGCAGTGCTGATCAGAATCATTCTCAACGAGTCCATATAAGTGATCCCATTTTTTTCATCGGATCCAGATAAAGACCAAAGATTTTGAGCGACCGATCCGGCAGAACAACCGTTAAGCGTAATTATTCGCCCAGTCCGCTCGATAAGCAACTAAAGGTAATAGCTCCTTTGTTGAAGTTTATAGAATAGCCCTGGCTGCTAATGTCTATCACATATAGCTTGAGAGGAATCAGAGTGTATTTAAGGAGGCTAAACAGATCAACACAGGCAAACTCTTTTTTAATCCTTTAGAGTGCTAATGTGATAGAGTAGACTTCACAAGTATCTAGAGCAAACTCTTTTTTAATCCTTTAGAGTGCTAATGTGATAGAGTAAACTGAGATGTATAGGTGATTTTGATGCTTTGAGATGTTCAGCAGTTTGGTGATACCGCTTCTGATTGTACATGCCCTTTGGTAATAAAATTTATCTTATTTATATATACTAGTTTTCGTGTACGCGTTGTGCGCTTGATGAAAGAAAGTAACTCATTAACAAACACAACATAAAAAAAAGTTAAACTTTATAACATGCTTCGTCATTAATCCATCGTGAAAATTACTTGTAGCTAAGATTTTCTTTTGATAATTCGTTACTAATCCGTCGCTACATAGAATTAGTGATAGATTTTACTGTTTAACTTTTCATTGCTAATTTTAGGAAAATAATTAAATATAAATTTCGAAATTATAGGAAAATAATTAAATGACTATATTATTTAATGTGAAATTAATTTTTAAAAAATAAAAAGCGACTAAAAAACCCAAAAAATAAACAAATAAAACAACTGAAGAAGAAGACGAATATCATAACCGTAGTTGCCTATATCGCTGGAGCATATAATCATACAAACTTTTAATTCCTAATCAGAATGAGTGATAGTTACCTTAGATAATATAAATAAGGAAAGGTTATATAAGTAAAATCTTATTCGATTTTTATTTCCAGATGTTAGAAGGTTTTATATAGTTTAAATAAAGAAATAATTAGCATCCTAACCTTTAGTTAATTTTAAAGTCGAAAATATTAGGACATTAATTCAATGACAATTTTGTCCAACATAAATCTGTTTTTAAAGGGTATAAAAAGGTGAACGACATTTCGCTAAAGGCTTTCGTGCTTTTAGTATAATAATTTTAGTGTACGTACAATGCACATGTTACCCATAATGTAACCGCATTAAAATATGCAAAATCACACAATACCACAACATCAATTATCAATAAATTTGATACTCCACTGGTTCAAATTAAGTGTTCACTTAGCCTTTAGCATATCGTTAATCATATTCCATGCAAGACATATAACATGACACATTCAGCGTAATACATTTGGTGCAAACTTCGTTTTGACATCATCGGGATGTTATATGGTAATGAACTGCATTTGGGTTTTCTGACATGTAACCAATGAGTCAACTTTTCATTGACTGTCTGTTTCCATAAGAAGTTGGAAGGATCATTATAGGTCATCAGATGAAAGAGACTAATAACAGACTTTAACACATCTTCTGTAAGGAAATATCTTGGTTCTTGGAGGCTTACGCTAAAAAACTGAGCTCAAAAACACATATGTTTATTTGATCTTGTGCAGTTCTGAAAGGTGGTTCCAACTCTTCCTGATAAGCTACCATCTTCTGGGTCTCCTGTAGTGGACCAGCAGTCCACTGAAGCATCTCACCCTTGGTAAGATTTGTTCAAATAATATAAAATAGCAAGAGACGTTAAAATAGATGTAACATTCATTCATATGATAAAATAATATTATTACATTAGCGTGTGTTGCACATGTCAATAAGTATTCAATTATACAAGATGCATTATCTCGAACTTTCGAATAGTGTCAATTACTAAAACAATGACAAATATTACAAATAACGAAAGAAGCATTAGGTTTAGATAATTTTAGCATGTTCAAGAACTCGTGGAAGTCACCAAATAACGGGTTAATGAATTTAACGATTACTGTGTAAAAAATATAATACTATACAAAAAAAATTGTGTTTTACGAAAAAAGAATAAATTTACTCTGTAAACGGCTAGGCAAAGCAAATTGCACTATATTATTATTAATGAGAAACCACATCATAACAATAAATTCTAAGAACTTTGAATGAATATAAAAGCGCATACCTGGCCGGCCGACTCTTTAGATTGTCAATGACAACAAGGAATGTATAAGCAAAAAATTGTTGGAAATTTACTAATGTGAAATTAAGTTTATCCCATTATTTATGACTCGAATAATTGGGGCCCCGCATATCGGAAACTCGTTTTCACACACGTGCAATCTTAGTGCCAAGTATCGTAAATTTCATTAATGAAAGAGATATTGATACGTAAGTGAAATGTTTGAGACATAGAATGATGGACATTTGTTTGTTAAATGACAAGTGTTCCACGTTGGTAAACGAAGGAAGGATTGTGCGAAGTGTAAGATGGTACAGGTCGGAAAAAGGCCGCGGAGCCTCCCGGACTGGGCCGCGGCGTCGGAGCGCCGCGGCGCCTGACTGACAGTGAGCGTCGTGGGTTTTCTGGTTGAATTAGCGCCGCAACGCTAATATGGCAGAGCCGTGGTGCTTCATTGGCAGTGACTGCTCGACGGAATCCCAAAAGGTTTGGTTGTTAAGGGGATTTCAATGGCATTGAATCCACCCAATAATGGTCATTACTTGGACCATTATGTTGCTGCATTACTTGGGGGTTAAATGTCATCCATTACATGGCAATTGATTGCCATTATGAGACATTTGAAAGACCATCTTGCACACCTATAAATTGAGGCCTTTGGCTCAATTCTATAAAGGACCATGAACAAAAATAACACAAGTTAACAACACCACAAAGAAATAAGATTTTCATAATAGCAATCCTTCTCTTAGCAATCTTCATTTATTCCTGTTCTTCGCTGAGGTCATTTGTGTAGACTTTGCACATTTGATAGTTTGATGTTTTATTTTGGGAGACTATTGTCCACACTTCCGTAAAGCCTATATACGGGGGTAGTCTTGTCTTAAAGACAGAGAGTCATCTCTCGACTCAGCCGGTGGTGTTGTGATTATTTAATTGGTTGCTAAGTGTTTCAGGTATTAACTTAACAAACGAAGGACTCTCACCATTCGTATTCTCAGCAGATCTACAAGCCACAAGTGTAGCAGTTCATGTTCTTGTATTTCCGAATACAAGATCTATATTTGAAGTTTCAATTCAAGATCAAGATATTGACAACTTGTTGTTGTCCTCTTTGTTGTTTATCCTTTCGATCATTGTAATAGTTATTTATTATTTTCGTACGTGCTTTACATATTCCAACAAAAAATTAGCTGAACCTTTTCTGCGGAGTTCTGAAATTGAAAGTGAAAGTTATTGTCCAATATTAATTCATGAAAATATACTACAATGCCCTTAGACTATCCAAAAAGATTTAAAAATACCCTTCATTTATCTATTGGGCTAAAAATACCCTTCTTCTATCTATTTTGGCTCAGTTATACCCTTAAAAGTTAAAACTAACAACCCTCTTTTTATTATTTTTTATTTTTATTATTTATTACGTGGCGCCTTCCTATTGGGTGAAATTAGAACCCAGCCCACGGAATATTTTCCCTTCACCCCGACCAAACGACCCATGAGACTGTTCTGCAAACTCTATCGCTCTTATCTCTTCTATATCACTAATTGATTCCTCTTCAAGCTGTTGTTGCTCAACTTCCTACTTAAGATCACTAGGCTTCCCCAACATTTCAGCCAAATGTAGAATATTATTGAATTCTTCGTCTTTTATGAAAGTAATTAAGTTTTTAATTGCTCCAATTTGGTGTATAAGACTGAAGACCTTTTCTTATCGATGTAAAACAACAACATGAAAAATGGTCTGTCCTTTTTCGTTGCGAGTCCAAATGAGATCAGGATGATTGCGGAAATCCATAAATTAACAATAAATAGATGATTTCAACGAGTCCAAACAAGCTCGTTGAAATTCGGAAATTAACAGTTGAATGAACTGTCGGAATGTAAAGCATGTAGGGGAATAGTAAATAACTATTACAAGTGCTTCGAAAGGATAAACAATAAAGATTACAACAACAAGTTGTCAATCTTTTAATCTTGAACTAGAACTTCAAATTTGGATCTTGTATTAAGAAATACAAGAACATGAATTGCTACACTTATGGATTGTAGAACTGCCGAGAATCCGAACGGTTAAAGTCCTTTGAGATTCAAGTTCACACATGAAACACTTAGCAACCAATTAGATAATCACAACACCACCGGCTGAGTCGAGAGATGACACTCTGTCTTTAAGACAAGATTGCCCCCGTGTATAGGCTTTACGGAAGTGTGGACAATAGTCTCTCAAGATAAAACAACAAACTATCAAATGTGCAAAGCCTACACAAGTGATCCCAGCGAAGAACACGAACAATGATGATTGCTAAGAGAAGGATTGCTATTAGGAAAAACTGATCTCTTTGTGGTGTTGTTAACTTGTGTGTCTCTTGTTCTTTGTGTGTAAGTCTCTATCGAATTGAGCCAAAGGCCTCAATTTATAGGTGTGAAAGATGGTCTTTCAAATGCCCCATAATGGCATTCAATTACCATGTAATGGATGGCCTTTAATCCCCAAGTAATGCAACAACATAATGGTCCAAGTAATGGCCATTATTGGGTGGATTCAATGCCATTGAAACCACTTCAACAACCAAAATTTTGGGATTCTGATGAACAATCACTGCCTGGGAAGCGCCGCGGCGTTAATGCTGGCTCTAATTAGCAAGAAAGTTACTGCCGACCAGGCGTCGCGGCCCTGCTTGGGGGGCACCGCCACGGCCCTTTCCGTCCCGTTCCATCTTACACTTCGCACAATCCTTCCTTCGTTTACCAACGTGGAACACTTGTTATTTAGCCAATAACCGTCCATCATTCTATGTCTCAAACATTTTACTTACCTACCAATTATCTCTTTCATTAACGAAATTTACGACACTTGGCACTAAGATTGCACGTGTGTGGAAACGAAGTTTACGACGTGCGGGGCCCCAATTGTTCGATTCAGAAATAATGAAATAAATTTAATTCCACATTAGTAAATTTTCAACATGAAATTCTCCCACTTTCCCTCTGGATTTTCGCTACTGATTGTTAAAGGCTTTTTAGATAACACACTTAAGAGATCTGCTGCATAACGTGCTTTTGAATACTCCTAATGCTACACCTGCAAGTAAAACCAAAAACCAAAAACCAACCTATCAATAAACACACACATCTCTAAATTAATCGAATTATAAATTCTAAAAGTTTTAGTGTACCATAGATTTCATTCTGAATATTGACTTCAAGAAGCTCAAATAGTTCGTTGTCTTGTATCATAATTTGATCTGTGACCTCGTAGGGATACAAGTCCATATGTTTGAATCTTCTCATGTGATGATGTTTTGTTTTAATTGGAATTGGGTCATGGGTCGTTGGGTCGGGGAGATGGGAAAATATCCGGTGGGGGTGGGTTTTAATTTCAATTAATAGGGAGGCGCCACGTAAAAAATAATAAAAATAAAAAATAAAAAAGAGGGTGATTAGTTTTAAGGGTATAAGTGAGCCAAAATAGATAGAAGAAGAATATTTTTAGCCCAATAAATAAATGAAGGATATTTTTAATCTTTTTCGGATAGTCCCACGACATTTTTGACCCTTTTTCGAACAAACTATGAAACAAATTGGACAATCATAAGTTTTCCTATATTTATAGACAGCTACGTATTGGACAAGCATAAGTTTTCCTAGAACTATATAGGCGGCTAAGTATAGGTCTTCAAGTCTCCAAATTTACTTGGAGATATGCTTATATAGAGACTTCTTCAAGTCTCCAAATTTGGAAAGGAATCAAAGGGAGTAAGGATTTTTTTTTTAATAAATCTATGCGTAATTATATATTGCTATAAATATTTTTTCATTAATTTAGTATCCATTACATATAAGTTAAAATATTAATAAGGTAAAATCTTCATTACAATTTAAGTTACTGTAAAATATTCGTAATGGACTAACTCTTGTTTCATTGACCTTAATTTTCCTTTTTTAATATTTTCTCTTCCCTGTAATTTGCTCTTTCAATATGAGAGGAAAAAAATGACTTCTGCTATAAAAGGAAAATAAAAAGTCTCCTACGTCTAAAAGAATTTAAAAGTGGGCTATAGCGGGGAAAAAGGACTCCTAAAGCTAAAAGTTAGGGGAAGAAGACCTAAACTTTAGGAATATAATTAAATATATATTTTTATAAGGTAAAATAATTTTAAAAAATTAGTAAATGACAATTTTGTCTATTACGGAGTTTTTAATGAAGCCAAAAAGTTCAATCAACATTTCTAAATCCCTTCCTGCTTTTAATATAATATAGATAAAAAAAAAGATGATTTAAAGTTATATAAACGTCTAAGGCTTGTTTTATATCACAAGTTATTTTTTAAAAAAATATTTCTGTCTATAACTTGGTGTCACATAAATTAGGATGAAGGGAGTGAGTTCTTTTCTATGGATATCAACATAATCGGGAGTGAGTTATTTTCTGCGGGATTTTAGGATTCCTGGATTTTGCTCATATTGTCTCCTAAATCTTGTGGACAAAAAGGCATTCAATCAGAATCAAGAAAATAACTCATAAAATCTTGGTAAATGCTTGAACGTTTACCTCATTTAGCCAAATCTTGTAAATAAAAAAAAAGCGAAGACTCCCTTTAAAAAGATTTCACTGAAAGATTGACCGGAACTTGTCCCTGAACAGCTCGTAAGTGCATCCCATGTTGGTCGGCACAACAGCAGGGCATCAAAAACAAGTCTTTTTTTATTGCCCCGCTGACCAAGTATAGTTGATAATCCGTTTTCGAATATGAATTTGAATAGATTCTCTTTATTATTATAAATTAAAGTAAAGTAGTTATCTGAGATATATTCTTAAATCAGCCTCAGGTCAAATGACAAGTTGACACTAACGGATGAATCAATACGAAGAAAGCACAATTAAGTGAATATTCTCACCCAGATTTCACTCAATAACCCATACAATACTCATGGTAAATTCTGAAACGAGAAAAAAATGTCAAGTCGTCGGAAAAGCCCCATATTCAACATAGTTTTATCCTTCGTTACTAAAAAAAAGTGAGCAACTTCTATTAGAGTCGAACCTTAAGTCGAATTGATCGTGTCATGTGCAACGTCCATCAATGCAGAATGATTCTACTTTGTCATCTAAAAATACTTTTTCTATATTTTTTTAGCGGATATGGTTGAAATTGGTTGGAGACATCTAGATGAGAATTTATACAAAATTTGATGAAGACTGGAAGTGATTTGAACTAGTATGGAGTTAAAATTTCAGACCTGGAAAATGTTACTACACACGTGTAAACCACATTGTATATCGATGTATATCAAAGACAGTTTTTCATAGATAGACATGAGATACAAGGATATATAAAGGGGTATGCATTGATATACAAATAGATATACACGAGAGGTATATACAAATGGTGACATATCAACCTTGAGGTTTCAATATTAAATCAATTTAAATTCGCCTCAAGTCATCTTCAAACACCTTCAAATTTGATATTAAGCTCTTTAAGATGTTTTCAACAAAACCCGATATTACCCAGTTAGAAAATCACAATTACGCAGGTCAAAATTCAAACCAAGCTTCAATATATTTAATGGTGTACGAACGGCAACGGGAGTTTTGATAATGTTTTATTCCCTCCGTTCCATAATAAGTGGTGTTTAAGCCTTTTATTTTGTTTCAAAATAAGTGGTGCTTTAGGATTTCAAGAAGAAATTGACTTATTCTTTCAAAATTATCCTTATTTACATAATCAAGAATGATTAAGTAACTTTTCTTTTCTAGGCATTAATTAGGGGTAAGTTAGTAAAAACACTCATAATTTTCTAGGAGTGAACAATTTCTTAAGGGATGTGTATAAGCTAAAAACACAACTTATTATGGAACAAATCGGAGTATATGGTTTTCTCCTAGTCAGGACGAGTACTGGAGTTTATTCTCTGACCCGTTTGGACAATGAATTGTTAGAGCTTGGGAATCATTGCAGCACCTCATCAAACCAAATACTAAAAGCTTTGATACACAAACAATCTCCTTCCCACAACGTCAACAAGACGAAGGAATATTTCAGATCATGGTATTAATTGTCAAGACTTTTTTAAAGAATGAATTGACAACTCACGGATGAAAATAATAATGCACGTATTGTTAAGTTTGTCGCGAGGCCAAACGAAATTGAGAATTTGAATTTAGGATGGGACTTTTTGTATTTGACTATATATGTTGCTATTTTTTGTCAAATTAGGTTGAACTTGCTAATAACAGTTTAATATGTATTTTTCTGCCTATTAGTATATCTCCTGTTGATATATTGTGCACTTCTGACTTCCCCATAATATCTCCTCAAAAGAAGCCCATTGCCCCTTCAAATCTAAATTGATATAATTATTAGCAAAACCAGGTGTTTGCGCTTTTCAGTTTTGGAACAAATCTATTTTGCTAAGTGTTTAAGAGAAATTGGGTTAATTTCTCATATGTTCACTAAATTTTGTTCAACATATAATAGTAATTCATAAAATAATTTTCATCATATTAAACTATTAAAGTAACAAAATTTTACTGAGTATAATAGTAACTATTTTTTGCTTACATTAAAGTGATTAAATTTTATCCATTATTACACTAAAGTCACCAAATTCTACTCACAACAACGACACCTACCTATCAAGGTAACTTTAATAGTATATGTAGTTGGTAAAGTTTTGTGAATTTAATGTTATAATGCAAAAAGTTTAGTTAATATAACAGAGCGAACAATAGTTTTGTGCCTTTACTTAATAGTGAGTTAAGTTTAATTATTTTAACATGACAAAAAGTAATTAATTGACTATATTATTATAATGGGTAAAAGTTTAATAATCATTCCCGAAATTAACCTAATTGATGCTTTCTAAAAGTGCTAACGTTTCTCTATTATTTTAAAATACATTTGCTGTAAAGTTTTAAGTAGCTTTTAAATGACAGTAAAAGGTTGAGCTTAAAATAGTTTTTAATACAAAATTTGACTTAAACAGAAAAAGCAAAAGAAAGTAAGAAATAATGAGACGAAAAAGAATCCAAGATAACGTTATGACATAAATTTTACTTTTTAAACATGTTAGTAACATGAATTAATGGTGAAGAAATTTTGTGTAGTGATGATCAACAAGGAAGGAGGTATATATAATTTTAAAATTAGAAGGGAGGTTATCTGGATTTTTTTATTAATTTAGGTGTGAGCTTAATAATTTGGTCAAAAACTAATTTCAAAAGGATTTTTTTTTGTTTTGTGACATCTTGAAAGACACTTTCTTATTTAATTAATGTCCTCTCTATGTATGTATATATGTGTGTTTATATGTATTGCATATATATCATGTTACATATCGTGAAGTCATTATCCTATCATACGTGCCTTTTGCTTTGCAAATTGCAAAAAGAGTAAGTTAGGGAGGCGAAAAGTGAGAGAAGTTAAGGAGGAAGGTATTGTCTTTCCTAATATGGTTAAAGAAATTAGATAAGAATTTTAGGTAAAACAAAAGAATAGTATTGTCTTTTCTTGATTAATAATTTGCGTAAATTCACTAAATATACTGCAATATAACTCATTTGTAGATATATTTATTGTAGTTATACACTCATTTCTATTACTCTTTTGTTTCAAATAATGCAAAGACATAATATTTGTAGGTCCTTTTTCATTCTCTCATTCTTGTCTCTTATGAAATGCACTTTGTACTAAATTGGTGGCGGAAAGTCCTTCATTCCTCCTTATATTGAAATGTACATTATTGAGCTTGTAAAGAGTTGGAAAAAAGGGAATGGCCTCGCGCACATGGGAAATGGGCATAATTCAATTCTGATTTTGCAAAAAATTATTTTTGAGCTTATCCGAAATTACCCAAATACGGTCAAACCTCTCTATAATTGTCATTCCCTATAACAACATTTCACTATAATGTCCTGATTTTTTATGTTATATTTTACTTCTCTATAACAACATTCTACCTACAACACCAATGATATTCATTATAGCGGTACAATCTTTATAAAATTACCTCTCAATAACGGTCATACTCAAATATTGTGTAACAAATATATTATGTATAAAAAAATAAAATATTAAAATATTTTTGATAATCATCATTAATGTCATTCACATAGTAAATTTCAAGTATGAATATCTAAAAGGAAAAATATCTATATTTCTCATAGTGATTTGATTTATTCTTGAAATTTTTCAAAATCATATATTTCTATCTGTCGATTTTCTATAAATTTGATTCTTATTTACTTGATTTTGGTAACGAGAGTGTTGATGAAATGTCTCAACCTATTGCTAATTGGGGTGAGATAGATGAGTAATTGTTAAGCTCTTATACATCCTTCAAGGGAAAACTATTGAATTCCCTTTTGCTGAAAGTTTGGATAAAATCCTTCGTCAATTCAAGCGTTATATTATCGCTAAGAGACTGAAATTTACGAAACAACCTACAATTGCATAATTCTTACGTCATACTTAAAATTGTACTTATATTCTCAATTAGTTTTAAATGGATATGATATGTTCTTTAAATTTTAATTCTTTATCGTTATGGTACAATTAGTTATGAATTTATTTGTCATTTATTAATTTTTTTAATTTTTAATTAATGAGATATGAAAATCAATTGAGATTTTAAAATTAACAAGTATATTGTTTTCGTTTATAGCATAAAAAGTACAGAAAAATAATTAAGCGCTGCCATTATAGAGAGGTTTGACTGTACATTCCTACCAGATTAATGTCCAAGTTCATTCTCTAGAATTGAAATCCAGACGTAGCTCTCATACCTCCAGAATTAATTGTTATGAATTCGGATGTAGCTCTCATACCTCTGGAATTAACTGTTATGAATCTGGACAACCTCATTCATTCGGAATTAATTGTTGCAACGGTCCACTATCCATAATTAAATAGATGACCTTTTATTTCGTCCATTACTCCATCTTAATGGCGATCTTTATTTTCTGAACTTTATAAGACGTTACAAATCTCATCCTTTATTCTCTTAACGTTAGGAGACGTTTCAGATTTATGGCATTACTTTCGGTACCTTGTCATCTACCTATATATAGAGGTCGAGACTTCACTTGTTGATACATCCAAAAAATATATCTTCTTCTTCTTCTTCTTCTTCAAAGCTCTCTTTTGTTACCAGGCAAATTTACTTTGTGCAAACCCCAAACTTTCAGCCACTAGTGCATGTGTCCAGAAGTGCTGTGGAACCTTGGGGAGCGATTGGGCTAAACAATTTGCACCGGAGACGTTCAAAATCACTTTCAAGGCAGTGGCTTGCCACGACACATGATAAGATCCTAATTGAAACTCTAAGAATTAAAATAGAATTAAGAATGCAAGAAAATTAAGATAAAAAGCAAGACACAAATAGTAATAGATTTATGGGCAAATTTGAATTGGTTACCAAATCCTCCCAATCTAATCCACCTATAAGCACCTATACTAATTGAAGATCAACAAAGAAGACTCAATTGAATCCACAAATGAGCAATTCAATATAGATAATCAAGGACAATGTTTAGATTACCAAACAAGGATTAACAAACTACAAATTAACTAAGAACTCTCACTAATAAGTTAAACAACTATCACTCTTTAAGAGATTTCTTCAATCATCCAAACTAAATGTAAATGAAAAATTAAGTCATCAATTTATAGTCTTGCCTATTACAATAAAGACCTAAAAGTGGTCTTTGCACAAATAACCCCACATGGGCTCTTCTTCACTTGAATTACAATCCTAGCCGTAGGTTGCACTCCTTAACCACAATTGCACTCCAAGTCATCTTTGTCAATCTAGCCACTTTGTGAAGTGACCCATTTTCTTTTGTCTTCATCTTCAATATCCTCCCAAGCTGTCATCCACACATTGTACACTCGTGAGATCTTCTCTTCAAGCTCTTCCAATGCTCCTCTCTTCATGAACATGAATTGTAGTTCTTGAAGCTCCCTTAATTGATTACGAGTAAATGATTTTGAACTCGCTCGGGTCTTATCGTCCTCTACTTCTTGGAAAGAATTCATCCTCGAATCTAAAGAATCACCTACAACACAAGAAGATATATGTCGGTTTGTTAGGGATTTGGGATCCTGGCACAAAATTAATTTGATGTTGAATACTCCTCAATAGAGGCAATCCTTTGGGCATCTACTCTGAAAATAGATCTTCATAGTCCTGCAAAAGAGAAGAAACAATACTAGGCAAAAGTGCTAGTATCTTGGTCAGTATGCAATAAAAGATCCTTTTTACAAGGCACACCATGAAGCACCCTTTATCAACATTTTTCAAGCAATTGTTTAGTTTAGCAAGTGTACACATTTTGGCTTTCCCTTTTGTTACCCCTTTTTCTCCTTGGCTAAGTAAAGAATCCTTTTCAACCTCCTCATTTTGAACCATCTCCTGAATCTCCTTCATGATTCTGTAGTCCTCACTCACTTGATAGGGTGTCAATGGGATACGAGTATGTTTTCTACCCCTAAAGACAAATGAATATTTATTATATATCACACTATGTTGAGCATCCCTATCAAATTGAGATGGTCTCCCGAGCAACATATGACATGCTTGCATTGGCACCACATCATGTGTGAATCAATAGGACCCTCAAGAGCAAAAGTTAGTGCATTGCTGCTCTATCCCGGGTCACCCACTTCAGCTGCTGCATTCTCATCCTCCATCCCCCTCTACTGGCGCTTTGGCTGGGTTCAGCTGTCTTCTCCAGGTGTAGGTGCTGGTGTAGGGTCTGGATATGCATTGACCATTGACCGAGTTAGAGGCTGATGTACTTTTTCTTTTACATCATTGCTACCCTTAGGCACTCCATGTGCAACACATAGTGCAGTGATCAACGATCCATGCCCCAACTCTGCTGTTGTGTTCAATCTGCATATCCAATTGAGACTATTTCTAACAGCTCTACCCACATCTACTAAAAATCCCTTCATGATAGCATAAATCATCTTGATACGATCCACTAGTATATCAG
The DNA here is from genome assembly GCA_029783415.1 of Anisodus acutangulus. Taxonomy (NCBI): domain Eukaryota; kingdom Viridiplantae; phylum Streptophyta; class Magnoliopsida; order Solanales; family Solanaceae; genus Anisodus; species Anisodus acutangulus. Next base: position 10,760,439 of record CM056493.1, on the reverse strand, counting down.
AGAAGTGTGTGTGGAGGGAATCAGGCGGGCACTCACAAAGTAGAGCCAAGCTTTTTTTAACTTTGTTGAATTGGCAGCGGAACATGCATTTGGGCGCGTCGTATGTATATGTACATCGGGCCCCTGAGCATCCTACTGTCTTAGCTACCTCTATCCAGTCAATTTCTGAACGCTTCCAAATAGTAAAGTCATCCTCCTCATATTCATCCAGAAAATTTGTAATCCCACATATGGCATTTATAGCTTCAGCCCCAACTGGTACCATTTTCCCTTGTACAAAACAAATGTTATCTTGCTTCTTTGGATAGTTGGCATAGAATTCATAGACTAGGGAGGTATTTGGCCTGCAATAAGGATTGACAAATTCCCCCCAACCTCTGTTAACAATCATGGACTTGATATGTTCATATATTTCATCCTCGTAGGGCACAGTCTGGAATTCCATCCCTCTTTCTGGTACCAGGGAGCGAGTACATAGCTTGTTATACCTATCTTGGATAGCCTTGTTGGCAAATCTTTTATTATCATAGTCGACTCTTGGTGGTGGATTCACGAGACCCCGAGAGGAGGATGCCTTGGAAGTAGCTCATCGTGGACCCATTAAAACCCCTCACAACTTTAAAGTTTTCTAAAAAAAATCTGGCAACACTTCCCCTTAATTCTTCACTTCCAAAAAACAACTCAATTCCACAAAAATACACCCAATCAATATACAATATCTATAACCACAGTTCAACCACTCCACAATATCACTATTTCCAGAAGAATACAATCAATTCTCCCAATTTAGGATTCCTCCAAAGTCATAAAAGGAAACACAAAAATTCCTCAAAGCTTGAATGCAATACTTACCTTATGGCGAGAGAGATCTCAGGTGATGCTTCACTGCCCCAAGTATGTAAGATTTGAAGAACTTATGGAAGAATTTTTGAAGGATTGGGATTTGAGGGTTTAGAAAAAAAGATTTAGAAAACGTGTTGATTTATAGTTAATGGAAGAAATGAGGAGATAGAAAAGTATTTGGGGTGAGGGAAGCTTGAAATTAGCAAAATAATGGGGATTTTTGGATTTGGGATCGGAAGAGAAGGGAATGGAGAAAGGTTTATGTGTATTTGTATTTGGGGATAATGAGAAAAGATAGGGTTTTTGCGTTTTTAACCTGAATTTTCACAGAGGCACCACGACTCTCACCAGTCAGCGTCGCGACGCGATCACTTATGCCAAGGCGCCGCGACTTTCACCAGTTAGCACCGCGGTGCTAAATCAACACAAAAAAACACTCTTTGCTCACTGCCTTCAGAGCGCCGCGGCGCTAATTCGCATCCTGGCATTTTTTTTCTGATTTCAACATCTCGCGGTACTTTTTCACCCCAGAGTTGGCTCACAATCAAGAGATAACAAGGCAATGATATTGTTTAACACAAGACAAAATAAAACAAAATAAAGATGTTGGGTTGCCTCCCAATAGCGCTGTCGTTAACGACATTTAGCCGGACGCAGATTTCCTCTTCATATTGATTTCAAGAGGATAACAGATTTTGTCTGCTCACTAGGACCACCCACGTATGGCTTCAATCTTTGTCCATTCACTTTGAATGGTGCACCATCCTTTCCTCGCACCTCGACTGGACCATATGGAAAAACTCTCTCAACAATAAATGGACCCGACCATCTAGACTTCAATTTGCCTGGAAACAGCCTTAACCTAGAATTGAATAGCAGTACCTGTTGTCCAGGTTGAAACTCTTCACTTATGGTAAATGAAAGCAGACATTTTCTTCACACTAATATTGAAAGATTGAATCTGGACATATTTTTAATTAATGATGATAGTTTCTTTTGAGATACATTCTTATTTTTTCTAACAAAACTACTAATCCTAAGAGTTTTAATGGTGATACTTCCACTCTTTCCGCACTAGAAACTGCAAAAACTTCGTTGTTTCAGGCCTTCAACGTCGGAACAGCCTTAGCAAATCAAACCAACACAAATGTTTAGAACTTCTTTGGTTTTGCTTTTTTCCTCTTGTTGTATTTTTTCAGCACTCTATCTTTGACAAGTGAGGGTTGCTCATTTGGTAGAGTACCTCCACCCACGACCGGTAGGTCCAGGGTTCAAGTCACGCTGGAGGGGAAGTGTGAAAACACTATAGATCCTCCAAAATGGGAGATAAAAAATACTCTATCTTTAGTTTTCAAACAAGGACAAAAAGATTCAAAGAATTTTTACCCGTAAAACGGTACAGTTGAATTTGTATACGTGGTCAAGGACATGTGGATCACAAGTGACACATTAGATCGAAATCTTAGATGAATTATATTGAAAATGTATAGTAACAAGACAAAATAAAGTAAAACTTAGCCTGAACCTTATGAAAGCTTCTGGGCAAAGTGGTGTTAACTTGTATGAAAGCACATAAATCAAGAGAATAACAATAAGTATTTTGTAATTTCTAGAATCAGATGGGTTATAATAGAATGAAATGTCCTATTTATACATGAGCTACATGGGTACACAATCCACGAAATATGCCCTCATAAATACATGAGAATAAATGTTGTAATAATTGGACAATCAATCTCTCAATAAATGTCATTAAAAGGCTTTTGGAAGTCGTCTAACCGGCTTTAGTAACAGTTATTCATTACAATGCAAATGGCTCTTATCCTTCTTTACTGCCGGTACTGGCCTTGCTTGTGTCACTCCTGGTACTATGCGTACCAAACCAATAGCGTTGTAATCTGACGTGGGTCTGACTCAGCATCACACTCCATTTATCACACCATAATTCTTACAACTGTCTTATACGAATTTTGCCATATATAGATAGTCTCAGCACTTTTCGGTTGTGACTCTTGTGCAACTGGGAAGTGGATTTGACATAACCAATCGACGCTTCATGCATTGACGGGAAATTTTGAACCATAATGATTACAAAATCTATCAAACATCACATCCATTCACTACTTCTGAAACAACAGCCCAGACCATCTCTCTGATTGACATGAAATACCGTAATGATGATTCACGTCCTTTCACCTCCAAAAACGCTATATATGTTTTTACCATAAATAGGAGGCCAAATCTCTCACATAAGGCAACCACATATTTCGCTGAGTTTCTTAAGAACTTTTCCTTATTCCATTCAAAGTTTTCCAACAATGTCTTCTACTATATCTTCTCATTCCCACTCTTCTGAGGGTAACGCAACCCTCTCAGCCTTCGCCGTGGAAAAGACCCCATTTCCCCTATAACCCAGAAAGTGGATTTGCACTCTATTGCTGTCTAATTCCTCCCTTCAGGCTTCGATTTTTCAGAAGACCTCCGTGTTCAAACCAATTACGAACATGTTGAAAAGTTTGAGTCTAAAATAACAACCAAGTTTCTTCCTACTGTTACAAAGGATAGTGGTTTTCCCCTGATATAGTTATCAGAATGGTTAATCCTATTGACCGTATGCATCACCATGTCAAAGGGTTTACTATGACGTACACTTATCCATTTACCATTGGTTTCAAACTCCCAATCCAAAAGATTATTGAGGATTTTTACCGGCGGTATAGGCTTTTCTTAGGCCAAGTGGCTCTGAAGATTTGGAGATTTGTCTTCTACATCCAGATGTTAGCCAATACTGCCGACGCTTCATTTACTATCGACCACATCCTCCTCCTATATTACCCTAGGGTTTTACGAGGCGGAATCATCGTCATGTACCCCTGAGGAATTCGTAGCCTAATTAATGTGGAGAATAATCACGATCGTAGTTGGCAGACCAGGTACATTTGGATCAAGACTGATTTAATTCACCTACCTTCTCCAGATCCTTTCTCGAAAGAGTGTTCTCCATGCCTCTCAAACATCACCAGGACTTGGAATAGTATCACTTCAACATGATGGAAGGGAAAATATCATAGTAAACCTTTGACCCCAACACTCTCTCCTATCCTTATTATATCCCGAACTTTCTGAAACTCCTTTTTTGACATTTTTCCTCTATTATCAGGACTCCCGACTCGAATCTCCTCAGCCCATAAAATACCATCCTACGCGGCTGTCTTGTCGAACATTAAGTCTTCTTTTGGCAACCGGAAGCAAAAAGCTCAAGACGAAACTGCCGAGCCCACGGTGGGAATTAGTTCCCAAGTGAAAAGTCATCGTCAACTCATGGAGTATTGGAAGGAGATCCATGCAAAAGATAGATGAAGAAGAGAGGGTGAGTGAAAAGAAACCCAGTTTGGAAAGTCCACGTCAGGAAGCTGTGGAGACAAAAACTCTCATTCTCCCTGAGGAGCACAGCGCAATCCCTATGCCCAAAATTGAGGCAGGACATCTGCTTCTTCCCCCAGAAATCTCTACATGATACCCTCGAGGCTTCTATTGCTCATCTTGCAACCTTGTTCATAGAGGTAGAATATTCATTCCTTTCCTTTAATTTTCCACAATCTTGCTCTTATTTACCGACTGCAATACCTTCATTTAGGGTCACGCCTCTTATCTATCCACTATGGATTTGGAGAAAGCAATTGACCCTTCTGATGAGCAAAAGAAGCTGAAGGATAAGATTCAACACCTCAGGGCAGAAGGCAAAATCCTACGTGCTGATTTTAGGGATTCTAGCTCTCTCCAAGCTTCACTCCAGCTACATTTCCAAGACACATTTGACTCTTTGAAGGATCTAGATAATTCACTTCAAGTCCTGACCACCACATATATAACCCTCCAGGGATAAACAACCCAGCTTGCTGCCGACTTAGTCGGTGTCCAGGGACAGCTCTATGCGTCCGAGCATACCATCACTGAGTTTCAAGCCAAATGTCAGAGGTGGAAACTCCAACGAGACTTGGCCATTTTGAAGAGTCAAGTGGATGCTCTTGAGGGAGCAAACAAGTCATGCTTTGATAATGCTTCAGAAATTCTGGACGCAAAAATTGATCTAACTGATGATAAGTTGTCCTTGGAAGCTCTTCATGGAGACAGAGAGGATTCAGACGTGGAGATTGATGGAGAGTTTGATGAGGATGATGATCACCCCCCTCCGAAACTAATCTTTTTTTAGATCTCTTGTTTTGTTAGAAATACTTGAAACACCCACCGGTGGACCATGGAGAAGGCATGCCGTAACCTTTTGCGCGAGTTTTTATTTCAGTTTTTAATTCTATTACCGTGTCACTTTTGGGCTCGGTTTGTATCCTTTATTTCTAGACCGGTTTTAGGCCGGAAGAATATGAATGAATTTCCCTGTTGCAGTTCTGCTTCAAGTTTTCATTCTTTATTTACTTTCATAAGAAAGCATTAATTTCAAACTTTTTTACTTTGCTTAATCAACCAGAACTTAATTTTGAGGTTCATATTATCATAGCAGGTTAAGCCTTGAAGTTTACAGGCTTTCCAATACCCTTAATGAAATTCTAAAGATAAGTTTTTTTGTTCATATTTAACGGGGGCCTCTTATGACCTCCAAAGTCAGTTCCAGACTTAACTTGGTTCTGAATAACTTAAAAACCCTGATACTTCTTGTATCCGGAATCTTAACCTTTTTTTGTTAAGGTTTTAATAAGAGAGGTCCCTTATTTTTAATGGTGTTGTAGAAAAGGATGTCTCTTGTTCATTATGGCACATAGTTTTTGATATGTTTAATATAACAACATATGTTTTATGCTTGCAATGACAAATATTTATTTATCATAAAAGGAATTTTTTATTGATTCCTTTGACTTACAAATGTGAAGACAATTGCAAGAATAATCCAGCTTCCATCTAATGTGGGCAGTCCGATTATATATATGTTGAATATTCGGGCAATCCCCAGAATCTGAGAAGTCCCAGTGTCAGCGCTCCTTAGAAGTATTTAAAATTTCAAAATCTTTACTCCATTTAGGGTGTATGGCCCCCCAGTATCTGAGACTTCATACTATGAAGACTTGGATACTGGATAGACTTCTTCGATCGCAAGATCAATAACATGCTTATATCTTGGTGATACCACATCAAAAACCTTGCCAGAAAAACCCAATTGGGACAAAAACCGGTCGAAGAAAAAAGAGTGCAACGCATGTTTTGACCTACTATACATAGTACTTATTCAAGTGACTTACATTCCAGGAAATATATTTTCTTGTTGGTATGCTAGCTGATAAGCTCCTTTACCGGCGATACTAGCCACAGTGTATGGTCCTTCCCAGTTTGCTCCTACCTTTTTCGCATTACGCTCCCGGGTACTTTGATTGACTATCCGGAGCACCAAGTCCCCGAGTTTAAAGTGCATCCGCCTATATGTTTTCCTCCCAGGTTATATGTACCACCGTCAATTCTTGGAAACGGGACAACAACTTCAAAGCCTTTTCAAGGTATCTAGACATACGCTCTTCTTTGGCTTCGATCACCATGTGGACTTAGTTTACTACTAGAAATGAGTCACATTTGACTTCGATGATTTGTGAACCTAGCCTCCGGCCTATTTCTAAACCCGCAATCAAATCCTCATACTCTTCTTCATTGTTAGTCAATGAAATACTATGTATTGCTTGCCTCAAAACTTCACCGGTGGGAGTTAGCAATACAACACCCAAGTCTATCCCTTTGACGCTAGAGGCACAATCTATAAAAACTGTCCAGACCCGGGGGGCAGTCCTCGAGACTAGGATAGCCTCCTTATTTTCCTGTGGGGTTACTCCTAGACTGAAATCGGCCACAAAGTGTGCAGGAACCTAAGACTTGATTGCAGTTCGGGGTCTGTATTCAATATCAAATTTGCTTAATCCTACCGCCCATTTAGCCAAGTGCCTGGATAGTTCGGGCTTATGCAACACATTTTTAGAGGAAAAGTTGTAACTACAATAATTGGGTGGCATTGAAAATAAGGTCGAAGCTTTCGCAATGACATTACTAAGGCAAAAGCCAATATTTCAAGTAATAGGTACCTTGTATCAGCCTCTGACATTACTCTACTTACGTAATAGGAAATTGTGTATCGTTTTCCTCTCAAACCAGTACTGCACTTACCGCTACCTCCAAGACTGCCAGATATACAAGTAGTTGCTCTCTGTCCTTTGGCTTTGCTATGAGCGGAGGACTAGATAAGTACGTCTTCAGATCCCTTAAGGCCTGCTGGCACTCATGTGTCCATAAAAAGTTGTTGTTCTTCTTTAAAGTGAGAATAACCTATGACATTTTTTCGAAGACCGGGATATGAATCTGCTTAAGGCTGCCACATGACTGGTTAATCGCTACACTGCTTTAACATCTTCCAGTATGTCCGGTATGTCTCCAATAGCCTTTATTTACCAGAATTTACCAAAAAATCCAAGAATTTACTGGAGCCAAGCCCAAAGGCACGCTTCTCAAGATTCAGCTTCATATTATACTTTCTCAATACCTCAAAGGTTTTCTGCAAATGACTTAAATGGTCTTCTGCACGAAGACTCTTAACATGCATATCGTCTATATATACTTCTATTATTTTACCTATTTGTTTTTCAAACATTTTATTTACTAACCTTTGATATGTGGCCCCGACATTTTTTAGTCCAAAAGGCATAACGTTGTAACAATAAGTACCGAAAGTAGTTAAAAATATATTTTTTCTCTTGGTCTTCCAGGTGCATCCTTATTTGGTTATACACAGAATATGTGTCAAGTAAACTCATTATCTCATGTCCGACCGTATCATCGATCATTTGATCAATGTTCGGTAGCGGGAATGAGTCTTTAGGACATGTTTTATTTAAATCTTTACAATCAATGCACATTCTAAATTTATTTCCCTTTTTAGGTAGTATAACTATGTTTGCTAACCGGTCTGGGTATTTTACTTCCCGGATTGTTCCTATATTGTATAGTATAGCTACTTCTTTAACAAACATGTTGCAGAGTTCGACTATCGACCAGTTTTCCTATCGTATCGGAGGGAAACTGAGACCTAGGCCCAACTTATGAGTTGTGACTTTTGGAGAAATTTCTGTCATATCTTCATGAGACTAAGAAAAGCAATCAATGTTATATATAAGATATTTATGAATTAAATCCCTAAGCTCCGAGGTTAATCCGGTGCCCAAGTATACCTTCCGATAGGGGGTTTTCAGATGTAGTGCAATCTTCTCCAACTCCTCTACAGTGGATTTGGTGGCATCTTATTCATTTGGTACCTGAAAGTATTTGGGTACTTGATACCAATCTGAAAACTCCTTCTCCGGATAGTCTGATACTGATTCTACCAGCGGAATCTGGTGAACATCTTATGGTACTAGCTCTGCTTCCTGTAATTGCTATTTGGGGTCTGCTTCCACCTCCGGTTCACCTATGGCATACATCTCCATGGCAACGGGTTGTTCACCTCGAATTTGTTGAATCTCTTCCGATGTAAGAAATTTCACCAACTGATGTAATGTTGATGGGACCGCCTTTATGTCATATATCCACGATCTCCCAAATAATGCATTGTACCTCATATTCCTATCGATAATGTAGAATTTTGTCATCTTAATAATCCTCATTGCGTCCACCGATAGGTCCACTTACCCCTTTGTGGTCTCACGTGACATGTTAAAACCTGAAAGGGTTCTGGCAGCTGGAACTATCTTGTCCGCCATATTCATTTCTTCCACAATCTTTAGCCTAATTATGTTAGTTAAGATTCCGGGATCAATTAGAACTCTTTTCACCTGGAAGAAATCGATAGGCACCGCGATCACCAATGCATCATTATGGGGAAAGATTACACCGGCATCGTCTTCTTCAGTGAACGTGATAGTATGTTCATCATGTATCTCTCAAAACCTCTTTTCTTGGGTCACATAATTTTTTGTCTTTTTAGCCTCCGTAAAAGATGTGGCAGTAATCATTAATCCACCATATATCATATTTATGACATGGGTGGAGCAGCCGAATTAGGCTTACCTTCTGCGGGTGGTTCCCGCTCATAGTTGTTCCGAGCTCTCTCGCTCAAATATTCCTGGAGGTAGCCCCTGCCTAACATTACCACCACATCTTCTCGTAGATGCCTGCAATCCGCAGTTTTATGCCCCTGAGTGCCATGGAAATCGCACCAGACATACTCATCTCTTTTACTCATATCAGACTGCAGTGGTTTCGATGGTTGAGATATCGGATGAGTGCTCAACACTACCACCATATATTCTTCATCGAAATTGAAATTATAGTTGAATAATTTCGGATACTCGGAACCCTTAGATGAATTACTTTTCTCGGAATTCACCAATCCTTGATTATTTCACCCGGAGCCTTTTTTTTTATTTGATTTATCAAAAGATCGGAATCCATGTCCGCATCCTTGCTTTCCGGTGGGAAAATAAGGTAGATAATGATTTTTTGAGGAATTCCCTTTTTCTGCCTTCGCAAAGATGCTCCCGGCTTTCGTTCCTAGCATATCATCCTCAATGCGGATCTTGGATTCATACCGGTTGTGCACATCTTTCCAAGTTGTATCTTGGAATTCCAAGTGATGTTCTTTGAGCTTTTGTGAAGCATCAGAACTTGAAGGATTCAAACCTTTTATGAAGGCCTCTAGAGCCCATTCAACTGGGACTGTGGGTAGTAGCATTTGTTCCTTCTGGAATCGAGTAATGAAGTCTTTAAGGAGTTCTGCTTCTCCTTGTGCAATGCGGAAGATATACGCCTCACGTGTTTTCACCTTTTGAGCTCCTACATGAGCTTTTATGAACATGTCAGTGAGCTAAGCGAAAGAACCAATAGAATGCTCAGGGATTTTTGAATACCATGTCAGAGCTCTCTTAGCGAGTGTTTCAGCAAACTTCTTTATCAGAACTGATTCTAGTTCATGTTCTCTCAGATCGTGTCCTTCCATAGCCGTAGTATATGCCATGATATGCTCTTGTGGATCAAAATTTCCATCATTCTTAACCACAAAAGGAATTTTAAACCTTTTGGGGATTAATTCGGGTGCAACCTCTGGCTGATACTCCAACTGAATACTTTTTTACATCCGGGGCCGTCAACCACGGGAGGAGCCCCCGATATTTGACTGAATTGGCGCCGGAACTCCTGGACAGTTTTTTCTGCCTTCTGTGCATTGGTATCAACTTTACTAGTCATGTCTTTCATGAATTTCATGACCTTTTCCTGGAATGAGTTTTCAGGGACGCCGCTCTCTGAACCATCATTTGCAGATCTTGATCATCACTGGTTATGTCTTATCAATTACCAGTTCTGCCTTGTGTATTTGGTGGGGGGGACCGGTCCTCCTGTTGGAGTACTGCCTGTATTTTTGGATATGAACTCCTCTTGAAATCGCTTCAGACACTCCAACTCTTCTCTAAATGCATCATTATGCGCCCAAAGATTCTGTATGGCTTCTTCTGATGTTTCATCAGTGGGAATGTCATCATATTGACCGTCTTCGGAAGTGACTCCGTTCCTATGTGTCAGGTCTTTGGGCATTGTGGTTCCTCTTGTCAAACCATCTGGCCCCAGATTGCTAGTATTGTCTCTGATGTTACCTATTCTCATCATCTGTCTAATCTGAACAAATAATAACACTTAAAGAAAAAATTAGATTAGTAAACGGGTCACTTGTGACACCATAATTGTTCAGGCCCACGGTGGGTGCCAAACGGTTTACCCGTAAAATGGTACAGTTGAATTTGTATACGTGGTTAAGGACATGTGGATCTCAAGTGACACGTTAGATGTGAATCTTAGATGAATTGTACTGAAAATGAATAGTAACAAAACAAAATAAAGTAAAACTTAGCCTGAGCCGTATGACAGCTTCTGGGCAAAGTGGTGTTAACTTGTATGAAAGCACAGAAATCAAGAGAATAACAATAAGTATTTTAAAATTGCTAGAATCAGATGGGTTACAATGCAATGAAATGTCCTATTTATATATGAGCTACACGGGTACACAACCCACGAAATATGCCCTCATAAATACAGGAGAATAAATGTTGTAATAATTGGACAATCAATCTCTCAATAAATGTCATTAAAAGGCTTTTGGAAGTCCTATGACCGGCTTTAGTAACGGTCATACTTTACGATGCAAACGACTCTTAGCCTTCTTTACTACCGGTACCGGCATTTCTTGTGTCGCTCCCGGTACCATGCGTACCAAACCAATAGCGTTGTAATCTGACGTGGGTCTGACTCAACATTACGCTCCACGTGTCATATCATAATTCGTACAACTGTCTTATATGAATTTTGCCCTATACAGAATACATTACATAAAATATTTTAGGAGCGCATACATTTTTTATGAAGTTTGAAGTTTTCATTTTCTTAAATCTGTGTACCAAGTATTTTTAATGAAATAATTACCATTTGTGTTTTCTAATTTGTTAAAGACGGTGTTTGGTGATATTAAAAGAAAAATGCTTCTTATATAACGGGGAAAGGAAAGGAATACAAATTAAAAAATATGTATTCTTTAAATCTGCTCCACGCCCAAAAAAAACATTAAAATTTCCTCTTAGCCTTTGGATAGACGAGAAATAAGCTTATGAGCAACAGAGATCGAAAAGGAAGGCAATCAATTACATCTACCAAGTTTGTCTCCCAACTTTGGCTGAAGCAGCACCACTTCAAGTGTTTATATAGGTGAAATTTTAAATCAAGTCCTAATCTTGGACTTACCAAATTCTTACCCTGAACTTTACTTAGTTCTTAATCAGAACTCTGGTTTCTTCTTTAAGAGTACTTTTGTACTTACCCTCCTTTCTCTAAGTACTAAATTTCAGTGTTTGCTAACAGTCACAAAATAACTTGTTGTTACCTTTTGAACCTTTAGTATTGTTGTAGAGTAATAGTAGAGGTAAGATCTCCATTACCCGTGACACATTTAATTTGTCTTAGACCCACAACACTAACATTCAGTTGTCTTATACATGTTTCAAGCAATATATCTAGATTTTCATTTTTTCTAAATGCCTTAGACATAGTTGCTTCACTGTCATAGTGCAAAGAGAACAATTGACTTCCGTTGTGGATACAACTTTGTAATAACTTTTTCAGTCATTTCGTCTCTCTTTCTGCAATCTATACATTAGAATTTCATACAGAAATGAGTAATCCACGTTTGTTTTTTAGAAGTTCATGAAACTGCTTCTCCAAAATAGGATCCAGACAGATGCTAACTTGATATCATTTACGGTAGTGATCCAACTAGCATCACAATATCCTTAAGATATTATCCTTTTAAGATAACCAAGTATCTTTAATTATGATACTTCTCCAATGTTCACTTCTAGAATTATGAGCATATTTCAATATTTGCAAATAGCAAAGGCAAAATTTAGTGCAATTAAATTACCACTGCACTAGCATAGTCTTATTGACTAATAAATCATTCCAAATACTGATTCAACTTAAAAAATATATCTGAGTATAAATTTCATAATACCCAAATAATTAATCACCTTGAAAAGAACATTTTCATTGTAGTAATATTCACATAAAATGCAGCCCCCACTACATTTTAAATTTTGATACTTAGGGGATAGTATCAACTCCTCTCAAATCTTTTATCTCAACTTGAGATTTCAAAACTTCTTAATTTCATTCCAACCTTGCATATTAGTTCTTATATCACTATGTAATCCTTTGTGAACCTGAAATTCATTTATCCATTCCATTATGTTTAAAATCATTTGATAATATTACCTTATCAAATTTTCGTACTTTATGGAGCTTGTTTAATTCATACATCGACCTTATAATAACTTTTTTCTCATTTTCAGGAAGTACAACCTGAAATCATTGCTTCACATCTTTTGATTTTCATCCATATTTAAGATAATAGTATTCTATTTGATACTTTTTCAGTACTTCCTTCAACTAAAACATAATTTACTTGAGAAGAAATAAAAATAAAAATTTAAATTCTTATTTTCAGTAAGTCTTTCATTCCTCATAGTTCAATAGGAGATTCAATCTCTTTTCTTCATCCAAGAAGAAACAAGTTTCATACTACATATTGTCCAGAGTTAATATACTCTTATTCGCAATTACCATAGTATCATTTTGACTTATTACGTTATCAATGATCGTTGTAAAACTATCGTGGGTTACTTTCCGATTAGAAACTTATACATACAGATAAATTACTATCAAACATTGAAAAGTATTTCACTTCCTCCATCGCTTTGTAGGATTTTAACTTTCCTTTTTAATTGCTTTCAACTAATTCTTAGTAACCCTTAAACATTTCAATAATTTAATCTTTTGTACTTATCAAACTAACATATGTATATGTTCACTCATCCAAACTAATACACATATTATTTCATGATCTCAAGATTAAACTTTTCAAGTATATATTATTGTAAGTCTAATTCACGTCTTACTATCTTAAAAATATTCTTTCACATATTTCATGCATGCTATCAAGTTATGTACCAACTAATAAATCATGCACATAAAATATATTTGAGATCATCACATAATAAACATCTACCCTAATATTAACTGAAATTGAATTTCAGAAATCACACAGAATAGAAAAACTAAAGAGTTTGAGTGAAGGGAATAAAACCCGGATTGGTTGCTCCTTTACTTTTCCTTCGCTGTATCATAGCCTTTTGAATTAGTATTACCAAGTTGAAACAACTATTTTCCACACGACAACAAGCCAATTGACTATGTAATCCAGCCTACACAATCTGCCGTATGGCCACATCCATTTCGCCACGTTGTAAATCCCATTAAACCATTCTTCAAACTTTATGGAGTAAGAAATAATAGAGAGGACACCTAAGATCTACCAAACAATATTCTTCTTCTAAATGGCTTGGACCAGAGGCCATACTATAGGTCACGGCACTTCTGCCGCCATCCCCATTATTGAAAAAATTAGAGAGAATTTCGAACACTACCCTAAACTCTTTCGGAACATGCACCTTTTAATTTAAACTTTTTATAAATAGGTATTTTTAATCATAATCAGTCATAATTAAAATGACTGAAAATATATTCACCAAAATCTCTTCTCAATCTTTCCCATCAATAGCACTAACTAACAGTGACTGTTAATGTCTCAAATTTTCCATTAGTCAATAAGGGCAAATATAAGTCAATTTTCTAACAACAACGGTAATTTTAAATTCAATTATTAATGGATGAGATAAATAAATCCCTTGAATCTAATTCACGTTTGGGAGAAAAAAAAATATCCAGCTAGATTACTCAATTTGAATTGCATGTCAGCTATGACATGTGAAAAAAGTAGTAGAATATCATATTAAGTACTCACATTCTATTTTGTTTATTACAAAAATGTCAATCACTTTCTCTCACTCACAGTACTTGCATCTAGTTATAATTAGAAAAAATAATAATTCAACTAGCTTGTTTATCTGTAAATTGGTACATGTGAATTTATACATGTAGTCAAGGACACGTGAATCTCAAGTGACTAAATTAACAGATTAATTAGTAAATAATTCTAATAAAAATTGAATCTAAAAGAGGTTAGAATATAGTTAGCCTGAGAAGCTTCGTGCTATGATTTCTGGGCTGGATGATGCAGTAATTTTGGAATGCAAGATTGAGACAAGAACTTAGAAAATAATGAAGACAATGAATGAGTATTGTATAAAGTCATGTAAGTAACGGTCGCCCGTTGGGATTCGAACCGACCCCCTAATCCTTATGCTTTCTGGTATATGTGACTCCTTGTTGCCCCCCCTCCCCGGGTTGGATTCTAACGCCTCCGGAGATATTGAAAGCTGACTTGAATCTGACTCACCTTCTTTTGTCACACGTCACAACATAATTCGTCCATACAATACGAATTTTGCCCTATACATACCTAATACTTATTTTTATTTTAGTTAATTCAGAGCTTGTATTTTAAGTAGAATCTAATCGAGCAATTCGAATTAATTTGTCTCTTTCCTGTTGTCTTTTGCCAAGATGAAATTCAAGATCATCAAATAAGGAGACTATGAAAATCAAAGGCAAAGTGCATAAATTATCAGTTGTTTTTTATTTAGACACCTACATTAAAGGTTCGATTAATAGAACATTTTATGTTATCCAAACTATGTCTAATGAGCAAATATTTTATAATTTAAACAGCCCAAAAGTGGTGAATGTCACTCCCATTAACGTGCCAAAGAAAATTAATACAATAAAAAGATGCATTAGCAAAGGAAAAAGAGAGAGAAAGAAAGGGATGAGTGGAAAAGAATTCCGGTAGAGCTCCACCAATCGAAAAATGTCATTTTCTCTAGCAAGAATATTGGACAAGAAGAAGAAAAATCAGATTTCAGCCAATCACACACAAATCAGAATTCAGAAGCATCAAATCTTACCTTCCCAAACTTCTGTTAATTAATGAAACTTGGAGGGCTTTTTAGCAAATATCTGTAAACCGTTACCCTAAAATAAAAGAAACACAAAATCTTATAAGAAACCCCAGTGTCAGTGGGTCCTGTTTTTTGTCTATTGTCCTAAAACTCTAGCATGTAGTTAACCAATTAAAATATTAGTGAATCCCTCACTTATTTTATACTCCATCTGTCTCATTCTATACTAAAGTTTTTGATTTGCTATAAAATTTAAAAAATAAAGATTTTTTTTTGTAATTTATGATCGAAACAATTCATAGGAATTTATGTAGCTTGATAATAAAGAGTAATATATTAAATATCAGAAGATAATAAATACATTTTCATATGTTTGATATATTTAGTTTATACATCAAAAAAATTTATTTCTTATAAATTTTAATATTATAGTGGATATCTATAACTCCCAACTTTCATATGCTCCTCCGTGATCTCAATGATTAATACACGCTTAAAATATTTTTTTGTAACCTTATGTATAATAGTATAAATAGAGACGAGACAATATATAAGAAGTGATAATATGCACTTGATGAAATACAATAACTCTCTTTTCATATATCCTTGTCAATTCTCTTTGAGTTACTGCCTCTTATCTTTTATTTTATGTATTTGTTTTGTTAAATTACATAAACAAATAAATACAATGCTTTTCATTAATGTAATTAATGTGTTATATAAATCATATTAACATCTTGGGCAATCTGTCTAATTAATAACTATTATACAATAAAATATAGAGTTTTTTTTTAAAACATAGTAATTAATAGTAGAAAGAAGATTCAACTGGACAATTCAAATTCGTGACACTATGGTTAAAACTGTAGTCTTTTAGTCACTAATCTAAACAATAATTGTGAAATGAACCAATTAAACAATAATAGTAATAATCCTATAAGATGTGATTAACAAAGAGTACCATATAAGATTGTTCCTTTTTTTTGGGCATCGCGGAGAAATTATCACGTAATGTGACTCACGTTGGTTATTGTGTTTGTCGTTAAAGGTCTTATAGCCGTGTACTTAGTCTTTGGTAAATTTAATTTTCAACCCACATAATGAAAGAGAATTACATGAAAAATACTATTTGTATTATGTGTGTTGGAAATTAGCCTTTGGCGGGGAGATGCGTCCACCCATCTTTGATGAATTAAACACTAGTGTTCCGTATGTTGGAGACCTTGTCTCTTTACACATGCATGATCTACGAAGTGAGTAGATGACCGTAGGGCCAAGAATCCTCTAATTTCGTTGAGAAATGAAAGAGATATTGGTCCACGAAGTAAGGTATTTGAGACATGGAAATGTGGTGTGGGACAAATCTACCACATTGGTGGGAATAGGAAGAATTGCTCTCTATATAAGTCTCTAATTGGTAAAGGGTTTGGGACCCCAAGGGGTATCCCATGTGTTTAAATGAGGGAAGACCTAGATGTGCTTGGGTTCAAGGCTAAGCCCACACGCGCGCCGCCGCCGCCCGTCTGGTCCCGGGTCCCCCGGGTCTTTTTGGACCAGAGAACTCTGCTAGATGTACAGTTTGGACCAGAATTCTTTCATATGTACGGTTTGGTCCCCAAAGTTTCTGGGAAGGTGACGGAAGGCAAAAGCCTACCGTTGGGACTGTTTTTTGAGGCATTAATCAGCCAAGTAATTAACTCCTCCATTAACAGCCCATTACTTGGGCAGTTGGGCAGCCTTTCAATGGCCATTACTTGGCTGTTTTAATGCCCTCCTAATGGCCATTAACAGCCATGTTTTGGCAGTTAGACAGCCCCTTCTCCTTGCTATATATTGAGCTTCATTTGGCTCAATTCAGAAGCAAGAAACGACCAGAAAATAGATGAAAATATAGTGCAAAACAGGCCAGAAAATAGGCTGAAAACTGGCTGAAATCAGGCAGTAAACAGACCAAAAACAGCCAGAAAAATAGCCACAAAATAGCACAAAACAGCGAGTGAAATTCAGCGAAAATCAATGCAATTTTCGATTGAAAAATAGTGACCAAACCCTCACGTATACACTAGATATACACTACAGAGACAAAAAAGAAGAGTAGAGAGAAACTCTTCCTTCCTATTCCATATCTTCAGCAAATCGAGTCATATTTGTTTTCTTCGACAGGCTCAACCTATTGGCTTTGTAGTGTTGAGATTAAAGTGTTGTTTTATCTTGGGAGACTATTGCCCGCTAACGTAAAAGCATATATACGGGGCAATCTTGTCTTAAGGATAGAGGGCTATCCTCGACTCAACACACAACGTTGTAACCATCCAGATTTAGTTGTTTCTTGATTTCAGGTTATCAAGATTCAAGACACAACAAACTTGCGGCAGTTCTCAACATTGGCTTTGCAAGGTGATCAAGATTCAAGACACAACACACATGCGGCAGTTTTGAAGATTGACCATTTATTTATCCTTTCGAATATTTGTAATAGTTATTACTTCCCGTACTGCTCTATAAAGTACCATAGAAATACCAACAATGTGTTTATGGCAAACCAATTAGTTTAGCTTTTAGAATCACAAATTAAAGTAAAAAAAAGTGTGCAACATAATACAAAGTGATAAAAGTTTATACTACAAAGTGAAAAAGTTTATAATAGGTCATTGATTTGGTATAAAAAGAGAAATCTAATTTAACCTTTTTCTTTTCAAATGACAACTTCCATTCTTTCAAATTTAGATGCATGGAATACATAGGAAACATCTTTTTAACTGCACGAGTTTTTTTTAACAACAAATAACTTGAAATCATTAATGCATAAACGGTCTCAAAGAGTTAAAGATGCATTAGCATTAGGAAAAGCATAAGTCCAAATAATTTTACGTAACAACGAAATAGAAAATTTGACTAAATTATGCGCTATCATATTCCAAGACCTAGGAATATATAGAACATGTACATCCGGAAAGAAACTCATAAGTTTCCAGATATCTTCACACGTAGTCTCTATCTCCCATATGAAACTACACTTCTTTTCCATATCATATCCACCACAGTTTTTGCATCATACAAGGTTTGCACCTTTGACCATCAATTTTTCTTAGCGTTTCTCAGTGCTTCATGAATTGCTAGTGCTTCAACGGTGATGACCTTCCCAACAAATTGAATTGGGGTACCAACAACTTGAAGCAAATGACCACAGTTATCTATAGCCGTCACTCCAATGCTTGCCATCTTTTTCTCCTTTTGTAAGCTAGCATCTACAAACATAATAATACCATCTTGTGCCACAATAATATTTTTATCGTTAGCATAATCAGATACAAGCATATGAGAAAAGGTAGTAAGCAAATTATTTTCGTATTCATGAAAATCAAAAAGTGCTTTGTTTACGATATCATTGGGTTCACAAATATCCCCGTCAAAGCTCATTGAGTTTTTAGCCTTTCAAATTTGCCACATAATAAAAACACTTAGTTTAGCAAAATTAATAGAATCGGGATATTGATTAGCACTAAGAAAAATATCATTCCACCATCTAGCAAAATTCATGATACTCTCAATATTCGGCCAATAGGACATATTTTTCAGACCAATTGTGCTTTAGGACATCTAAAAAAGATATGATCAATTTTCAATACCACAAATCTTACACACATCACAATTATGTTTTAATCGTTTCGAAACAACATGATTAACAGGTAGCACATTCAAAATATATTTTCGAATAAAATGTATATATTTGTTTTTTATATTCATAGACCATAAGAAATCTCAGAATTTTTTAGACAAAGATTAATTACTCGACTGAGGTCTCTCACTACTAACTTCTCGACATCTAACAATTTCTCTAGCCAAATGATATCCCGATTTAACCTCATAATTGCCAGATTTAGTATGGTGTCAAATAATTTTTTTCGATGATCCAGTGGAGGAAATAAGGATAGATAATATTGCATGAATATCTTACGTACCAAACCAATTCTGTAAATCTTGCAACTTCCACATATGAGTATCATGGTAAATAGGATTGGTCACTCGTAACTCTATATCCATTTGATTGTGATAATGGCTAGGCCTGAACCCACCTGAGTTGGGGATCCAAGGATCCATCCAAGCTCTAATATTATCACCCGGTCCAACCCTCCACCTAATACCTTTCTGTAAAAGATCTCTACCCCAAATAATACTCTTCCAAATTCATGAGCTAGCAGAAGAACACGTAGCTTTGTGGAAAGAAGTATGTTAAAAATATTTACTCTTGAGAATTTTATAAAGTAGAGACTCTTCCTGAGTTAAAATTCGCGAGCAAGTTTAGTCAACAAAGCTTGATTAAAAGATTTTAACTCTCTAAACCCTATTCCCCTTTAAATTTCGCTAGATAAACGTTCTCTCATTTTTCAAAATGTATTTTTCACCTATCCTCATCATATCCCCACCAAAAATTAGAAAAAATATTGGTGATCTCTTTACACAAAGTATCTGGAAATTGAAAATACGATAAAGCAGAATAGCAGATAAGACAGATTTAAGCATTACTTATTTTCCGTAGAGCTTAAAAAATATTTTTCCACCTGTTTAATTTAGCATACACTCTATCTTTAATAAACTCCAATAATGTTTTCTCAATTTTTTAACTATCGCGGGTAAACCCATATATATCCCTAAGTTATTTCTTTGTAAATGTCCTAGCTCTGCGATAATACCATCTTTCTCTAGCTACGAAGTATTTTTAGTAAAAAATATAGCAAAATTATCAAAATTCACCTTTTGAACCGAACATTCTTTATAAATTCTTAAAATTTCTGATATTTTAGAAGCATTCAGAACATTTGCGTTACAAAAAATAAAAGAGTCATCAGCGAAAAACAGATGGTTAATAGTAGGTCCACCTCTTACTAAACTTAAATCTTGTATATCTCCATGTTCTTCCGCTTGATTAAGAATTCTTGAAAGACTTTCCGCACATAATAAGAACAAATGAGGGGATAAAGGAATCCCTTGCCTTAGTCCTCTAGTAGGCTTCACTTCCCCTGCTATATCCCCATTAAGATTAAGCCTAAAGTTAGAGTAGTAATACATTGCGTAATTCAAGTGACAAAATCTTCATGAAAGCCCATTTTAATAAGTGATTTTTGGATATACAACCACTCTACTCGATCATATGCTTTGGCCATATCAGTTTAAGAGCCATATACTTTTCCTTCCCTCATCTTTTGTTCTTCAAAAGATGAATAAATTCATGAGCTAGAACAACATTATTCACAATTTGTCTTTTTTCAATAAAAATAGATTGATTTGGAGAAATAATATTAGGAAGATAAGTTTTGAGTCTCGCAATAATAATCTTAGTAATAATTTTATACACTGTAAAGTATAAGATTATGGGTCTAAACTGACTAATGTCACAAGGATTTTTCACTTTAGGTATCAAAGTTATAAGAGTTTGATTCCAGGAAGGAAGTAAATAACCTAAATGAAAAAAAATAACAGCTGCACAAATATCACCGGATAAAATATTCTAATATTTTTGAAAGAAAAAAGGAGTCATACCATCAACTCCGGGTGCTTTTAAGGGATGCATATCAAAAATAGCCTTTTTAATTTCATAATCTGTGACATCTCTAATAAGCCTATCATTAACGGAGTTATCAACTAAAGGAGGAATTAAATTCAAAATAGGATCAAAGTTAGAAGGTCTAGATGTAGTGAATAAATATTTGTAAAACCTCTCTACTTCCTTCACAATATCACTCTGCTCGGATATCCAATGACCATCGTCTAATTGAAGCCCTCTAATATTGTTACACTTACGCCTCTGGATGGTCTTCATATGAAAGAAAGAAGTATTTTTATCACCTTCCTGAAGGCATAAAGCTCTAGATTTTTGTTTTCAATAAGCTTATTCATCCTTATACGCCTACCCTAGTTCATTTCTATGCAACTTCAACTTATTTAGATCAAAACCCCTAGAGTCATTCTTAAGATCCGCAATTTTATCCTTAATCCCTTGATTTTTTTTCTTCAAATTTACTTTCCCCCCTCGAAGCCAAGCTAGTAATGAGAGACAACATTTTTTAACTTAAAGCTAACTTTGGATTGTTCAAACCCTCCCACATATCTATTCCAAAAACTTTCTACAGTCACATTCACTTGTTTCTTTTCGCTCCATCTTTTATCGAAATAAAACCTTTTTTTCTTCCTTATAAAGCTAAGTTTCGTATTAATTAGCAAAGCGATATGGCCAGAAGCCTCTGTCTCTATGTGATGAATATTTGCCTGATTAAACTGTAGTCTCCAATCAGGGGAACTTATATCCCTATTGAGTCTTTCTTGGATAATACTGTCATTTTATCTAAAGCACCACCAAGTCCGAGGTTTTTCATTAAAGCCTAAATCTACATACCCGACATGCCATAAAAAAGCTTGGCGCGACGCCTCGCATATGGGTAGCAAGAGGGCGCTTATGCCCCGACGGTGGGGCCTTATGGGGAAGGGCCCAGCCCAATAGGGACAACACCCCCCCCCCCACTTCAAGAAGAATCTACTTCAACCGATATGCCCTTAGGCACAACCATACATAACATAGAAATCACACTTGAAAATGGTGGACAATTAACTAGAGCAGTGGGTGATGTAGTGAAACTGGTTGCAAAAGAGGGGAAATCGGCCACATTAGGAGAACCCAAGTACTCTCTTTCGGATTCAGGAAACAACTCTCATAGATCTTTTTTCCTTTGGGAAGATATAGGAGCGAAACAATCAACCTATTGATATTGGAAGACCCAAAGGATTCTTCAAATGTATCATTTCTGGGTCCAATGGAATTCATAGGTATAGGAAGAAGCCCTATCAAATAGAGATTTTTTCTTAGAGGTGAAAATCTCATGTACGGTTCTGTAGAGTGGCAGTAAGAGTGACTTATTTGTTTTCTCGAAAATCTCTAAAAGATGTAGTCTCTCTAATCTACCGCCTGACTTCTCAAAATTATCAATGATATCATTAAAATCTCCCGTCATTACCCACAATGATCCCCAACTACTCGACTTAACCTTAAGTTCTTGTAATTGAATTCTATTGGTAGCTTTATCAATACTTAAATATACAAAGATACACCAATATTTAAAATCAGAAACAACATCATGTATATAAACTTCAATGTAAAATGAGATTGAGTGAGAATGACATACCTTAATATCGTCATTCCAAAATAAGCATAATCCTCCGGATAATTCCACCGGATCGACAGTAATAGCATGCACCATATCAAGTTGTCTCTGGACTCTTAGCACCATTCTTTCACGATTCTTAGTTTCACTTAAAACTATCATGCTCGGGGAGTGGAGACGCATTGTCTACTTCAAAAAGGAAACTGTCAAGGGCCCCCAGCCCTCGACAATTCCACACCAATGTCTTCATCGAGAGGAGGGAAGCCATTTTGGGCTGGCCTCCCGCTCCACCACTGATTTTTGTTTTTTTCGCGTCCATATTAGAATCAATATCAGTAATTCCTTTTCATTTATCCCCCGCAATCTCCTCGAATACAGCAATCTCAATAAGATCCCTCGCAGTAATTCCTTTTCGTTTACCAACTGCACGAGCTTTAGCACACGGGAAAATGAATAGGGAAATTACAGCCTTCTTAAAAAGAAAAAAAGAAAAAAAAAAGAATAAGGAAATTACCGAATTAGACACTGTTATAATACTGTGGTATTAATTTTCATTTTCATTTTTATTAATATCTGTAGCAAAACAAGGAAGGCGGAGAGAATATATAGATATTCTCATCTCTTTTCATTTCCATTTTTCTTTTTGGCTTCGCAACTGCTTTGGGCTCCACCAGAGGAATATTCTAAATTACATAAAAGTTATTAAATTCACGCCATCTATACAATATATGGTAAATTTATTTTTGAAATAAAAAATTTCACTTAGAATGTAAAATACTTTCTACTAAAGATCTTCATTTTCGGAGCTTGAATTTGCAATATTTAATTAAGGAAGAAAATATCCTTATCACCAACCACTACTTTTTGTTAGTTCTTATATATATTTAAAGTGAATAGGTTAAAAATTTCCTAACATATCAACAGTTTGCGAGTTTTATATCTATGAGTGTTCATAAAATACCTTAAGCTATTATAAACTCGTATTAAAATACCCCGGGAGGAATATGATATACTACGTGAACACTGAGGCGAATCTAAAATTTCAAGAGGATGGGTTCACCATTAGGGGCGGATCTAAGAGGGCGGAAGAGTGTTCACCCGAACTCCCACGGCAAAAAATTACACGATATATATAAGGTAGTATTTTTATTTTTTATGAACATATATATATATATTAAATCCCTAAGCACAAGATTAGAAGTTGACTCAATGATTTAGGGGGTTTAAAATTTACCTTGAGGTTCTAAGTTCAAATTTCAAGCACTACATTTTTATTTGCATTAGAAGATGGGACTGAAAAAATAAAAGAAAGGAAAAGAACACACAACAAGGATTTGATCTCTCAACCTCTAGGCCTTTAAGCCTAGCACCTAAGCAATGCTCCATTCCCTCTAATTTGAACACTACAGTTAATATTAAATATATTATAAGAATTATACACATAATATATCGAGTTTAATCAGGTGATCATGGATTTACGTGACCCATTTTTACGCATAAATTGTTGGGATTACAAGGATTTGCAAGAAACGGAAATTACACGTAACTGCTAAAGTAAGAATTGAAATTACAATTCAACTAGAAAACTGGAAATTACAATATAACAATAAAACTGAAATTATAATTTTTGTTGAACAAGAAGACCGGAAACTGCTTTGATTTTTGCTGAGTCGAGTGTGGCACTCTGTCCTTAAGACAATATTGCCCCGTATGTATCCTTTATACGTCCCGGACAATTCGTTTCCCAAGATAAAACAACAATGGAACAATTGAGCAAAGGAAACTCAAGAGCTACCGTGAAGAATATTGAATAAGAAATGATGCTTGGAAGTTATAGGAAGAACCCGTGAACCCGTGAACCCGAGAACCCGGAACCCGGAACCCGGAACCGGAACCGGACCGGACGGGCGGGCGGCGGCGGCGCGCGTGTGGTCTGGAATATCTGACTTATTCACTAAGAAGCGATAAGCACTACTGTTATTTGCATATCCGATGAATATGCAATCTACAGTCTTAGGCCCAATCTTGACCTGCTTTGGCTTGGGTACTTCAACCTTTGCCAAACAACCCCACACCTTAAAGTATTTGTACGTGGGTTTCTTTCTCTTCCATGATTCATATGGAGTTTTGTCCTTACCCTTATGTGGGACTCTGTTAAGAATCGTATTAGCGGTAAGGACAGCTTCTCCCCACATGTTTTGGGGAAGACCGGAATTGATAAGCAAGGCATTCATCATTTCCTTTAATGTGCGATTCTTACGTTCCGCCACACCGTTTGATTGAGGTGAGTATGGAGCCGTCGTTTGATGAATAATGCCTTCTTGGGCACAGTATTCCTCAAAAGGCGCTACATATTCTCCCCCTCTATCGCTACGAATGGATTTAATCCGTAGGCTAAGTTGATTCTCAACTTCTGCTTTGTAACGTTGAAACGCTTCAAAGGCTTCATCCTTACTTTTCAACAAGTAAAGGTTCTCGGGTTCTCGGGTTCACGGGTTCACGGGTCGTGGGTCGTGGGTCGTGGGTCGTGGGTCGTGGGTCGTGGGTCGTGGGTCGTGGGCTGTGGGCTGTGGGCCTTCTGATATTATCTTTTTGGGCCAGAGAACTTTTCCAGAAGTACAGTTTGATCCCAGAAGCTTCAGATGTATAGTTTGGACCAGAATTCTTTCAGATATACAGTTCGGTCCCTGAAGTTTTAAGATGTACAGTTTGGTCCCTGAAGTTTCCAGATGTACAGTTTGGTCCCTGAAGTTTCCAGAAATTCAGAATTTCGGCAGACAGAATGTAAACGTCCCGACTCAATTCACCATTTATTTTGGCTGAATTACTCCTCCTATAATGGCCAAATCCGTTGGTCTTTCACCCTTTAATTTGGTGGCTTTACTACCTCCATAATGGTCATTATTTGGCCAATAATGGTCATTATGGAGGCGATCAAACGATCCCCTTCATCACCTATATAAACACCCCTTACACCATTGTTGAGGCACACTTGATATACACGAAAATATACAACCAGAAAATCAGTTCTTCCTATAACTTCCAAGCATCATTTCTTATTCAATATTCTTCACGGTAGCTCTTGAGTTTCCTTTGCTCAATTGTTCCATTGCTGTTTTATCTTGGGAGACGAATTGTCCGGGACGTATAAAGGATACATACGGGGCAATATTGTCTTAAGGACAGAGTGCCACACTCGACTCAGCAAAAATCAAAGCAGTTTCCGGTCTTCTTGTTCAACAAAAATTGTAATTTCAGTTTTATTGTTATATTGTAATTTCCAGTTTTTTAGTTGAATTGTAATTTCAATTCTTACTTTAGCAGTTACGTGTAATTTCCGTTTCTTGCAAATCCTTGTAATCCCAACATAAATTTGCCCATGCGTGAACATCACGCTCCAAAAATTTCTCAAAAGTGTTTCGAGTGGCAATGCATATGGAATTTTTTTGAGTGAACAAGTTAAAACTTCCCTGAACTATCACTGTTTGCATATTTCATGCCTAAACTATTAGGTAGTCACATAATCCCCTAAAATATCATGAATTCATTCTTTCAGATGGACTCATTTATATTTTACCATATGTGTAGGGTCAAAGCTAGCATGTCAATTACGGGTTTGACAAAACTCAATAACTTTTGTGTAGATCTTGTATTTGTGATAAAAGAATTCACTTAATATTTATAAAAAAATTATCAAGAACACAATAATTTTACAATATAAAATTTAGAACCCATAAACACAAAATTGTAACTCTGCCTCGTATATTCAGTCGGACGTTTTCAATCTAAAAAGAATTATAGTAAAGAAAATAATAAAAACATCCAATAATTTAAATATCAAACAGTGTAAAATAATGATAATTTAGAAGATTTTTAACCCATTCACTCTTTCCTAAAAGAATCCACAACTTATTAAATGCTAGAGAGATAGAGTAAGTAGGGGAGGTTTCTTGGTAGGCCCAACTTAGTTTTTTATAGGAGTTTTGGGCAAAACTTATTAATTATTAGGTGACAGTATCATTTTTTGAATTAAGACTAATTAAGTGGAGAGGGGTTATTGGGGCGTCAAAATAAGACTTTAAGTTTTAAAAAAAATATTTTAGTCCAATAATTTAAAAAATAACAAAATAATAAAATAAATAATAATTATTCCAATCTTTCAACCCAGCCCTCAAGTTTTAAAAAATACACTATGATCCAAAATAAGAAATAATAAAATAAACCAAAATAAAAATCTAAAAATATATCTTTTACCTTATAAAAAAGAAATATAAATTATATTCCCCTCTCTCAATTCATTCTCACGTTTTTATT
The DNA here is from genome assembly GCA_029783415.1 of Anisodus acutangulus. Taxonomy (NCBI): domain Eukaryota; kingdom Viridiplantae; phylum Streptophyta; class Magnoliopsida; order Solanales; family Solanaceae; genus Anisodus; species Anisodus acutangulus. The sequence continues at coordinate 10,733,684 of CM056493.1, read as the reverse complement.
GCTACATATGAAATATGCTACATTAACAACCATTGTTGGAGCTTGAGCTTAAAGCTTGAAAAAATAGATTTTCGAATGAGTAACTCATTTTAAGTGAGTATTATTGAATTTTGTTAGAGATTTTTTGATGAGTTTAAATCTCAAATTTTAGAGAATTTCGAGAAGATTTAAGGTGATTTTGGATTAAATTTCGGATTTGAGCTTGAGTAAAGCCATTATTAAACCTTGGGCTTCAAACTCGAAAAATGAATTTTATGAATGAGTGATTTATTTCAAGTGGGTGTTATTGGATTTTGTTGGTGAGGAGTCTAAATCTCAAACTTAAGCGAGTTTGGAGAAGATTTAAGGTGATTTTGCATCAAATTTCATATTTGAGCTTGAAGTACAAGATGAACATTTTAGATTTGAGCTTGAGGTTAAAGATGAACATGGAAAAATGGGAAAACATTGTTAAAAATGAGGAAAAACGCACTGATAACTAAAAGTTCCGTGCATAGACAATAGACCTTATTTTATATTCTACTAAGCGTTGTAAAAAATGGAAAAAATGCACTAATAACTAAAAATTATGCGCATAAACACTAGACCTTATTTTATATTCTACTAAGCTTTGTTGAAAAATGAGAAAAAACGCACTGATAACTTAAAGTTCCGCGCATAGACACTAGACCTTATCTTATCTTCTACCAAGCGTTGTTGAAATATGGAGAAAAATGCACTGATAACTTAAAGTTCTGCGCATAGACACTAGACCTTATTTTATCTTCTACTAAGCGTTGTTGAAAAATGAAAAAATATGCATTAGTTCATGAAAATCGTATTGATTGGCATATAAAAGGGTAATTAACGAATATATAGCGTCATATTAATATAAACACCAATATTAATGGAAAAAAGGATTACTATGTATTGTTAACGGCCACACATAGACACTAGACATAATTATATCTTCTACTAAACGTGTTTGAAGTTGTTACATTAAATGGGTAAATTATAGTTATGCCACCAATTTAAAGTTGTTATATATGATCATCACAACCAATATCAATGAAAATATCAATATCAAACTCATATTAATATAAATACCAATACCAATGTAAATATATATGATATTCACATATAGTTATGTTACCAATTTATAGTTGTTACATATGATCATCACAAAAATGGGGAAAATATGCACATTAAATGGATAAATTATAGTTATGTCACAAATTTAAAGTTATTATATATGATCTTCACAACCAATATCAATGAAAATATCAACATCAAACGTCATATTAATATAAACACCAATATCAATAAAAATATATATGATGTTCACATATAGTTACGTCACCAACTTATAGTTGTTACATATGATCATCACAATCAAAGACTTTCACTAGCATATTATTAATATTACTCAATTAGTGTCATTGTTTAGATCATTATAATGTTGTTTCACTAATTGCATGATGACTACATATTGTTTAGTAAAAAATATAAGTTTTAAAATTTTAGAATTAGTTCAATTCTTATTTAATAAATATTTTTTGATTGAAGAAATATGTGTCACATTGTATATTCAACTAATATTTTGTAGGTAAATTATAAACTAAATGTTCAGAACTCGCAAAACATGTGTCACCTTGTATATTCTACTAATATTTTGTAGGTGAATTATAAACTAAACGTTCAGAACTCACAAAAATGTGTCACGTTGTATATTCTACTTATCTTTTGTAGGATAATTCTAAACTACTCGTTCAGAACTCGCAAAACATGTGTCACATTGTATATTCTACTAATCTTTTGTAGGTGAATTATAAACTAAATGTTCAGAACTCGCACATAACTCAAACGGTAACTTTTTTCAAATCCAATGTCCAGATAACAGTTTAGTTTATAATCATCTACAAAAGATTAGTAGAATATACAACGTGACACATGTTTTGCGAGTTCTGAACGAGTAATTTATAATTCACCTATAAAAGATTAGTAGAATATACAATGTGACACATGTTTTGCGAGTTCATAATATTTACATGGCATGCAAACAAAACAACAAAAACAGTAAAATAACATCCTTTTCACATGCCATGTAAAAACAAAAATAAAAACAAAGGAGAAGTAGGAACCACAACTACTGGGTTGTTGGAGGGAGCTTGAGGGGAATGTGGTGGTGAAGAAGGGGGGGGGTGAAGTAGAGCCAATACAAAAGCTCAGTAAAGCTTAGAATATCAACTTCCTTAATCTTAAGCTGATAGTACCTTGATCTGAGGTCAATCTCGGAATAACACTGAGCACCCTGAAGTTGGTCAAATAAATCATCAATTCTAGGGAGAGGATACTTGTTCTTAATCGTGACCTTGTTCAACTGCCTGTAGTCAATGCACATACGCAAGGACCCATCTTTCTTCCGAATAAACAAGACTGGTACACCCCAAGGTGAGACACTTGGTCTGATGAATCCCTTATCAAAAAGATTTTTTAACTAGCCTTTTAATTCTCTTAAATCTGCTGGAGCCATTCTGTATGATGGAATAGATATCGATTTAGTGTTTGGAAATAGGTCAATTCCAAAGTCAATCTCCCCGTTGGGAGGAACTCCGGGAAGATTTTCAGGAAAGACTTCTGGAAACTCATTGTCAATTGGTACGGACTGAAGAGTTGGGGTTTGGATATCTGCATCCCTAACCCGAACTAGATGGTAAATGTACCCCTTGAATATGATCTTTCTGGATTTAAGATAGGAAATAAACCTACTCATAGGTGCTACTACATCACCCTTCCATTCTATAACTAGTTCACCGAGAAATTTGAAACTGATAATTTTGGTTCTACAACCTACTATAGTATAACATAAAGACAACCAATCCATGTCCATTATTACATCGAAATCTATCATTTCTAACTCTATTAAATCAGCTATGGTAATGCGGTGATAGACTCTAACTGGACAACCCCTATAAACTCATCTGGTTATAACCGACTCACCGACTAGAGTGGACACTTCAAAGGGTTCATGCAACTTTTTGGGTTCTATCCCAAATTTTATAGCAACAAAAGGGGTTACATACGACAGAGTGTATCCAGGATCCATAATGACATAAACATCAAAAGTAAAAATGGTGAGTATACATGTGACCACATCTGCACGAGCCTCTGTGTCCTGCTGACCTGCTAGTACGTATAAGCGGTTTGAACCTCCGCCTACATTCCCGGACTTAGGTGGATCACTCCCTGACTGGGCCTGAGAATTATGAGGGACTATTAAATTTGTGGACCGAGCCATATTACCTCATATACCTTGCCTCGTTGAAGGGCAGTCTCGCTGAAAATGACCTCTTTGTCCGCATCCAAATTAGACATCCATACCCAAGAAACACTCTCATGGGTGCCTCTTACCACACTTGCCGCAGACTGGGTGGCTGAAAGTACCTTGACCCACACTGTCCTATGACTGAGAGCCTGATGCTCTGAAGTTCTGTGTTTTATGATCATTCCTGAACTTTGGGGTTGGGGCACTAGCTGATGATGGCGCAGGTCCTGATGACCTATTTTTGAAGAATTGTCTTTCTCCACCTCCCCCATGACTGAAGTGACCTGAAGACTTGGATATTTTGTTGACTTTCTTATCTTTCTCCTTCTGTAATGCTTCCTCTTCCTTTAACCTATTCTTATTACCCTGTAGAAAACAACCATCTTTGTAATAGTCATCTCCATGTTCTGAGCTGTGATATTTGCTGCATCGTACAAATAAGGATCAAGGCTATATACAAAATGCCTAACTCTGGCCCTCATGTCTTGGACCATATGTGGAGCATACTTTTCCAAAGAGAAAAATTGAAGATAGTACTCCTGCACAGTCCTGCCATTCTGCTTGAGCTTTTCAAATTCCACAGCCTTAGCCTATATGACTTCTATTGGCAGAAAGTGCTCAATGAAGGCATCTGCGAATTCGTCCCAAGTCGCTGGAGGTACATCTTCCCCACGGGACTGCTCCACAGACTCATACCATATGTTAGCAACATGCTGCAACTAATAAGCTCCAAACTCTGTTGCATCTACCTCATTAACATATATCACATGAAAGATTTTTTGAAGCCCATCAATGTAATTCTACAGATCCTTGGTCTTTCTTGACTTTGTGAATACAGGAGGGTCCATTCACAGAAATCCCATAGTCTTGAAGCTGGATGACTTCCCATTAGTTCTCGTACATAGCGTTGTTCCCTAACGTTGGGCTTGAGCAACCACAAATTGGGTGAGCAGCTGAATAACTCCCCTAATATCAGAGTCCGTAGAGCTGGGATGGCGGAACTGGGATCTCAATAGGCTCTATTGTATTGGGTGGTGCTGTACCCGAATTGGCTCCCTAAGCCTAAGCATTTTCCTAGTGAGCAATATTATTTGCAGCTCTCTGGCTGTTAGCTAAAGTCCTCTTGGTGTACTTTCTTTTCATTAGCATTTTCTGAAATACGTAACATGCACGAGTTAGAAGGATGTCCTGAAGGTATAGCTCTAACTGCATGATCTAGAGTACAAAGAAGTGAGACAATCCTAGATGTCTTGGTGGTCAACTGTTTATATGTGTGAGGCCCTTACATACATAAAAGTGACCCCACTGAACATGGTTTCATAGACTCCCTAAGACACTTGAACCTAGTGCTTTGATACCAAGCTTTGTCACACCCCCAACCATGGCCTAGGCAGAACACGACACTCGGTGCCTGACTACATGTGAACGAGCAAACCATATGACTTACTTGTCAACATGGGCATCAAAACATACTAAAATAATGATTTAAAATATGTAAAACATAATACTGAAAGTAGTCTGAAATAATCATAGCAGAAATAATCTGAGTAAAATATGATAAGTCTGAAAATATAATACTGACATGACATGGTACTGGACTAGTCTATGAAACATCTGACATGAGTCTAAAAACTGTCTACCAGGACAAGGCCGTGACATACCTCTATTAATGATGCATAATCATAAAGTACTTAGACTGACAACCGAATGAGATGGCACTCACCAAACAACTGAATCTGAAGTAATCCTACTGAGCAGATGCGTCTCCCTGAAACTCAGCACTTACACTGTGAAGTGCAGGCCCTATGCAAAAGGACGTTAGTACATTTGAATTGTACTGTATGTAAAACAACTGAAATAATAAGAATTTGAACTGAAACTGAAACTGAAACATGAACATGAACATGAACATGAGTATAATATAACATGTGTAAAAATCTGTAGACTGTATATCTGTGGGGAGAGAAATAATCAAAGCGACATGAACCACCACGTGTAAACGTGGAGTCTTATCTCTGTCCGATTAGCTAAGCCATTTCGTACCTTGCCGGAGTACGAGACATGAACATGATGGATCCAATAATTAATCTAAAGGTATCGTCCTCTAGCGGAGCGACCCTTATCCTACGTTTGCATATGTAGTTTCAGGCTATCTGAACCTTATCGGTAATTTGTGCAACTCCCCAAAATATGTACTTGAAAATAGTGACTTGAAAGACCATGAATTTCATGAAATGGCTTGAAATCATGACTTGTAATTTCATAAATTTAACAGGTAAAGAAATACATAATATAACTTGTATAAATCATGAAAATATATATAACTTCATGAAACTGAGTAAATATAATCATAACTTGTATTTAAGAACTCATGGAAAGTAAGACATGGGTTCATGGATTACGGACAGGTTCATGACAATCATAACGACCAATCATGAATACAATTGATGAATAGTAATATAAACATGACATAATATTCATTTAGTTAGGGTTATCATAGTATTAGAACAAAACCCTAAGTTATGAGACTTTCACGATATCATTGAAACGTGGCGTGGAGAAGAACATAGATATTCCCACACGTGGATAGAAGCTCTACATACATTAATCGCTCCAAGACTTGTAATACAAATCCGAGCTTTAAAGAAGAACCCCAAAGATTGCACCTTGAACCTTGAATTGGGTTTAACTTGAAAATCCTAGGTTAGGAACAATGAATTCTATTTAGAAATTGATTATGCTTGATTAAAATCATGTGGAATCGCATGAAAAAGGCTTACCTTGAGTTATTGGGATGATGGGAGAAGAAACCTTCGTGCTAGGGCTTGAAGAATAAGAAAAATTGATTTTTTAGAATCAAGTGTCGTATTTATACTGTTTGTTGTCGGGGGATTTTGACGATCTATTCGACAGTCCATCGAATGTTTGGCGGTCTGAGTTTGGACCGTCATTATTTTGACGGTCCATATTGACGATTCATCGAACGTTGATGGTCCGTATAATCTGACCGTACCGTTATTTTATGAAGATTTCCAAAGAGTGGTGAAATCTAGAATTAAAAGACGGAGATGATTGACGGGCCGTCAATAGTTTAACGGTCCGTCGAATTCACAACTTGACCGTCATTTTTAAAAGTGAAGATCAACGGTTCGTTTAACGGACCGTAAAATATTTTACGGTCCGTACTTCTTGCCGTCAAATTTTCTCTGCAGAGCTAAACCTGGTTTCCAACTTAAACTCCCCATTTTGATTTCCTACACTTGTGGATCATGAACAAGACTTAGTTTGAAGGTACGTGGTGTTACAGAGACCTCCATATGTTTGTTAATCATATCATTAGTAATTTCTGAAGTAAAAATAAATGAAAAAGGAGAACCCAGCCACTAAGAGAAATATTCTTAGGTCCTGTCAACTTAATCATTTGAGTAAGTAAAGGCAAAAGAAAAGAGAGAATGAAAGGGGAACACATGAACCACCAAGGAATATGATGTAATGAATGATGTGTTTTTTTAATTAAATATTTTTTAATATTCGAATTCTGAATATGAAAAAATAACTGATCGGGAGCATTTTTCTCGGAAAAATACTCTATTAGGTATGAATTCAATATAATCAAATTTCAATATAAGTGAACACCGGACATCTGGTGAAACCAAAAAAAGGAAAAAAAAAGGAACAGATGTTGACAAATTTCATGTCACTGTCCGTTTGTTTGTGTGATAGATTTCTTATCTGGGATCTCTCTCTTTCTCTCTCTATATACAGAATATAGGTGTATTACATTTTAGTAGCTCCCCTACCCCCTACGCCCTACCCTCTACCCCACCACCCCACCCACCCACACACAAATCAACACCTTCTCTTTTTCTGTCTTAACTCTTAAAGAACCTTTCTTTCAGTGGGGCTCTGTCCCCATAAGGTTGAAAAAAACTCTAAATCTTTTGTTCAGTTTTATTATGAGGATCTCACCTTCTTCAATGGTTTTACCAAACTATCCACTTTGTGTTTCATTATATTAATTCCATTAATATTACTATCACTCTTTTTTATTTTTTATTTATTTTCTTTTTTCCTTTTTGGCAAATTCTCCATGTCTCTTGAGATGCTGTGTAATACTCCAAGAAAGGAGTCTTGAGAAGATGTGAGTCTGAGGTAAAATCTTACATCTTTAGATTTATTCATATTTGACTTTTTTAAGACCTAGGACCATATGATAATTCTATATTTGCTTTATTTTATAGTTAATTAATCATTTTTTGTTAATTTATTTAAGTTTATATCTAACAGTTGTGGGGTTCTTAATTTATGGTTTCTGTCATTATGATTCGTATACATTTATATCATATGAAGTAGTCTTGTTATTTACTAATTTGGTTAAGTTCTTGTATTTGAGAAGTAATATTTTTTATTTGAGATATTTTTCAGCTTTTTTGTACTTGTTATAATTCTCCTCATTGTCTCTTTGCTTATAAAGTGTTTTTGTTTTCTTCTTGAAATTGTGGTGTGTAAGCCTTCAAATTCATTAACTAGTGATAATTACCAAGTTGTGGCTGATACCTCTTAATATAATTTCATGGGGCATTAACAATGAAATGCCTTCTTAATTCTTAGTTTTGGTTAAAGGATTTAACTTGCATCAGTTAATGTTGACATTTTATTAGCAGAGGTGCTTGCATTGGCCTTTTTTGGTTTAGTTGATCCCTGCAAACATGGTGGTTATACTCACCTGCGCCGGATTTTATAAGGTTATACATTCACTGATGCAAGATTGTCGACATGGGCGGAGCTAGGGTACTGCAGGGGTGGGGGGGTTCATTGTTGAAAAATTACTGTACATACAAGGTTAAACTTATTTGTATGTATATATAGCACTCCCTTGTTCAAATTTATATGACATTGTTCGAATTTCAAGAGGCAAACGAGTTTTTCTTTGACCGCGACTTTTTCATATACCTTTTAAATATTTTGGAATGTTAATTATTGGGACTTACAATACTTTTATGTAGCTTCAAATATGTAAATTTTATTTCAAAAGATTTAAAGATTCTATATTTGAATTTACGATTAGAATTAACAAGTTTGACTCTAGAAATCCGAATGGTGCCACATAAATTGGGACAGAGGGAATAGATGTTGAATCCCTTTGACTTCTTCAAATGATAACTTCTTTATATTTTGAATCCTTGTAATGGAAATCCTACCACCGATTGCCGATCTTCATTAGTAAATTATTAATTACCTATAATTGAAGAGTTTTGGATTTAAGCATTGCTTGTAGAAAATGTGTAGATTAGCTGCGATATTGGTGGTTTACTATTACTGTCTTGCTTGTTTCCTCTGCTACTCTTGGTTTTTCCAGTGAAATATGCTGGACTATTGAGTTGGTTGCCTGTAACCCTGTACCATATCAAGCGAGTGACTCAAAAAGGGTGTGTTAACTTAAAGCTATAGAAAGAGTGATCATAAACAGTAAACTCAATTAGGAAGTATAGCTTGTCGTTGTGGAGAAAAATGCTCCTGTTTTTCCTCATTTGGTTGGTACAGAACAGTGTTATATGTAAATATAGGGAATCTCTGGTGCAAGTTTACTTGGTAGACACACTATTATCTTCCCATGTTTCGACGTCTAAATGATCACAATCAAGCTAAGGATCAAGGAGTCATAGCAAAGTGTTCTATGATTGAAAGAGCGTTTTAAAATCTCCACTTAAACCAGTCATATGATTCTTGACAGAGCTTGAAGGGAAAAACTATTGTAAAGTGAAAAGTTGCAGTTAATGATTGAAAGATACACTTGAAGCAGAATACAATTTTCTTTCTTTTACATTGTTGTGGTAAAAATAAAGTAAAATCTTCAGACAGAGTACAATATGTTCAAAATGCAAATTTGATATGCAGAAGTTGGTACCTAAACTATGTGAGATTTCAGTGGCATTGTGCCAATGATGTCATGATATCTCACTAACTTAGACTGATATCTATTCGAGAATTTGAAGTAATAAGGAAGGAAACTTCAAAATTAAGCTTTCATTTTCATAGTCAGAATATACTGTTTGGTTTTATTTATATGATTTGATTCCTATTGTCAGCAGGAATGGAAACACAAGTGCATTGTAAAGGCTACTCCATGAGCTACCTTAGTGAGGATTCAAGCAATAGATGGCCCCTACATTATGGAGAGAAAATCTACACAAATGCGCAATACTATAATGGTTTCATGTCAAGGACTACGATAGATGCAGATCCTGGATATGATAAGGATGTCCTAAAGCAGAAAATACTTGAACACGAGGAAACATTCAAGAATCAGGTAATTCTATCTCTAGTTGTCAACATTCATTTACTGATAATTTGAGGAAATTATAAGTTTTGAATTTAGTTTATACTAGTCCTCTGCCAAGTGGCAAAATGTCTTTTTTTTCCATGAGCATTGCTGCAAAATGTTTACTTTTGTTAGTCTTTGCTTGTAGGTTTTTGAACTTCATCGCCTTTACAGAACTCAGAGGGACATGATGTATGAAATTAAAAGGACGGAATTGCATAAACCTTGGACATCAATGGAGCCATCATCTTCATCAAGCCTTCTTGGATCCCACCCACTACCTAAAGACGCTTGGAAATGCCATATCACCAGCTTCCCCTTAGCAAATTCAAGTTATGCTAGACCATCTATGTCTGGTACTGAAATTGTAAATTCTCCATTGAGTTCTTCAAAAGTGAATGGTGTACAGTTTGGTCGAGTTCAAAAGCAAAATGGTTGCTCTTCAAAAATTTATGAAGCTCTGGAGGCTAGGCCCTCAAAAGTACGGAAGAAGATGTTTGATCTTCAACTTCCAGCGGATGAGTACATAGATACAGATGAAGTTGAGCAGTTACGAGAAAAAGAAGGGTCGTTCTATCCAAGTTCCTGTGCTAATGGAAATGATAAAGTTTCCCAAGACAGCTGTATAAAGAGTAATAATAAAGATGCTTCAGCATCCACTTCATGTTTGAGAAGCTCGATCAGGTTGGCTGATCTCAATGAACCAGCTCAGCTTGAAGAAGCAACCCCATCGCCTGTTGATTTTCTTGGTTATGGTAGTAGTCATAAGGAGAGTAGATGCCTAAATGCTTCGGCTAAATCAAATCCAGCATTTGTGTTTTTGCCTAGAGAAACCATATGGAACTCTCATCATACAATCCCTAGTAAAGGAAAAGAGAGGGACTGGTTCTCTTCTACATATGAGACAGGTAAACAATACAACTGCTAGAGTTTTGGTTGTCTGCGCCTACCTTGAGTTGGTTGCTTCCGCAATAAAATTTCCTTCTTTTTTGGATTTTCATGATGGTATATCAGGTGTTCTCTTCCTTTTGCAGGTAGCGTTAAAGGTAGCTCGGCTCCAGTACCTCATAATTTTTCACAAAACAAGTTCCCTACGCCTTGTCATCTGGCACAAGTTGACAAAGCCTGTCAACCTCCTGGAGTTCAATTAGAGACCTTTCACAGAAATCACGAGAAGTTCGACTATACCTATGGGAGACCATGTATCACTTCTCAGACAGCTAGTCCATATCCATTCATTAATTCCTCGGAGTTTACCAATTCATGGTCACACACACTCTCTTCTTGGGGTAAACCAAGTGACTTTTCTGCAAGGCTATTGTCAGGGCATACTAACCCGTCATTGAACTCATGTGGCATGGTCAATAAGAGTCCAAAGTCACCTCAGTGCCATGACATTTTTGGACAGAAGTGGCATATTGATGGCAGTTCTAGGTCGAAAGGATTTTTCCATGGGTCCTCATCAGGGCCCAAAGAATCACCAGCTTGCTTCTCTGTTGCTTTTGACTCAAAGAAACAAAACAAGAGTGACTATTTGACATCTGACCTCTCCTTTAATAATGGATGTGAGAAATTTCTTATTACCTCCAATGGTATTGACTTGACGTCTGAAAAAGGTTTTGCTTTGAATGTATTATCAAACAGTTCAGTAAATGAGGAACTTTCCAGGAGAGATCTTGATTTGGTTGATGCAAAAAGAGAGCCTCAAGACAGCAAACCAGTGTTTCCGTGGCTTAAAGCTAAACCAAGTTTCAGAGATGAGATTACAGATCCCATGAAAAATCTCAGCAATGTCTGCTCTGCACAGAATATTGCATCAGCTGTGGAAGATCGCAACATGAAGGCCACAAAAGAGTTGGGGGAAACCCGAAGTATCAAGAAAATTATGGGGGTTCCAATTCTTGAAATTCCATGTGCTTCCAAGAATGAGTCATCTTCGTTTGTTTCCACTTCTGCTACTCTTCGATCCTCACCTGAGGAAGAAAATAGCAAACATGAAGGGAGGAGAATAGTGATTGACATTAACATAGCTTGTGATGTTTCTATGGTTGAGCCCGAGAAACAGGCTGCCATTGAAGCAGTTGTTGCTGAGACAGCAATGGAGACAAAAGCTACCATTATCAGAAATTCCTTCGATTTGAACTCATGTATTACTGAAGATGAAGGTCCATTCTTTGTCGAAAGCAATAGTGTCAGTATGAGGACTGTCGTCGAGATAGATCTGGAAGCTCCTCCTGTTCTGGAAACTGAGCTAGACAACTTGTCTGAAGAAAAAGACAAACAAAATGAAGTTGTCAGAGTCGCAGCGGAAGCAATAGTTGCCATTTCATCATCCAGTCAAATAGACCAAATCTCCAGCGATCCATCTGATGATCCTCTCAGATCCCTAGGTTGGTTTGTTGATGTAGTTGTTTCTTTTGAGAATGAACTTGAAAGCAAGTCTAAAGAAATAATAGCCGAGGATGCTGTGATTGTTGTGCGGCCTACTACTACTGTGGAGATAGATTATTTTGAGGCGATGACATTGCAGCTAGAAGAGACCAAGGAACAAGACTACATGCCCAAGCCTTTTGTTCCTGAAGTCCAACCAGTGGAAAATGCAGGAGCCACTTCACTAACAAATCGAACCCGAAGAGGAAACGGAAGGTGGGGAAGACAGCGGAGGGATTTTCAAAGGGATATCCTTCCCGGACTAGCTTCCTTATCAAGGCATGAAGTGACTGAAGATATTCAGACATTCGGAGAGTTGATGAGAGCTACAGGGCATTCTTGGAACTCCGGATCAAAGAGAAGGAATGGAGGTACGAGGGGAAGGCGGGCCCCAGTAAGCCCTCCTTTAAAGCAGAAATTGAGTAACATTGTGTCAAGTTTGGAGGACAAAAGCCTAACAGGGTGGGGTAAGACGAGTAGACGTCCGAGGAGGCAAAGATGCCCGGCAGGTCATCCTCCTGCTGTCCCATTAACTAAACTATGTGAATGAGGCTGTAATTTATCAACTTCATGATTTATAGAGATGAGGTAACAGATTAGGGAGTTTGTTTATGAACTTCAGGTGTGAAGTTGTTAGCTATGAGTTTCCTTGTACATGTCTTTGTAGCCCATAATTTGGGACACCATTATGGATGTCCATTGGGTTATTGATTATGTATGTATGCATTCAGGAATAATGATGCCTAAATGCCTAATGTCTTACTGGATCAACAGTATTCCCAAATGCATCTTTTGGATGTATTTAGAAAAGAATCACAATTGTATGTCAATGGAAGTAACATTGAATCCATTTTTTTTCTTTTTCTGTGACAATGGACGCAGACTAAGGGTGTGTTTGGTACGAAGGAAAATAAGTCATTTTTTGGTGATTAAACACCAAAAGATATATTCCATTAAAAGTGAAAATGAATTTCTTGGCTTGTGTTTTTATCCATTAGTCCATTTGAAATAGTTTCTAAAGTATAGAGTATAAGATAGTGAGTCAACATTGCTTGTGAAAAATGTTTTCCAGAAAACATTTTCAAAAAGTATTCTCCTTTAAACCAAACGCACCCTAAGTGTGTTGATCAAATTCATACCCATTACTGAAAAGGCTACGTGTTTAGTTTAAATGCACCTTAACGACTCAAGAGGATCCCGAGCCCGTTGGATGCCAACGTTAATCATATTAACAAGTCCCAAAACATCATACAAACCAATAGGAAGTCTCAATGTAATGGGTCACTAATACTCAAAATGAGGGGCCCGATTGTTACAGAAATCTTTTGAGAATTTCTATTTAAAAATAATGAAAATTGTACTGTAGTTGTGAAGTATTTAGAATATGCGAGAAAATATAAAAAAAAATCTTTTATATACGGGGTAGCTTCGAAGTAGTATCCTAAATATAAGTTGCAAAATATGAACACTTTCAATCTCAATAAAATATTTATCAAACTCATTTGTTAAATATGATGGAACCGTGATTTTTTTTTTTTTAGTAAGAACTCACATTTGGAGGTGAATCTTTTGCCGTTTCTACTATTTTTGTCTATTTGCTAGAGTTTGGGGAAATTTTTGAGATGCAACTTCTCCTACTTTTTTTGTATTGTGATCTAGTTAAAAACAATTTGTCATACCTTCAATTATGAAAAACAGAGTTTGTTATCATATTTAACAGAAATCAAAAGGGTAACAAATCTAAGATTAAAATTGTTCAAAAATATATATTTAAGGGAGTACTCTAAACCTACCCCAAACATAATGGACCATATTTATCATTTTCTCAAGAATACTTCCAGCATAATAGCGGGAAGCCTTTAACTGAAAATTACTTTCACTAAACTGCAAAAGCAACTGTCTCTCTTCACTCAATACAGAGCCTTTACTTCAACAACACTCAGCCAAGATATTCTGCCAAACACCAAAAGCGAGTTAATATCTTCAAACCCCTTTTTTGCAATTCTCGATCTTTGCAAAACCCTTTATTCTCTCAAAATATTCCATGGCGAAGCCCATGATGTTCCCTTAAAGACAAAGTTGATTAGTCTATATGGACTATTTGGGAATTTCAAGAATGCCCGTAAGGTGTTCGATTAAATTCCTGACCCAGATCTTTTTTCTTTTAAATCAATGATAAGATGGTATTTTATGAATGATATGTATGCTGACATTATTGAGTTTTATAATTGCATGAGAAAGGGTCTCACTTTATTTGACAATGTTGTGTTTTCGATTCTCTTAATGGTTTGTAGTGAGTTGTGTGATATCGTTGAAGGTAGGACATTACATTGCTATATTGTGAAAGGTGGAAATCCTGATAGTCTTGTGTGGACTGGGCTTGTTGATATGTATGCTAAGTGTGGAAAGGTTGAATCTTCTCATGACGTGTTTGATGGTATTTCGGATAGAAATGTGGTTTGTTGGACTTCCATGATTGTTGGTTATGTACATAATGATTGCGTGGAAGAAGGGTTGGTTTTATTCAGTAGAATGAGGGATGCGTTGGTCGAAGGTAATAAATATACTTTGGTGAGTGTAGTAACTGCATTTGCAAAGTTGAGAGCTTTGCATCAAGGGAAATGGGTTCATGGATATGTCATAAAAAATGGGATTGAACTAAATTCCTACCTAGTTACCGCTCTTGTAGATATGTATATGAAATGTGGGGTTATTGCTGAGGCTCGTGTGATTTTCGATGAGCTTTCTGCAAATGATTTTGTTACATGGACAGCAATAATTGTTGGATATAGTCAATGTGGCTATCCAGACGAGGCACTGAAACTCTTTACAGACAAGATATGGAAAGGAACATTGCCTAATTCAATCACTCTTTCTAGTGTACTTTCGGCGTGTACACAGTTGAACAATCTGAATTTGGGAAAATTGGTCCACACTCTCAGAGTTAAGCTTGGTTTTTATGATGCTTCTGTGACAAATGCTTTAGTGGACATGTATGCGAAGTGTGGTGCAATGGAAAATGCTCGTTACTTATTTGAGAATTTTTCCCACGATGATGTAATTGCCTGGAATTCACTTATTTCTGCTTATTCGTCGAATGGATCTGCTAATGAGGGTCTGATGTTGTTTCATAGATTGAGATCTGAACATCTTCAGCCAGATGAATTTACTATGGTCTGTCCTATCAATTTGTGCTTCCCTTGGGAATCATAGAGTTGGTTCTTCTTTTCATGCTTTTAATGTCAAAGAGGGTCTTTTATCGTCTAATTTATATGTAGGTACTGCACTTGTTAACATGTATGCTAGATCCGGTGACGCAAAATCTGCTCGTGTTGTTTTTGATGAGATGACATATAGGAATGCAGTGATGTGGAATTCGATGATCAGTGGGTATGCAATGCAAGGGGACTGCAGGTATACCTTCACACTTCTTAATGATATGATTAGAGAAAGTTTTGAACCTAATGATATTATTTTCAGTTCTATACTATCTGCTTGTAGCCATAGAGGGATGATAGAGGAGGGATGGAAATTTTTCTATACAATGTGTGAGACTAATAGGTTTGTTCCTTCCATGAAGCACTATACATGTATGGTAGATTTATTGGCTCGTGCTGGAAGGCTTAAGGAAGCCCTGGATTTCATTGAAAATATGCCGATTAAACCTGATATTTCTGTGTTTGGTGCTTTTCTACATGGATGTGGTATTTACAACAGATTTGACCTGGGGGAGGTGGCGGTGAGAAAAATGATGGAGTTGCATCCTCATCATGATGCTTGTTACTATGTGCTTATGTCAAATTTGTATGCCTCTGATGGGAGATGGAGTCAGGCTTATCAAACGAGGGAGTTGATGAAGAGCAAAGGTCTGAACAAGTCCCCTGGGTGTAGCCACGTGAACATGGATTTTCGAAACGATTACCTGAAAGTGTCATCTATTGGTTAGTTATTCTCTGAGGAAAATTTGATAGCAGCCTGAAATGAATGGCTACCCTCTGGAGAAGTTAGTGTTGTACCTAGTTATGGGAGTCCTTATGCATGGTAAGGGTATAGCTTTTATGGAAGCATATGCATGGAGTCCATCACGAGTAAATTATAGCTCTTCTGGACTGCAGGAGGAACTTTTTTTGGCATTTAATGTTACCAAGTTTTGAAACTTAAGGAGCAATGAAGAAATGATGTGTTGGCTCTCAAAGCTTTGTGGAGAGAACTTTTAGGGGAAGGTTGGACATACATGACATAAGGTCGAACGCTGGCCTTTAAAACTTTGGATTGGAGCTGAAATTTGTTGGCTTGTGAGAACCTGTAAGGCCTTCATACATGAGAACGAGTCTCTCTAGAAGGTGCCATCACTGTATTCTTGTATGATTTTCATCGATTTTGCTGATTGAGAAATTAGCAACGGAATTTCAGGACACATGTATTGAGTAATTTGTTTGGAAGTATTTCTGTCAATTCAAATGTACATCGTTGATTCTCGATAGAGTGACCAATATTATACGTTCACGTGGATTGACACAAAAGAATGAAGAATACAGAATTTTGTGATCTGGATGATATCATATAGTAGCAGATTTGTTTACCCAACTGAGATATTGGTCATGCCTAAAAGGAGCTTGTAAGTAACTATTGCTCAGTGGAGTAAATTCATTTGACTTTCCTGAGTGTTGCTCTTCATTTTCTTTTTTCACTCTGGTGTGGAGACAGCCTCTTGCAGAATTGCAAGGTAAGGCTGCGTACGATAGACTCTTGTAGTCCGGTCCTTCCCCGGACCCCGCGCATAGCGGGAGTTTAGTGAACCGGGCTGCCCTTTTACTCTGGTGTGGAGACAGGCGCATCATGCCGGTTCGTTCTTTTGAGTTATATATCTGGAGATACCTCTTGAGACATCATCAACACTTAAATGGAGCAGTGATCAGATAGATTAAATTTCTGATCTTTCTTGATTCAATTTCAGATAACTGCTTTAGCAGAGAACTAGGCAACTGAAAGGCAAGTTGGAGTACTCAAGTGCTTGCAATACTCTACAACTTCACTAATTTTCTATCAAAAGTAATTGTCTCAATCCCAAACATGACCGCCAAAGTATTTTTATGATGTAGGCTTGCATAGAAGATGCACACGGCTCAATATTTCAATTTTGATAATATAAATTTTACTGGAATCTACTTATTAGAGAAAAAACTTCTGACTCACCAGTAAGAGTTTTAACCCAACAAAAAGAGAGGAACAACATGTGTAAATAAAAAAGAGGTTATTCTTGCACAAATATTCAAACGGTCAAGTCTTCTTTTACGACTCAAATGACATCTCATAGAAGGGAAATTGTCACATAAATAGAGAAATTTATTGCCATTTGCACGCAAAGGACTGAACATATGGTTCAATAAATAAATCAAATTACAGACAATGTTACCTAAATAACTGCTAATTGCACAAAACAATTATAACCTCTATACAAAAAAAAGAAAAAAGCAATAAAATGAAAATAAAAATCCACAAGCTTGCCCCGATGAAGTTTCAAAGCTCACTTGATACAGCACCATGGTCTCTGATAAACATACTTTGTTCTAGGATCCACAATTAGGCCCTTCCCTCCATTTACTTCCAAATCATGCCTGCAACGCGAACATGATTATTAGTCCAAGTTATCTACTTAATTCTCTTCCTCACACTACGGGAAACGACAACTATACACGTAAAGAACAGTCGAAGTGAACGGGATAAAATTCAGAGAGATGAATTTAGACTCTTCTTTGTTTGAGCTGCTTCAGCCTCCCACACCGAAGATCTCACTTGTTTTGGACAAATACATAAGATCGCCGTGGGACCACGAAGGGAGTCTCGATCTTTTCTAGGATCCCTTATCACAAATTCCCTCGACAAGGTCATGTTTGATGAAGAAAATATCAACGAAATAGGGGTGCTAAGTGCAGTGCTTCCCTTATAGGAGTCTGAATATCTATTTCCGAGCTTTAACGATGCTCTTTTATATA
Organism: Anisodus acutangulus; assembly: GCA_029783415.1. Classification (NCBI taxonomy): domain Eukaryota; kingdom Viridiplantae; phylum Streptophyta; class Magnoliopsida; order Solanales; family Solanaceae; genus Anisodus; species Anisodus acutangulus. The sequence goes on along the minus strand of CM056493.1, from coordinate 10,715,632 downwards.
AGATATCAGTGATTTGCACCTTTCTCAAACAATGTGTATAACTTCTTCCATTTCGCACTTGAAATTCATAAATATGATCAGAAAAATGAATGATTAGTAGATTGATATGACTTAACTGGAATAGTCAGCTGCTCACGAGGAGCATTAGCGGAATAGTTGCAGAAGACGATCTACACATACTACTTTCTTCCATACGGCCTGAGAATTAGTACAAAAAGTAACAAACCTTGAGGAAAAGAATGAAATCCACATTATAATGCCAGGGGAATGACATTAGAAAGAAGAAAGAGAGGAAGATAATAGGACTGTAAGTAGCACATTATATCCACAAAGAGCTGTAATGCAAAAATTGCACTCTTTAGTCCAAAGGTAGGGTGAAGAACATATATCTCCTGCCCAGAGAGAAAGGAGATTTAGATTACAGAAACTCAAGTACAAGGGGAACAGAGGGGAAGTGCATACATGAAGGTTGCGCTGGTGCTTGCGACCAAGTATTCGTTGTATTCTCTTCATTAATCCTAGATCTGGTTGCCTCTTTTGGTACAACAAATAATATACAGAAACATCACAAAACAGAACCTCTCCCCGAAAAAGAAAAATTGAGATAAACAGGAAGTATTAAAAATATGTATGCCATGTAACCTCAAAGGAAGAAACACAATTTCCATGTTCCCTATTAAAGAGAACTAACTTGAAAAAGCAAAAGGGAGCACAAGTTTGTAAATGAGCTCTAGAAAGGATTAATGCCATAGGTTGTGTCTAAAAAGCATGGAGCTCAGAAATAACCTATTCTATTAGGAAGTTTTGACACTTAATGGCAGACCATATGATCATGGAAGCCATTTCTCTTGAAAAAGGATACTGAAAACTAGAATTAAAAAATGGAGGAAAGAGCAGATATTAATTATATAATACTACCCATTAAAGGAAAGAACAAAATACACATTCGATTTTTAACCCTTATTTTATTAATTGGACAAGTCAATAAAGAGAAGCAACTTCACCAAAAAAGTATACGAAGATGTCTATTCATCGTACTGAGTACGGGGACAAGCCAATGTGAGAAAGGATGATACTCACACTTGTAAAGTTGCAGCAGAATGGAAGTACACAATAGAGTAAGGCTTCTGTATCAATGGTTCGAACTCATGAAAATTGACATATAATGTAATCTTTTACAGCAAATTCATGCAGCAACTATATCAAAGATGACTAATTATTGACCGCTTAATTAGCCATAAACAATAGATCGTAGCTAACCTATTTTCGGGGAGAATACCCATAGTCGTCAAAACAAGATCAAACTTAAGCAAGCAAGTATCATGTACCTTTACAACGTGGATAATAAATCTCTCAAGATCAAGACATCTTAGCAGGAAATGTGCCCCCACAACAACCATTACTGGACGACCTTCACTGTCAACCCCTCCTCGATAGCTGAAACGAAGTCAATGGCGACATGGAAGTTGAACATTATAACACTAAGTTCAACTGAACTTGCTCCTAACTATGTCAACGAGACTTTGCTAGTTGTATCGTAAGATGACAAATCAGTTAAACCACTTTGTACCCAAACAAGTAAATATTTGGACAACTGGACATAGATTTTTTCATGTATTTTGGAAACCATAGACTAATAAATAAAGTCTGCAGAGACATATATAGTGCTTACACAATTTTCATTTCTGCAATTTCTGAAAGATTCAGAGTATTTGCTTTTGCAAGATATCTCGAATGAAGCGAATATTCTTCTGCAGGTGACAAAGGAGGTCCTGCGACGTTACCATATCCAAGCATTTTAAAGAAGTTCCAACTAGTTTGTGCATTGGCAGTTTTTTCCCATTGTTCTCTCCGCATGTGTTTATGTGTTTCTAAGAAATCATGGTACGAAGGACGACTTTAGAAGGGTGAAAGAAAGGTTAGCGGAATCAGAATATTTTACAGGAGTGTGCTATGATTGTGTCTATATCTAAAGGTTTGTGTTATTTGAGAAATGTTTGTGGGACCTATCGATCGCATTCAGAGTTATGGTTAAATCAAATCAGATAATTCCAGCAAAAGCAGTTCTTATTTTTGGGAATTGGTGGTGAGAGAAATTCTAGTATGGAAATATGGAAATTGGGCCTTTTAGCCGAGGTAAAGGAAGTTTTGACTGATAAGGTGAACGAGTAGTGATTTGGCGTACTTCGTGCTGCAGAGGCTTCCTACTGTTATATTAAGGATTCCTTGTTCACCGTCAGCTTTCGTACTCTCTTTCTTCGTTTGAGGACGAACGATTGTTTAATTGGTATCTGATATAATGACTCATTCTGTCGTTACTGGTCTTTCACTTACTTTTCCCACAATGCCCTCCGATAACGTCTTATATGTGCTTTTGGTTGAAATTGAGAATTAGAAGTCCCTAAGTCTGTTTTGATTAGAAACTGTTTGACTGGTAGTTGAATTTTGTGTTGCCATGTCCGGACAAAAATTCTGATGATTATGTTAGGTCCGGAAGGTTATTTTAGTCATGGGAGCATGGTCGGTTTGGTTCCTCGAGGACTTGAGAGCATTTTTGTTTTTGGTTTGGTTTTCATATTTTGGCCATTGGGGGTTGACTTGGTCAACGGGACCTCATATGATGATTCTGAGTGCGTGGGTGAGTTCGTAGCATGTTATTATGTTAGGCTGCATATTTTATTTGTGTCCAAGGGGTCCCAGATGAGTCTCGGGGTTTTGGGTGAAAATAGGAAGTGCCAGATTTTTCTGGTTTGCTGTTCTGGTGTTCTTCATCATGTTCGTGAGAAGCCTCTCACGTTCACAATGAAGAGTTTGGGTTCTGGGTCGAGTTGGCTGACCATCGCAATCGCGATGGTCTGGCCGCGTTCGCGAGGCATTAGGCCGGGTCAGTCTCACGTTCGCGAAGAAGGATTCACCTAGACAGTGTATTAATTCCGAAAAACGATGGGAACATTTCATTTTTGGATATTCGGGGTTCTAGAGGTCAATTTTTGGTGATTTCAAGTCCTACATTCAAGATTATTAGTTGGGGTAATTTTCTAAACTCCATCTTGGTATTATTTCATGTTTTCATCTTTTGATTTTCGAATTCCTTCCATGATTGGGACTTGGGAAATAATGGTTTTTAATGATAGTGAACCCTAGGTTGATAATGGTCGTTTTCCACTAAATTTTATAAATGTTTATGAAGGGATTTCACAGTTTGGGACTTGGGTAAGTGTTTCTAACTTCAATTTCTTTGTCCAAACGAATTTTCATATAGATTAAAATGGATATTTGAAACCCTAGGCTTGAAATTGGGTTTTCTTCGATTAAACATGAAGTAGTGGATGGATTTCACTCATTTTTGGTATTTAGACTCCATAAGTAATGAGTAAACTGATTTTACACTAAAATTTCTATTTTGAACTTCGTGGCTCGAAATTCTATTTTGGGTGACATTTCGAGTTCAGATTTAAAATATGTCAATATGGGTACTATTGGATTCGTATGACTTTATAGAATAATATTTTGACCTTATTGAACCCGATTTTCCTACGAAATAATTATTTTGCCCCTCGAGGTTGGAAATGGTTTTTTAAACTAACTTTTCTACTCGAAATTCTTCTAAGACTTTTATGGGTATCTTTCGAATCTTATTTTAATGTAAAATTCATAATTGTTTGACTTTGCTTATTCTAAGACGTTTCAGAAGAAGAAACATTGAGTTGGATGGTTCATGGCACCTACTCGGCCTTTCGGGTATGTTACAGCTTACCTTCTGGTTATACTTCGGTTAGCGAAGCGTATGTATAGTTAGATACTGTTGGAGAAAGCATGTACGCATTCGGGTATGAAGTTGAGATGGATTACTTAGGTTGGTTATGGTTGACTGGTTTGTGGACTTGTTGTCTCTTGTGATTTATTGGATCGACTATTTAGTGTTGACCTTGGACTTGCGCTTAGTTGCCTTACTCTGATTGTGATATAGGTGTCTCTCATTTATCTGGGTATTATCATGAATATAGGGAAGGACTTGACTTGATACTGATATTGTGATATGTGTCCATGTGTGGCTCGATTGGGATTTGATTATGATTTACACTTGAGATTGATACATGCATATTATTTATACACATTCTACATGCTACTTTGTTGTGAATTGTGACTGGACATTAACAATGATAAGAGGGAAAGTGAAACATAGAGGCTTCTTATTGTAGTGTTTGCTACGTGCTTATTTTGTATGGCCTCTCTTGCATACATAATTATTGTTACATATGTGGTCCGAAGGGAAAGTGTTCCGGACGTGACATTGTACATATTTGGGAATAAGTTCATATTGATAGTTGATTTATGAATGCTGTTATGTTTATTCATCTCATGATTAGTGTTGAATTTGACATTCATACATGCATTCATTCTCATTTTCATGATACATTGACATTACATGTGATTGTCGTGATGGTGATTCCGTGATACATTGACATTACCTGTGATTGGCGTGATGGTTATAGGTGAGAAAGAAACAACATTGATTCTTATGACATATTGATTGCGTAGCCATTCTATGATGTGTGATACGGAATGAATAGTTGGGTGTTTGGTGGAAGAGTCACTCTAGGTTGTGTGATACGGAGTGACTGGTACATGGAATTCGCGGGTCCTCCATGTGTCATGACTGCTGGGACATTGATATATTTTGCCCGGAGCATGTATGTACATATATGAGACAGTTGGCAAGGGCATTGCATCATATATACATTCACACTACATCCACTCATATCTTTGATTCTGGCTGTTGTTTTTATTATGTTGCGTGATGCGGTTCAACCTTGATTCCTAAATTGTTAATTCACTTGAGATGGTGTTTTCTTGTTAATCTCTTACTTAGACACTTGATGAATTCGAGGACTAGAGATTCCGCCTAGACTATGACCGTAGAATACTGAGATCTAGTGTAATTCACCTTACTGCAAATCTTACATGGGCGTGTTTAGTAATTACTTCATTTTTGTATCTCTTGGATTATGACTGGAATATTTATACTTGGGCTTATTATTCATGGACTGTGATATTACTTGTATTTGATTGCGAGCATGTCTATCCTTCAGTTTCTTTCTTATATATATGTTAGCTAACTGTTGTCAGCCTATGATTCCTACCAGTACATAATGTTTGTACTGATACTACTCTTGTTACACCCTTTTCGAGGTGTAGAGTTGTTGCAGGAACTTCAGCGAGGTTCGGTTAGCCTTCAACGATCTCATGGAGTTCATCTAGATTTTTTGTTTAATTCTCTTTCTAAACAGAAGTGTATTCAAGTTGTAGTTGTAACCTTCATTCAAGTTGTATACTTAGAAGCTCTTGTATTATTCAGACTAGATCTTTTGGGTAGTTATTGTATTCTGCATTATCAGATATCTATTATTTTTAGACTCCTATTATTCTTATTATTTATTTATGTTGTTGGATGAATCTGTAAGGGACATGTTTGCCTACCAGGTGGGAAAAGGGTAGGTGCCCCACGATATGTGATTTGGGTTGTTACAAGTGAAAATATTTGTTGGTGCTTGGTATCTATTTTGTTATTATACTCTAACTCACAAGTTGGATTAAACTCTTGTTCGCACTAACTTATTGTAATAATCACATTTTGTTTCATTTATTTGGCTATATAAAATGAAAAATCAAATAAACAAATCATAACCCAAAGTTGATCAAATTGACAAAATATTTTTCTTATCTAAACAGTGTAAATAGCAATACGTACTAGGAGAGTAGCTAATTTCCAACGAATTCATCAAAATTTGGTGCGTCGATAACGTTTTCGATGAATTTTTCATTGAAAATCCTTTACTAACGAGCCAAAATTCCGACGGGACATCCATAAAAAATTAGCAATTTTCTAGTAATACATTTTATGTTCAAAGCGGTGTGGCACCCGAAACCTTCAAATCCTGAATCCGCTTCTGATTACAATCCATTGATTGTTGGTCAATTAACATTCACTTTTTCCAGTCATAACGATTTTCACCATATAAAAGCTTCGCATTTGAAGATGTGAAGTTTAGTAAGTGATAAATTGTTGGTTGCTTTTTTTTTTTTTTTGTTCTAGAATTTCTGAATTGACTTACAGCCAGTTTGACTTGAGATTATTGTATGGCTTTTATTTATACAAATGCAAAATCTCTAGGTTTGCATTTGTATCAAGTTCATTAATCAAGTAAAGCTTGTGCTTATAACATAATTAAGTAAATAATATGATTTCTCTAATAGCTTAAATTTTTTAAATGAGAGGATAGTCACACACTTCAACAAATCTTTTCTCCCAGGCCAAAATCATCTAGTCACTATCTATTCCGAAATCTTTAGCATATGCATACATCAACTCCTTTTCCCATTCATTGTTTCTATCTCAGGGATACGTTGTTCCTCAATCAGTAAATATATATCATTTGTTTTACATTATTTTCTTTTCCAATAAAAGTTTAATTATTCCCAGTATCTTTGCCTATAGGTGGCCAGTGGGCCGGGATCGGGTCAGTCGGGTCGGGACGGAGGGAGAGGCGGGATCGGGTCGGGACAGGCTGGATTCGCCGCCGTCCCGTCCTGAATTCGATCCCGTCGGAATCGGGTCAGGGCGGGATCGGGATCGGGTCGGGGCATTTTTTTTTGTGCACTTAATTTTAATAATAACATAGTTATATATAAAACTCAATAATTAAATAAGATAGTGTAATAAAAATATCCCAAGGCTGTTTTTGTGCCTCTTATATTATTTAATAGACATGATTTTTTTTGTAATACAAATACAATTGTCAAAATTGCAACTTTGTGGTGTTGTTCAAAAGTCGCAAATTACATAGTAAAATTGCAATTAAAAAAAATTACATTTTGAAAAAAACCTATTCTAGTTTCTTGATAATTTCTTGTGGTTCTTCGGTTGGAATTGGTATTTGTTGGTCAAATTGTTCCACGTCGTTTCCACCACCTTCGGATAAGATTTCGTTGTAGTTTTCATCTTCTTCTTCGTTGATCTCCGGTTGACCGCACCTTCTCTGCTCCGCTCGTATCCAATCTCTGAATAATACTACAATCTCCAAGTTGTCTCCGGCTAATGAGTGTCCGTCCTCTCCTATTTGATATCTGCCGGCAGAAAAAGCGCTTTCAGACGCCGTTGATGACGCTTGAATGTTCAAAACATCTCGGGCCATCATTGAAAGTGTCGGAAAGGTCTTCTCATTCCCCCTCCAGTATTTCAGCAAGTCTTCACATCCTTCTTCATTGAGAACTGTTTGATACGGTACAGAACCCTGCAAAACAAAAATATCAAACTCGCTAATTGGTTAGTAGCGGTACGGCTGCACATTTTATTTCTGAGGCTTTCAATACTAACCGCAGAAACAACATGTCTTTTGTGGGGGTGTGTTGAAGAAGAAGAAGATGGTATGGAAGCCGGTAGATTGCTAGCACTTTCTTGTTGGTAAAACCTATATACTTTTTTGCATTCGTCTTCTATGCTAGACAACACTTCTTCTTTAGTTTGTTCAATATGTGGTGGGTGATTTGGATATTTGGGACTTGGAGGTGGTAGTACTGCTATACAATCGTAAATAGTTTCAATAAGTGATTTAGCACCGTCTATTTTAATAGTCGAATTTAATACAACACCAATAATATAAATAGTGAGAATAGGAATAAAATATTTTTTTATTTTGATAAACATTTTTTAATAGCTGGTTTATCCATATATTCATTAAGCAGTAAAAATATTAGAGCCATATAAAACAACATAGTTGAAATAGTAGGATAATATATACCGAAAAAATCTTTTGTTGTGTGAAAAAATTTCTCTAAAAATACAATAAGTTTGGAAATTTTTCCCCAATCGCTATCTACAACCATATCAGTTGGATTTTGATTATGAGAGTTAAAAAATAAAGTTATAGGTTTTCTATAGTCATAAGCAACAAGTAGTTGCTCGTATAAAGAATTTCACCTAGTGGGTACTTCTTCTGAATTTTTCTATAAGGTTGTTGGCAATCGTGACAAGTTTTTTTATATTCTTTTCTTCGTCATATTCTATTATTTTAAAAAATAAAGTTTATAGCAAATTGTATTTTACTAAGAATGTCTTCAAAAAGTGATAGACCATCCTTTACAACTAAGTTATATATATGGCACGCACATTTTATGTGAAAATGATCTGAAAAAGATGGAGTTAAACTATTTTTTAAAATTGTAATAGCATAATTGTTAGAAGAAGCGTTATCTAATGTAATAGTCATAATTTTATCAGTTATTCCGTAATAATCGCACACTTGATAAATATTTTTTGCAATAAAAGTACCAGTGTGCCTATCATCTATATATCTATACGCTAAGATACATTTTTGCATAGACCATTTATAATCTATCCAATGACAGATTACCGTTAAATAATCATGACCGTTAGTACTACGGCCTATATCAGAAGTGATAGCCACTTTGCCATTAAAATGATATAATGAATAACGTAAATACTGTTGACATTCATGTGCAAATTTAAATACATCTCTCTTAACAGTTGATCTAGAAAAATCGTTAAAAGTAGGATTATACATATCTCTAATCTAATGAATAAAACCGGGAGATGAAGGAAATGAAAAAGACAAGCCCTCCACAACAACTAATTTTGCTATTGCTTCCCTATCTTTATGTTTATTGTAATTAGGGCCTACAGTTCCCCCTGTCGTGGGGTTAATTTGACCCTGTACTTGGTCCGGAACAATATGTTAACCTTGTCCCGATGGAGCGGGCGTTTGCGCACCTAGTTTTGAAGCCTCGTATTGGGCATACCTAGCTGGATGAGCCCTTACTACGTGTCTCATTAAACCCCCCGTCCCACAATGACCTTTTCCAGTTTTAAATTTTAAAATATCTTTACAAATTTTACATCTAGTTAATTGATTCTCTACGTCCCTATCAAAAAATGTCCATACATCTGATTTTAATGGTCGTTTTGCTGGACCTCGTCTCATACTAGGGGGAATATGAGGCATTTCAGTTGAAGGTGCACTAGTGGGTGTATCATCTAGATCATCGTCTAAATTAAAGTCTTCTTGAGTTCTAGAAAATAGCTCATCGTCTAAATCTAATGGTATTGTAGGAAAATGTTCAATATCAACAAAATCATCCTGTGTAGGAATAGGATTCTGTCTAGAAATAGGATGACTAGAAGAAGTATTCTTGCCCTTAATACCTCTACTAGAAGAAGCCTGACCCCTACCCGTAAGCATACGTTTAAATCCTTCCATTTTAAATTTATAATTATACTAATAAATAATTAAAGTAAATGAAATTAAGTGCGCTAAATAAAATAAACAGACAATAATAATTTAATAAATGAATGAATGTACCAAACGCCGACGTAACGTCGACGTGTAATCGAGAGGTTGAAAATTAAAACTTTGCTCGATGGAAGATCCTCAAGCTAGTTGCCAACTTCACTCCCAAATGAATAAATAAAATTCAATATTTAGTAGACAATGTAGACTTGTAGAGAGATAGATTGTGAGATTAGAGAGATTGTAGGAAGATTTGTAAGAAAGATGAAGAGAAAATAAGGTATTTATAATTGAGAAATTGGGTTAAAGTGTAAATATAATAACTTCTGGGTTAAAAATAAATATTAAGGGGGTAGGGGGAGGCCAAAAATGGCCGTCGCACAATAGCTAAAATGTAAAATGGCCTTGGTGCAACGGTTATTTGTGTAAAGGGGAGGTTTCGGGTAGGATCGGGGGTGGGACCGGGACGGGTCGGGACGAGACCATGTCCCGTCCCGGTTCGAGTCCCGATACCGCAATTTTTTTTTAAAAAAGTCGGGTTCGGGCGGTGTCGGACCACTGGCCAGCCATATCTTTGCCTGCATAAAAGTTTGAGAGATCTCTTAGATACACTTAATAACTAAAATAAATAAAATAAAATCTAGGCACATGACACTGTCAAAATATCTATAGAGAATGGAAATTAACACATGCAACTATAAATCAACCATGGAAGATGGAAGCAGTAGAAAGAAATCTAGAGAGAGAATTTTATTAATTGATAATGAAGCTTCAACTGGATACATATGAAGATACATATATTTAATATATGTAGATAGTCAGTTATAACAACCTCTACTATCATGTGTACAATACAACCCCTACTTCTAATAGTTACACTTAGACCCCTGAATTTTAATACTCCCCCTCAAGCTGGAGGGTGGTATGCATCAAACACTCCAAGCTTGGATAATAGCTTCAAATGTTGTGTTGTTCCTAACCCTTTAGTCATAAGATCATCTAGTTGCATAGTAGTTGATATATATTGAGGTTCAATTAATCCACTCTTGATCTTCTCTCTTACAAATTGACAATCCAATTCTCTGTGTTTAGTTCTTTTATGAAATATAGGATTTGCTGCAATTTGAAGTGCAGCTTTGCTATCACAATCCAGTTTCACAGGTCTAGTTAGTGTGATGTTCAGTTCTCCTAGAACACAAACCATACATGTAATCTCAACTAACATTGTTGCCATACTTTTGTATTCTTCCTCTGCAGAACTTATACTCAATGCTTGTTTCTTCTTTGACTTCCAAGATAATAAGGAATTGCCCAGCTTTACTACATAACCAATCACTGATTTCCTCAAGTGTCTGAATAATGCATTATGCTTGACCATATGTCTGAGGATGAAAAGTTGTACTGAGGTTTACCTTTGTATCTAGTCCTTTCTAAAAAGACTTCTAAAAATTTATTGTGAAGTGAGAACCATGATATGAAATGATATACACTAGATTCCCATGCAATCTGACGATTTTCTAAATATATAACTTAGCATAATCTTCTGCGAGTTTGGTGGTTTTAACAGGAAAAAATGTGTTGATTTAGTAAGTCGGTCTACAATCACCCAAATCGAATCATATTTTTGAAATGAGCAAGGTAGACATGTTACGAAGTTAATATTTATCATCTCTAATTTTTAAACGGGAATATCTATGTTCTAAGCCAAACCACCAGGCCTCTGGTGTTCAGCTTTCACTTGCTGACAATTCGGACACTTGGCCACAAGATCTTCTATGTTCTTTGCCATGTTGTTCCACCAATAAATCTCCTTGAGGTCATGGTACATCTTTGTGGACATGGGTGAATAGTGTACCTAGAATTGTGGGCTTTTGACATGATTCTTTCTCTAAGTCTATCTACATCTGGAACATATAGTCTACCTTGGTACCTCAAAGTACCATCATCACCCCCTTGTTAAAAAGTCATCATCTTATGCTTGTGAATCCCCTCTTCCAGCTGTAATAAGTAGGGATTATTATACTACTTCTTTTTCACTTTGGATACTAAGGAGGATTCAAGTGTGTTTTGAACAACAACTCCACCATTTTCTGAATCCAAAAGTCGAACTCCTAGATTGGCTAAGCGGTGGACTTACTTCACCATAGATCTCTTACTTCTTCAACTTTAGCTAAACTTCTCATGGAACACCGACTGAGAGCATCGGCTACCACATTCATTTTTCCTGGATGATAGAGGATATCCACGTCATAATCCTTGAGCAATTCGAGCTACCTTGTCTGTCTGAGGATTAACTCCCTTTGCTTGAAAATATATTAGAGGCTCTTGTGATTAGTGAAAATATCAACGTGAACCCCATACAAGTAGTGATGCCAAATCTTTAGTGTGAACACCACTACTGATAACTCCAAATCATGTGTCGGATAATTTTTTTCGTGAGGTTTAAGTTGTCTAGACGCATAAACCTTACCATTCTGCATTAAGACACATCCGGGACCAATTCCTGAAGCATCACAATACACCACGAACCCCTCGGTTACTTCTAGTAGAGTCAACACTGGAGCAGAAGTTAGCCTTTTTTCAACTTTTTGAAACTTCGCTCACATGCATCTGACCATTGGAACTTGACTTTCTTCTAAGTCAATCTAGTCAACGGGACTGAGATAGAAGGAAATCCCTCTATTATACACTTATAATAGATTGCCAAACCCAAGAAGTTCCTTATCTTTCTGACTGAAGTGGGTCTTCTATCTTGAATACTAAAGTGAGGCGTAGATTATTTCTAACTTCCCTCATCATTTGACCCTATTATGTGGTCGTATACTATCTTTTCAGTACTATAGACATGGATCACACTTAGGGAAAATTTCATCAGTCTTAAATGAAATTAAAATACCTATCCCCGAACTTTCTATACACTTTAAAATCATATCATATTATACACATCCGGGCTAAACACTTACTCACATAATTTAAGGAGAAACTGTCAAATCTTCTTATCTCATAATAATATCTGCTTCTTGTAGTAACTTACAAACGTCATACTCTCTGGTTCTGATCTGAATAAACTTAAATAATTTAAAACAATTCCCAAAAATTCAATACCGTATGCTCATGGTTCACATGTCATACACAATATCTTATTACTCATGTGCATGGGTCATATGACAAAATATATATATCTTTGAAAAATTGTGACATTCTAGAATCACAAGTGATTTGCCCTTAGGCTATTTTCTATTCAAAATTCTAGTGATCAATTTATGCTCGCTCCGAATAAATTCATAACATGTTACCTCGTAAGGTCTTAAATCTGAGTTATCATCCTAATACTTATGGCTCCATGGCCCAAAAATCAAAATATACTTTTTTGTAAGGTTTAGAATATACGTATACTACCATCCACAAACTTGTGCTCAGACATTGGCGCATATAGTGGACAGGCTTCCCACACCAATAACACACATCAGCGCCCTGACGACATTGTCTCAAATGTGTCCTACCACACTGGACACAAGTTGGCAATAGAGGTCTTATCTGGACCAAACTCCACTGCCTCTGAAAACCAAAAGCTCTAGAACTACCCTGGCCCAGTCTGAGCATGTCTATCATATCTAGACTCTTGAAGCTGAGATGGAGCACTATTAGCAAATTAAGGTGGACATCTAGGGGATTGCTTCCTGGAGCTACCCGATGCTTCCCCAAAAGAATAAGCTAATCTGGCCCTCTTAGTCAACTTTTTTTTTTTGCATTTCTATCATCTCGGAGTTGGCGCTTGCGATTCTCGACACTCTGAGCGTATGCTTGTATCCTTGCAATGTCCATGTCCCTATTCAGGGAGGTTGTCGTACACTCACCAATCATATGCGGATCTAAGCCTAATACAAATCAATGAACTCGAGCACTCATCATATCCACGATATTCGGGGAATACCTAGTTAGAGAATTAAACTGCAAAATGTAATCCCGAACACTTTTGCACCTGTACTTGAGGTTTAAGAAGCATTCTCCATGTCCTCTCATACCTATAGTGGGAAATAATGATGAAAAAAACATCCGCAAATTCCTCCCACACTGTGGGAGGTGCATCTGGTCCTCTGGACCAATCCCAAGCCCCGTACCATAAAATAGCCATATCTCGCAATCTAAAATATGGTAACTCAACTGGCTCCATCTATAAAGCATATATAACCCTCAATTCCATCTGCATCTGATGAATGAAGTCATATAGGTCTGCACCCGGATCATTACCAGTAAACACTGGGGGACTCAATCTAGGAAACTATCGGGTCTTGGAGCTCTCTATACCACCAAAAGACCCAACATTTATGGAAGCCCGTATCTGCCGTTGCTAAGAAACTACTATATGTGCCAATAACTGCACAACACTTGCCACACCCTGCTCAAAAGACTCGGGTGGAGGAACTGAGAGAATTGAATTCTGTAGAGCTGGAGGTATTGTATCCTAAGGAGCTGTAGGTACTGCACCTCCTCTAGTCTCCTCCTACAAGGGTGAAACAGGTGATACGTAAGAGTGAGACTCTCCCTGGGACTCAACTCTATCAATTTGGCTATGTGGGGCATTACTAGTACCTTTGCCCCTATCAGCACCGACTCAATGACTAGCGGTAGCCCTTGTAGTAACTGGCATGACTAAAAAAGGGATAGAGCATGAATTAGACTCAAAATCATATAACTTAGCTCTATAGCAATCTATGAAGTGAAAGAATAGTAACCATCTCTAGATGCTCGGCAGCCTCTTATTTATAAGTGTAGTGCACAACACATCCATAAACAAGACTCTACTAGACACGGCTCACAGACTTCCTAGGACTGGCCTGCTATGATACTAAGTTTGTCACACCCAAAACCAGAGGGTGGCCGCCACCTGGTGCTATACTGTCCTAAGCGTACCACTCTGATAATCAGGATCCCGTACGAATAGAACTTTCGGATGACAAGGGCGTACTAAGATATAATCTGAACAACAACACAAGAAAATGATCTTCAAGGCCACAACATGTGAGGTAAAGATACAATACGACCACTGAAGATAAACAAGGAGGGCACAACATGGTACAATAATAGTTTGAATGGACTTTCTACATCTACACCAAACACTCGTAATCTTTTGATATAATGCCTCACCAACTATACTATATCTCTTCTCGCCTTTTTGTATACACTATAAATCACTCATAATTACAATGCTTATGAAAAGTAAAGTTGAGAGCTTGAGAAGTTGAGACGAAAGTTTATGTTCTTCGTCTTTAGAGCCATTTTTATAGTTTGTAGGGATGAGATGTAGGCTCTTGCATAGATATAACCCCAAGAGATTTGATCATTGAAAAAATGAATTATGAATCCTGTTTTCCAAGATTAAGGCTAGAGCATTTTAATGCGCTTGATCTTCCTTCCTTGTGTGCTTCGTGATTGGATGGGTTCCTTGACTATCTAGTACTTGTTTCCTTGTTGTAACATGCTTGATTGATGCCAAAAAAGTATATTAACGGGCAAAATTATTCAATTTTGAATAACTTTGAGCAAATTTGTCTCTTTTTTTCATATGTGAAATTGTAACTAGGAGGTCTTACAACCACATTTAAATATGATCAACAAAGGAATTTTTACATGTTATAGCTAACTATATGAGGTATGTACGTACAATAGCTACATTTTAAATAAATTACAATCCATAGCTATATCGTGTATTCAATTTATTATACTATGCTACATTGTATTTTTACCCCAGATCCAATGAATTCCCATCTCTTCCTCTCTCTCTTCTCCCTCACTCTTGTCTTCTTCCTCACCCCTTTGCGACGCCGCCGACTACCTTCGCCGCAACTTGCCCCATAAGCTCCAGCGCCGTCCTATACTCAAAAAGCCTTCCTCTTTCCTAATTTCTTCTCTCACTAACGACTATCATCTTCACCCCTAACAGTCACTTAGGTCTACTTCGAGAGACTCCAATGTTTCTCTCGGTAGACTTACCGACAATTCCACCAGATACGTCTACCCCCTCCCCCCCCAACACACACACATGGTCACCGACCTCCCCCAACTTTCGGTTACCAGTCCAATTTCAACATTCATAGCTGATTTTTGCAGTTTTCATTCACTGGACTTGAAGAATCGATCACTTCCACAGAGGCAAGTTTTTATTTTATTTTAAATTTTTATTATTATTCTCTCATTTCGATTCTATGCAAATCTTGGAGTTTCTTGATTTTGACTTTTGAGGGATGATTTTGTTTGTATGTTGACTGGTGAATTCGAAGGACAGAAGAACATAATTTTTGGAAATGGAGCCCTAATCAGCAACCTAACTAAGATCTCAGATCTGGAGAGGGAGACTTTTACATCTCTCGCTGAAATCTATGGCTTCTTCATTTTCTTATATCTGATATGTGACTGTATTTTATTTCTTGTATCATCATATTTGAGTGTATTCATCATTTTAGTGTAAATATAAGGTATATGTATTAGGTCGATTGTATTTTTGGGAAAACTAAATGTATTTGACTGTATGTGATGTTTAAATGAATTATACATATGTATTTGGCTCATTGTGTTTCGAAATTGTGTATTTGAATACACTGGAATACACAACGAAACTATGTATTTGAATACACTTAAATACACGTGAAATAGCTATAACATAGCTATGAAATGTAAAAAAGAAAAAATAGCTACTATTGGTTAGAAGCTTACAATCTATAACTATTTATGTAAGATGCTTCAATTGTGTTAAGTTTTAGCGGGCTATCACGGTCCAATAAAGATTTCCGATTTCGATTTGGAATTATTGAGCAATAGGTTAAAGATAACCCCCTTTGAAGTATCATGTGTGGATAAGAGGGTTGCTTCTGCGCTGGTTTTGCTAGCTTGCATGAAAAGTCTTAAGACGCTCAATCAATCGGGTGATATCCCACCCTTCTTCTTTTATCTACACATTCACTCCTTTTAGTGTGTTGGAATTATGGTTAATAGTTCTTGCTTTTGAGTTCCCACTCTGACTATTTAGAAGGCTATAATAATACATTAATGAATTGAAGTGGATAAAAAATTTCAGCCTGTACTGATTACTAATCCATAATACTATTGAAACAATCATTTCTTTCTCCATTCTTTAGGGGAATACAAGCTATTTGAAATGTCACTCCAAGTAACTTATGTGGAATGCAAGAAAATCATTCTCTAGGAGCAGGGACAGAGCTGGAGTATCGACTACGGATTCAACAAAATTCAGTAGTTTTAGTTCAAAGAGTGCATTTGTCTGAAAAATCTATAATTCAGAACCCAATAATCTAAGATAAATTAGAATTTAGAACCAATAAACTTTAAATCTTGACTCCGCCTCTACCAACGGGTAGAAGTACAAATAGGTCTAGTTTTGAAGGAAGTTCATTCCATGAGTATATTTCATTCCAAAGAATACAATACTAACAATTAAGACTTGCTATATATAAGAATATACTAATTAATATAATTGATCTAATCAATCCTAATTGATGATACTAATTTATAATTACAATATTCTTGATTGATTTTGGAGACAATTATGGGATTGACAGTCCCCCGCATTCTTAGCGGGAGATTCTCGTATACTGAGACTGTCTCTGAAATCATCAAATAGTACACGCAGAAGACCTTTGGTGAAAATGTCGGTAATCTGATAATGGGACGATAGATGGAGAACACGGACATGTCCATATGCAACCTTTTCTCGAACAAATAATATATCCATTTCTATATCTTTTGTGCGTTGATGCTGGATAGGATTACCGGGTAAGTATATCGCAATAAACCATAGTTTCCTTTTCAATTGGACAATGGAGTTCCAAGAGGAGATTACGGAGCCAACATGATTCAACAACCACATTGGCTACCCCTCGGTATTCAACTTCTGCGCTCGATTGAGATATTGTTGGTTGTCGTTTGGATGACCATGAGATAAGGTTATCTCCCAAGAACACACAATAACCAGAGGTGGAACGACGTGTGTCCGAGCAGACACCCCAATCTGCATCTGTATAAGATGAGAGACTTGAAATGGAGGACTTATACATATGCAGGTCAAAATGAAGAGTACCTTTGATATACCGCAGAATCCACTTGAGAGACCCCATATGTTATTCTTTCGGATCATGCATATGTAAACACACTTGCTGAACCGCATAGGAGATATCAGGTCTCATGAAAGTAAGTTACTGCAAGGCCCCTGCTAGGCTGCAGTAATGTGTTGGGTCATTGTATGGAGTACCTGCAAAGTTACTCAATTTGGACTTAGTATCAATCGATGTGTGTGATGGTTTGCAGGAGGACATATCGGCTTTGTCAATAATCTCATCGGCATATTTCTTTTGACTAAGAAACAGACCATCTACATATTGGTTACAACAATCCCTAAAAAATAATTTAAAGGACCCAAATCCTTCATTACAAATTCTGCTGCAAGGTGGGACATAATGGACCGGCGAAGTAATGTAGATGAGGTAGTGAGAATGATGTCATCTACATATAGGAGGATATGTGACATGTCGCTTCCCTTTTTATAAATGAATAAGGATTGATCGGACATGCTGTGTGAGAAACCCAATGTGGATACAAACCCTGCAAACCTGTTATACTATACCCGAGGAGCCTATTTCAAACCATATAAAGATTTTTTCAATAGGCAAACATAATCCGGATGTGTAGAATTTCGGAAACCCAAAGGTTGGTGCATGTAAACTATCTCCAGTAAATGGCCATATAAGAATGCATTTTTGACATCCAACTGATGAATGAACCAGGACTTTGATAGTGACAGAATAAGAACAGTCCTAATAGTTGTTGGATTAACCACCGGACTGAATGTTTCACCACAATCCACGCCAACCTACTGAGACCTGCCATCACCAACAAGACGAGCTTTGTAATTCTTTTTATGACAGTAAACCCACATAGACCTGATAATGTTCACATTAGATGGACGGAACACTAACTCCCATATCTTATTTTTAATAAGAGCATCAATTTCTTCTAACATGGCAGCTTTCTAATTCAAGTCTGATAGGGCTGCTTTGGGATTTTTTGGTAGAGGTGATGGTTGGACCGAAGATGTTATGTTAAAATAACATTTTGGATGAAAGATCCCATGCATGGAATGGGTTTCAATGGTCCGAGATTGGGCTAACCCCGTTATCGGGGGATTAGGGGTCTCGACCAATGTAGTGGGCCGAGAGAGAGTGGTGTTTTGGGCCAATGTTGAATTTAGTTGGGGAGGTGTTTCAGTCGGGTTATTGGGCTGGGTTTTTTGGGATTGGTTTATGGGTGGGGAGCAGTGGGGCCCCTCAATTAGGCCTGGAAGCCACTTGAAGTGGATTGGGCTAAGACTGACGGTAAAGAGGCAGTAGCCTCCAGGTCGCGGACTGGTCCAGTCTCATTTCGTGGTTGGGCCGATCCTATCAGAATTTGGGTGTTAAGATCGTGTTGTAAAATTAGATATATTCCTTTGTCCAAGAAATCATATGAAGGGGGAGATACCACACGAGAATTAGCAAATGGGAATGTAGACTTATCAAAAACTACGTGACGAGAGATAATGATCTTCTCGTTCATCATATCATAACATTTATAACCCCTATGCTTTTGTGGGTATCCCAAAAACACACAAGTAGTGGAACGGGCCTAAAGTTTGTTAATGGTAGTGGACGGAAACAAGGGATAACATAAACACCCAAAAACCCTCAAATGTGAAAAAGATGGGATGCGGTGGTACAACATTTGTGTAGGTCACACATTGGAGAGTATTTTGCTAGGAAGAATATTTAAAAGATATGTTGCCATTTGGAGTGCATGATGCCAAAAAGTTGGTGGTGTGGATGAATGCACAGGAAGTGTGTGAATCATATTGGTTAATTGTTCGAATTTTCCTTTCTGTTTTCCCATTTTGAGGTGATGTATGTGGACATGATAGACGCAAAGACATTCCATTTTGGTGACAAAAATAATTAAATTGAGTATTTATGAATTCCCTCATATTGTCACATTGAAAATATTTAATGGATTTGTCAAATTGAGTTTTGATAAAAACACTAAATTGCTTAAAAGTGGCGTAGGCTTGCGATTTTTGTCCTAAGGGAAATGTCCATAGAAAATTCGAATAATCATCCAAAATGAGCATATAATATTTATAACCTGCAGAACTCAAAATTGGTGATGTCCACAAATCACAATGCATAAGATTAAATAGCATAAGTGTATGCGAAGTAGAGGATGAAAAGAAAAGTTTAACATGATTCTCAAATACACACGTTTGGCAAAAATAAGAGTCCAACAGTTTATTACAAGCAACAAAATTATTCTTCCTAAGATTATTGAAAATTGGTGCTCCCGGGTGTCCTAACCGATTGTGCCATACAATAGGGGAAATAGATGCAAAGGTTGATGGTTTGGTCACATGATTGTTCTAACCGGTAGTGATGGGATACAAGTTCCCCATGCTATTACATCTCATTAGTGGCATTCCCGTCTGAAAATCCTTCAAAGAAAATCCAAACGGATCAAAATTGACAGTAACATTGTTGTCAGTTGTAAAACGTCATACATATACCAAGTTTTTAATCAGTTTTGGTGCATGTAATACATTTTTCAAATATAATTGTGGGTGTGAGGGGGGGAGTTTTACCTGACCAATACCACAAATTAGAATTTCCTGCCCACTACCGACAATAATATTTTTATTACTGCTCATATTAAAATAAGACGAAAGATTACCTTGAGATATAGTCATGTGTGATGTAGCCCCTGCGTCCATGTACTATGAGTCATCGGGAACATTGATACTAATGTTGGTCATGGCTTGCTCAATATCCGTTGGAGCATAACTCGACGATGATGGTGCATGGGCTGAAAATGCTTGATGTGGACGGCTGCCTAAACACCGGGCTGCCTGTTTAAAATATTGGGTCGAGCCCACTGATTTGTTGGGTATGGGCAGTGTGGGCCCCACTATTGCGGGTTCCAGGCCTACGGTGGGATCTGACCCCACTGCCCATTTCTGGAAAATTGTTGCGGCTGCCAGTGGATTTGACCCTGCTGCTGTCCTCTGCCTCCACCTCCGCTGGAGGTGTTTTCGCCACCCTGTCCTCTTCCACCATTATTTTTACCATTATTGTTGTTGAGATTTTGAGCCCTTTCTGATCCATTATTATTTCGATTTGCAGCCCCTCCGGAACCTGAATTTTGAGGGTTAAAATCATTTGTAGACATGTTGGTGGAAAGAAGGGCGGTGCCGGCACTATTTGCCGCTGACGCCACCTGTTTCACCTTTCGAGTTTCTTCAAAAATCAACCTCGAACGGGCTTTATAGAATGGTGGTAAGGGATTGCTTTTTTTAATGAACGTAGCCACGTCATCAAATTGTTCATTCAAACCTGCAATCAATTGGAGAACTAACCTTTGGTTTGTCACCGGCGCACCAACATTTGAGAGTTGATCGGCAAACATTTTCAACTCTTGATAATATGTGGAAACGTTTGAAAAATCATCCAATTTAACATTGGTGAATTGATTTTCAAGATATACTGCCCTAGAAATTTTATTATCTTGAAAAATATTTTTCAAACGTTCTCAAGCTTGTTGGGCCGTAGAATCCGGTTCTAAAATGGTGTGCAAAAGGTTATTAGAAATTGTGACATAAATCCATTGAAGGACTATAGCATCTAAGCGAGACCATAAATTTGTGTCAACAACGGTGGTTTTCGATGAAGACTTTGGGGGAATAATATGGTCTATTACTTCATAGGCGCGACAATAAATTTTGAATAGTTCCGCCCAATAAGAGTAGTGCCCTTTTTCCAACTCAAAGGTGATTGAGATAAAGTTCTTGACGTTGTTTACGGCAAGAGCTGGATGAAATTTTTGTTTTTCGGTCAGAATTTCTCACGAAGAATAGAACAAGAAGAAGAGAAAGTGGTGGTTAGGGTTGAAACAAAAGAAGATACAAAACAAAAACCTAAAAGGAGGGGAGGTTTTCGGGTGGGTTTGTTTTAGTGGTTTAGGTTAAGGTTTTGTATTTAGGGTAAGGATTTGTAGCAAGACCCTAAACCGTGTGGGAGCCGACAAGGGAAAAAAATGAGAGGAGAAGATATTTTCGGCTTAGTGATGGAGGCCGAATGGGGGGGAAATTTAGGGCAAATTATTTATGGCTCTTGATACCATGAAGGAAGTTCATTCCATGAGTATGTTTCATTCCCAAGAATACAATATATACAACACTAACAATTAAGACTTGCTATCTATAAGAATATACTAATTAATGTAATTGATCTAACCAATCTTAATTGATGATACTAATTTATAATTACAATATTCTTGATTGATTTTGGAGATCCATAATTGTCTTAACAAGTTCTTATCCCACATGGAAAATGCAGCTTCATAACCAATTTCTTGAGCTGTCCCGTTTTCACTTTCTGAGTCAACAAGTTCATTTCTCGTGTAGATGCTTACTCTTTTAAGAAGAAATGAGCCATATTCCAACTGAATCACCAAATAAGAATGATTTGGTGAGGTAATTTAGGCAAATCACTTAGCAATAAAGCTAAAAGCATGGTAACAACTTCCTTGGCTTTTTCACATGACAAAACAGAAGGGATAACAACAAAAAAATGGACATGAGAATGTCCCAAAGTTAAAGAAATGAATGAACTTAACTAGCAAAACTTGAAGCATATTCATAGAACATGCCAGAAGTAACAATGATGTAAGGTTCTTACAACTGATTACAAAGAAACTGGACCTGCTTGTTCTCTATAGAATCTAGCACTGCTTCTGTCTAATAAAAAATCAGCTTACCATAAGCAAACATCGCGCATCTGTTTATCATCAAACTACCAACGCACAAAGGCAGGTTCACCGTTCACATCCTCAATAGGAGCAGGAAGGTTAAGATCAATTAAATCAGCAAAATCTCCTTTGACTGCTGAAGCTTGATTGTGATTCTCCTGCGAACCAACAAGGAAATGCGACCTTTTGTGACCACCTAAAGCTTGTCCAGACTTAAACATCCTGTTGCAGAACGGGCATTCGTGCCCTTTGAATTTCTTAGTCTTCATCTTCTTCTCGGGATTGTATGAGACATCTTGAGCACGAGCAGCTGGTTTATTGCTAAATGTCTCCCTATGCTTTCCCTTGTCTATGTAATTAGGAACATTTTTATCAGCCTCATGGCTATGCTCATCGGTTTGATCATATGTTGATTTGAAATAGGCGTTGGCTTTTTTGTTGCAAGGTCTGTGTCCACCAAGAGCTTGGTAAGAACTAAAAGTCTTCTTGCAGTTGAAGCACTCATACTTTTTCTTCTTCTGAGTATGTTTGCATCCTTCCGGACTTTTAAAACCAAGCTTTATCTTCCTAAACGACGCCTCATTTCCTATTTCCGGATCATAAGAACTATCCTTAGTTCTCTTTCTTGATTCACTCTTAACCAAATTTGAAGCCATTCCATAGCTATCATATTTATGTTCCTTGGTTAAACCATTCCTTATTTCTGTTATGTACTTTGTTGTTCTGTTTAAGCCCTTTTCCGTGTCTCTTCTAGACTCATCGCACCAAACTCCAAGGCTCTTGTTAGACGTATTCCATTGGTAATTACCAGTTCTATGGAACTCATGATCAACAGATGCATCTGATGCAACTTTCGTATATTCGCCTAAAAAGTACCCCGAATCAGAGTTCTCAGATTGAGCTTCAGCATTCAAAACATTAACTTTCAAGTTTCTGTCCGCCTTTTTTTTGCACCTTCGATGTGTTTCATCCAGATCGTCAGCACGTTTTAGACTATTCTTTTGTCTAGCTATTTTCATGTCAACAGATGATGATTTGGTTTCCAGAATAACAGAATTGTTGTCAGAAGACTCGACAACTGAATTTACACCATTCCAAATCCCGGAATCCATAGACAACATCATCAAACACTTAGCTACTTCCTCTTGATCTTGCTCATCAATCTCAGAAACAGATGAGGACACACTTCTATTATTGTTAACTAAGCAAAAAGAAGAAGACTTAGCAGCTACAAGTCTATTGTACCTTTTAGTAATCTTTGATCTGCTCCTCATCAGCCTTGGTTCCTCAGCTTCAGTATCCGAGTTGCTGTCCATCAACAGATTCTTGTTTTCACTAGTCCATGAGTGATCATCTTTCGAGCCCCCCCTATCTTTGCCCGAATGACAAGCCATATGGCCACACAAAGCTTTGAGTGATTGAAACACCTTACCACATTGCTGGCAAACATTCTCTTGAGGCAGCAAAGGGGATGACCTCGAATCGGAAGCCCTCCATGTTTTCTTGGGGTTGTCTCTAAGTCCATAACCAGAATGTTCACCTAGTTCAAACTGCGATGATTTATGATCTCTCTTGCTAGT
Source organism: Anisodus acutangulus (assembly GCA_029783415.1). Classification (NCBI taxonomy): domain Eukaryota; kingdom Viridiplantae; phylum Streptophyta; class Magnoliopsida; order Solanales; family Solanaceae; genus Anisodus; species Anisodus acutangulus. The sequence continues at coordinate 10,691,907 of CM056493.1, read as the reverse complement.
ATTCTTCCCACCATTATCAGTCCAAGATTGCATCTTTTTCTGTTTGAATTCAACTTTTTCCCTTAACTTAGCTGGATTTGCTAGTCCATGAGACCTCATGTGACCCCCAAATGACTTACCACATGGAAACCTCTTGTTACACAACTTGCAAAAGTACTTCAAATCTTGATCTTCTTCCATTGTGTAAATTGTAGAGCACAAACCGAAAACCGGATAAATTCACTGAGTAAATTCAAGATCAAGTGAACAATTTTCAAGTTCAAATCATGCCACAGTACATGATCAAGTTCAAAATGCAGAAAAGAGAATAAAAGATTTAGAAATGTTAGTATATGGAGTTGGATACAGATCACCAAAACTCTTTTTGGCTAATGCATTATAGTAGCCAATCTCTCAAATAAATAAAAATGGCACATTTTTTAGGAAGTAAATGATCAGACCCACAAAAAGAGGAGACTCTTTCAATTCCATATCCATGTAATCTCTCTTTCCCTCACTCAAACAAACATAATTAAATGTTCAAAAAATTCAAGAATCATTTATGAAAAATTCAATCTTTGATGACCATAAGACTAGCAACATATTTGGGACTTAAAAAAAACAAATCATAACAGAAAACCAAAGACTCTTTCCTTCCCCTACCCCCCCCCCCCTCCACCAAAAACCACAAAAAACCTTCTCTCACTCTTTTAGGGGAAAAAATGTTATAGTAGTATGACCATAAGACCAGCAAAAATGTTCATTTTCTCTAACCATATGGTCAAGATGTGCGGGCCATTTTATTATATGAGGATTGAAATTGAGAAATTAAAATAGTAGACACATTTTGTATTTTTGGGTATTGGAAATTAATTCTTATATTCTGAAACCTGTACAAAAACATTCCTTATTTGTCTGTGCTCCTAAGGTCACACACATAAAATCCCAATCTTCAGGCTTTATTGTTCTTTTATTAATGCCTTACTAGCTCATTCGAAGTATCATTTGACCCTTAACTTTACATGCTTTGTATTTGTTTTCTTGGATTATTTTCTCCCAACTGTAATTTACTTGGTCAACCTTTTTTTTCTTGTACATAATTTGGTGTGGAAGATAGTGCCATTGGAAGTATCTTTCACCTGCATTAAGTCATTAATACGTGTATATACAAGTTAAATGCACCTTCCGTTTCATAATAAGTTCGGTTTCATAATAGGTGGTAATTTTACTTTAGACTGATCCCTTAAAATCACTCCTAAAAAGTAAAAAATTATTTTTACTAATTTACCCTTTATCAAATTGGAAAAAGAATTATTCCCTCTGTACCAATTTATGTGATACACTTTCATTTTTAGTCTGTACAAAAAAGAATGATACATTAATAATTTAACGTAAAACTTCTCATTTTACCCTTAGTAAAATGATTTACAACCACACAAATATCTATGACTCATTTTGGACAACAAGTTTCACAAGTTTTCCTTTCTTTCTTAAACTCCATGTAGTCAATCATATCACATAAATTGGGACGGAAGGAGTAGCTTTTTAATGGCTTCTTGGTTATATAAAACTCTATTTATTTGAATAAGGGTAAAATTGAAAGAAAAAGTTTAATATCTTTTGATTTTATGAAACACCACCTATTTTTAAATAAAATAAAAAAGTAAAAACACCTTTTATAATAAAACGGAGAGGGTGCCACATAAAAGAATTAGTACAAATTCTCACTAACAATAATTAAGGTATTATTTGACTCAATTACTATCCACCAACTTGTACTAGCAAATTCTTCCATTTTTTCTAAAATACATTACCTCTTTATAATTGTTATCCTCCATAATAACAAATTCGTTATAATAATTAAGTTTTATCGAAATTGATCTTTCATATTATGTTATATTATATGTTCTATATAACAACATTTCTCTATAAGTATATCAAAAATTATATAGACAAATAATATTGTTATAGAGAGGTTTGATTATACCATAATTATGTGCCCAAAGTCCAATGAAGGGGACAGATTTAAATTTGATTTCATTCTAAGTTCACTCTCTTCCATATAGTAGTAACATTTCACTTCACCTTTTTATCTTCTTTGCATGATTCAGAAATAGTTAAATAGATAATTATACACATGAAACACTGAACCAGTAGTACATGTATAACGAAATTATATATCTTGGAATAAAGAGAAACGAGTATATATAATTTACTAGCCTTTTTTGTCCATGGATTTGTTTCCTTTTTTTCAACTTTTTTAAGATAGTGTTTGATTATATTTCGGATTGATTCTTTGAAATTGTTTTTAGAAGTGAGTTTCAAGTTTGACAAAGAGGTTTTGATCAGTTTTTCAAGTAAAGTTTTTTGCAATCACAAACTTTCAACTTTTTTTCATGTTAAATACATGTTCAAACACAACTTTAATTTTCAAATATATTTTTTCAACTTAAATGCAAATTATACTACTACTACTACAACAACAACATACCGAGTGAAATCTCACAACGTGTGGTCTGGGGAGGGTAGAGTATACGTAGACCTTACCTCTACCTTGGTACGTAGAGCGGCTGTTTCCGAGAGACCCTCAGCTCAAGACAGAGCATAAGCACAAACAAAGCAAAAGCAAAAATAAAGCAAGAGAAACGGTCAGACCCGATCAAAAATATTTAAAGCAGTATGAAAATGCTGGTATCAAATGCAAATACTACTTTTTAAATTTTATAACATTTTTTATGTCCAAATACCTTTTATACATTGACAAATCCAAGTCGGGAATAAATTGAATGATTTTGTTGGCCTAATATGGTAAAAGAAACAAAAAATAACAAATTTTCTGGCATTACCAACCTTAGAGAGTGACAGAATGAATGTGAGTCCGCAACTTAAGTAATCCACTTTTTGAGATGTTGAACATAAATATTTATTAAAAAAAATTACAATACTATTGTTTGCGCAGAAATTTGTTGCCCAATAGGGGTTAATATAAACCCTAAGGACAGTCATTTTCAAGTCACTTTTCACCTTCTCTATTTTCATTCTTTTATCATATTTTAACCCCACGAAAATCATGTCTCAAAGCTCCGAAACGTCATACTTTGCTATAGAACCCGAAGTAAGTGTTTTTACAAGTTTTTAGGGTTTAGAGTTTTTTCACATTATCTACATATTTTACTGTCAAAACTGATTTTTTGTAATGTTTATAAGATATGAATGATTGCAAACATTTTCGATGGGAAGATGACATTCCCGTGGATAAAACAGTGGCAGCGAAGTTTAAAAAGCCTCCTATTGATAGAGATACCGCGACTTCACGTATCACTAGAGATACTGTGAAATTTGACTGAAAGTTTAGACTTATGGAAGCTCAAGAAAAAATTGACCTTCTGGAGGGCTAAAAGAATGCGAAGAAAAACAAAGTTTTTCAAGGATAACCTTAGAGACAGTCAACACGAGAAAAATGCTTTGAAATAGAAATAGAAATTTTGAAAGATTATTTGTGCTATATTGTAGTTGTTTATTATTTCTATGTATTTTATTTATTAAGTTTGTTATTTCTATATATTTTGTTATTATGTATTTTAGGTTTAGTTTGTTATTTTTATGTATTTTGTTTTTATTAGTTGCACGTTTTCATGTATTATGTATTTTAAGTTTGTTTTAATGTATTATGTAATCTATACCTTTTCTGTACTAATTTATTTATGTTTTTTTTTAAAATTGTGAATTGTTAAACTTTTTATGTATTATTAACTCTAAGAAGCTTATATAAATTAATAATAGACTATAACAATCAAAGCAAATTAAAACATAGTAATTTCCTTCAAATTGATGACTTCATCATAAATTAAAAATAAAAATAAAATCATGAGTCCGGAACTTAAATGACCCAAAAACTAAGCAAGTGAACCAAAATAACCCCTAATTTATATAAGAATAGAAGTCCTCAATATTGTCATCAGAATAATATTTTGGGTTTCTTAAGACATATCTTATTTCTGTAGATGTTAGCGATATACCAATTGATGATGCTTGTTCTTTGGTCAACTTTAGCATGTAAAATCTACAACGTCTTGCTAGCATTCTGTTGTTCTCTTTTCTAATCCTCGATACGGCAACCTCGCAAGAGTGTGGATCAGTTCGAGGTATGATCATTGAGCGTTGAGATTTTCCAAGTCACGAACAAGACATTCTCTTTCGGCATGCGATATGTCCATTCTCGGCATAACCCATAATAATATTCTCATGGATCTGAATATTTCACATTGCAAAAATCATCATTACGCTCTATAAGAAGGTAGGGTTTCAAATCGTCTATCTTGAATTCATTGTTATCAAGAAAACTCAAATCACCGGAATAACTGTTATAATTTGAGCTATCATCACCACTGCTATTCGAATCATTTAGAAGGAATACCGACCAATCTACATTTCTACTACTCGACATTGAATATGTTGTGGTTTAATAACAAATGAAAGACTACTTATATAGTTGCAGATCCCCAAGTACCCTTGGGATCGTCATTAATAGGATCACGAGGATTCATCTTCATCGGACATCTCACAGTCCGAATTTCACTTGGATATGAATCTAACATAACCATGTTGACCATATTCTATCCTGAGGCAATGTATTTTCATCCGATTATTCTCTTCACGGAAATGGTTTAGAGCGCAATTGAACTCTTGTGGTGTACCACGAGGCATTGACGTAGCACGACTTTTTGGATGTTTGAGTCCGAGTGACCTCAAGTTTTATTCTAGCATTTCAGCCTCCCTAACACGCCAATTTTACTTAGCTCTTATTGTATTATTGTATTCTCTAATGTATATGTGGTTCGGGTTATTCGATTATTTAAAATCATCCTCATCTAGTTCCCATGTCATACCTATTGCTTTGAATATGTTTGTTGGGGTAAAATATGTAATATAATCAATATCGGAAAATTGGTTTCAAAATGACATAATAACTCATTTTCATGAGAGTTTTCGTTGTTAGTCATTCATGTTATATACTACTCCTTGATTTGACAACACTATGCTCGCTTTTGACCATTTTATATGATACACTTATATTGCGTAACTTTTAAATGCGCAAAATATGAGCTTTTGGAATAACATTCTTGATTTGACAACACCATGCTCGCCTCAAATGTGTCAAAAACATCCCCATGTCTCGTTGCTCTCGTTAGCGGCAATGGCGAAAGCAAGAGGAAATATCAACCTATTGGCATCTATTCCTACGGCAGTCAGTAGCTTGATGTCGTATATCACATACACATGTGTGCCATCTATGGATATGACTAACCGGCAATGAGCAAAACCATCAATGCATGTTTGAATGTCCAAAATACAAAATTGAAATTATTACCAGCCACACCAGGTTGGTTATCGAGCTTCCACTCTACAACAGTACCAGGATTGAATTTTTGTAGAGCTGCCATATACCTCGACAACTGCTGGAAAGAGCCATCCCAGGTACCATAAATCATCTTAAAAGCGCGCCTACGCTGAGATATCCCTTTCTCTTACTTACCATTTTACGATATATTTTCTCAACGTTTCTAATGCATTCTTTGATGGAGAACCTGGACAAGTTTAAACAAACAACATTTAGGATGATAATTTAATTGATTTCAAAATTATAATGAACTTGGTCGAATAGGGTACCTTAGGGTTACGACAATGTCAGCAAGTAACACTTGAGCAATCATATTTGTATCTAAATTAAAATAATCTGCTCGGTTCTCTTCCTTATCATAAATGTGACGTGGGTGAAATTTTGTGATAGTCCACATACTATCATGAGTAACAATACCCTGAAGCATCCATTGACAACCTTGATCATGTCACCTGCATATCAGTCTCCACATCTTTTGAGTTGAATCATCAACCCTAAACTCCCTCATTTCCTTGAAACTATAAATATTGACGGCCTTTTGCAATACCTTTTTGAATTTGAACATCATGCCTTGTGCAAGGTGAACTTTATTATTTACAAGATCGATCGGTTCCTTCTATATTTTTTGGCGAATTGGATCATCTTCTCTGGTGAAGACAAAGGCATCATCACGATCTTGAAGATTGTCAAGCTATGGAATCACGTCAGAATGCCACTGAATTGATCTTTCTACCATCGGTTCGTGTTGGTGAATTAGGCTTTCTGCCAGCGGTTCTTGCTGGTGTGGCCGACTTTGCATCATTTATACAAATTGTTGTTCCTCCCCTATGAGGATGAACATCAACCTCATTATCTGATATATTTAAGTCATCATCATCGGATACCTCTGCATTCGATATATCATCGCTATCACTCGATGATGTTTCTATATGATTTGGATAATCATCACCATCTAGTAAATGTCTCTTCCTACACGAAACATAGGTAACATATTTTAAATACCAACATCAAAACATATATGAATTATTTAATATCAAGGTGATGAATCTACCAATAATGAACAATATTATCAGGGTTTGAAGAAAGATCAACTGCACCGAAATTAATATTTGATACCACTAACGAGTTTTGTGAATAATTTTCACTACAGAGATAGTTCAAGTATTGTAAATACTAAACATCAAAGTACTTATTATTTAATTAATAAAAAGTATACCTACGGATAATAATCAACTGCACCGAACTGAGAGGATTTCCCAATATTACTCATATCAGGTGTATAACCCCTAAAAAGATACAAAAAAATATTACTATTACCATATGTATAATAAACATGTGCTTGTACACAATAATAATTAAAATGGATATTTACCAATTTTTCTCATAATTTTTATTAAATTGCTAGCTTAGAGTTTTCAACGGCACTTGACCACTCAAAATGTCACCGTAAGAACTCAAGTCCGTATATGTGTTACCATGAGTAGGCTGGACTTGAGGGACTTCCTGACGAGTCCTGGCCAAGACTTCACTACGTCTGTGAGGTATTTTTTTAACATACATTTCAAGAACATTGAGGGTGATTAACCCCTAATATTCTTCTGGCGCCCTCAAATATTCCCTTGGAGACTCATCATCAAAGATATTTCACTTCCCATAAAGCACTAAATTTTGTGGTGCAATGGATATTGGATATCTGCCTATTACAGATAATCCATAATCACGATTACTTTTCATTCTTTTGTGTATGACATTGAGTAATGTTTCATAATCCAAAGTAGTTGAAAACTTAACATGATATTGTGGTTCGATACTATAACGAACAATAATATTATCATGAAGAATCATTCCATCCCAAAATAAAGAAACCTTAACAGTTGAAGGAGGAGAAGCCATTTTTTATGAACTTTGGAGTTATTTTTTCTCAAGAACTTGGAAAAGATGACTTAAAACTTATGAAATGGATGAGTCTTTACCTCAACCAAAATTCATATTAAATAGAAAAAATGGATGGGTTGTTATAGTGTCATGTCAAATCAAGTATAAATGAGTAGAAGAATAATTGATTTTAAAAGCAATAATTTATTGCATAATTGGACTAAAAGTGAACATTTTTAAAACGTGGGCTGCTAGTAAAATACTACTACCTATTGCGCAAAAGGACTTAACCACTCCGTTAACGGTTAAGTCTTTTGCGCAGAAAATTTCTGGGCAAAAGATAGTATTATAACTTTTTAAATGGATATTTTGAATCAAAATCTCACTTTTCTGGTCAATTAAGTTGCAGACTCGAATGAGTGTGTATGGGTACTCATTAGGATTTTATTCTAGGAAAGATGGGGCACTTCATAAAAGAAAGGCAGTTACTTTTTACAGCTTTATTTTAGTAAAAATTCCTAAACAGATCTATCATTCATGTATAGTAGTATCATTTTAAGGAAATAAGATGTAGAAAATATTAAACACAAACGTTAAAATGAGCTAAAATTGATACCTAAAATTGGAAAGAAAAAAAATTCAATCTCCTCTTATTTTTCCTTTTTTTTAAAGCAGAATTCTATAATACTGCTTTTAAAGATTACAAAAATAGAAAGAAAAAAAAACCATTGGAAAACAGTGAAAAGATAAACTAAAGTTTTAAATATCTCTTTTCCTTTTCTAAATATTTATTTTTTTTGGGTTGGGGTCAGTTGTGATCAAAAGATGGCTTTGCAGTTTTATGCAATCAATACATAAGGAGAAATGGGGAGGAGATTACAACGTAATCGAACAATTACTTTCATTGGCTTAGTTTTTAAAAAGGGATAATAGTATTATTGGCCGTTTCATAATTGATAAATTTTAATTTTAGTTCTTCTTATATTTGAATAAACACATCTAACATTTAATTAATTCAAATATGTATTTTTGATCCATTTAAGTAGGCGTGTGTTATATTCAGACTATTTTTAAAATTATATTACCAATAAATATGAAGTAATATTATAATTTATCATAACACATCAATATCAATCATCAATATATAATATAAAGTTAGACATAGACAAGGTGATGTGACACACCTCAATTGTTATTTATCTTTTTTCTCAAAATTTTTACCATTTTCCTATTTTTTAACTAACTAATTAGAAGAACAAAAGCCTCATAAATTAAAATTTCCTGTACTATAGTCAGCCCACGTAGCACTAAAGCCCAATTAATCCTCTGACAGCCCACGTTGTAGCAATATTAACTGATACACTAAATCTGTGATATATTTAAAACAGTTTAATAGTTTCCTCATTAATTATCAAATAATTGCTCTATATTTTTCCTTTGTATAATTATATTGTAAGAAAAAGTGCCCCAATGTTTGTTGTTTACTAAAATCCAGCCGTTGCATTCCTTTGGGAGATCCAATTGAAAGAAATACCTTTTCTATTCCCTTATTGTTACTATTAGCAGTTACAACTCTACTCTTTATTGGGATTTTCTTTTCCTATTATTTGATATTTAAAAAAAAAATTAGTAGTTGCCTCATTAAATCTTAAGTAACTGCACCTTAAACATCTTCTGTAACAGATTTTATACCTTAATTCATCTTTCTTTCTATTGTTTCTTCTTTTGTTGTGGTGCTATTTAATTATCTTATCAGTGTTTATCTCATTTGATGTGTCTACTGAATTATTCTCCTTCATTAATCTGCTCCTCCGGCAAAAGCAACAAGCAGTTTCGTTATTACACAGGTAAAATTAGCAGTGGAAAAGAAATTTTAGAAAATATATATTTGTGGTGGGCTTTTGAAAATTTTTCTTGTGAGGCATTCAAGTTTTATATTGTTTTTTTTTTTTAACTTCTAAATGTTATAGAGAAGGGCCAACAAGTGTTTGAGGAATCAAGAAAAACTCAAGTAGTCCGCTTGGACAGCTCAATTGGTTATCGAGGGATATTTGAAAAAAGAAAAACTCAAGTAGGTGAGAGGAGTATCTAGCACAGCAATGTGGACAGAAACCGATTTTATGATTTTTCTCCTTCCTTTTTTCGACTTCTTTACTTTTCTGTACTTGGATACATCTCTTTTTGTAGAGTAATGTCTTTAAATTAATAGTATGACGGATAGAAATAATGAAATAGAAAGAAGTAATTTTTTTTTGAAATTTCTTAAGTATTAGGATAATTAAGCTTATGAAACTTTTTAGTCATGAAGAAGTGATATTTTTAGTCACAGAATTATTCTCCTTGATTAATCAGCTCACCTGAACAACGGCGAAGATGTTACACCTCGTGTTTTCGTGCGTCGTCGCTATCATAACGTGGCTAAAATAGGCTCAAGGATGGAAAAAACCCCTCCATAAGGGTTATAAAGGGTTACAAATGTATTATGTAAGTTTCGGGAAGGTTTAAGACTCATCGGATCAAAGAAAATAAGTTTTGACAAAAAATCGACAAAAAGGGTTTTTTGTGGACCACATAATAGGACTGCGGACCACAATGTGGGGCGCAAAAATGAACAGAAAAATTGAACTTTCTGGGCAATTCTGCGGACCACACTGTGGACCATTCCGCGGGCCGCATAATGGAGACAGTGGCTGACCTTTTGAGTTATTTATGCAATGGTTTCGCCATTTTCCCTCATTTCTCGACCAAACCAAACCCTAGAACACCTCTCACACACTCTCAAAGGTTCCCTAAAACCTTGGTGCCAAATTCAAAGGTGAATCACACAAGATCGATGTAAGGAAGCTCGTAGATATCATAGAATCGTTTCCTTCATTGATATAGCAATCCTTGGAGACTTCTTAGCCGTGAAGTAAGCTCTTTTTCTGAGGGTTTCTTGTACCCTGAGGTAAGTTTTATCTTCTACATGATCTTCTTAAGATTCTACAAGTGTTTAAGATAGGATTGTTGAAGGTTTCCAAATGAATAGGTGCTTGTGATCTTGGAGTGTATCTTATTGTTGTGGGTTGTTTTATATGATTTAAATGTGTTATACGGAGTTGTGGAGTTATGGATGGGATTGTTGTGATTGGTAAAAGTAGTATGAATATTTATTGTGACATTATGAATAGAGTTTTAACTATAAATGATCTCATGAACTTACGCACATAAGTTGTTCGACGAATTTCTTAAATGAAACTCTTGTTCGATATGAGTTCGATATTAATGCAAATCCCTAGTTTAATATAGATAATCGTTCATACCACGTGCGAGACTTCGCGAAACATAACCAACTTCATTGACAAGGTATGTAGGGCAAATCTTCTTTCTTGGCATGATTTGACGTGAGCGTTTCTTTGAATTGAGTCAATCCTACGAAATCAAGTAACGATTCGATTCCTTGGCAAACTTGAACCTATATCTTGTGTGTTCTTTACCTGTAGCATCTTTTGGATTCTATATGTTCTATAATAATTATATTGAGACTCGTGAATGTAGCGTCAATAATGATAGTCGGAGCATAACGATGATAGGTCACTCCGGCTCTACTTATGATGTCCTTAGCGGGTCTGTATTGCATTGAACCTACTTATACGTATCTATTTTCTTACCGAACACCGCTATAGTCGACCGGGTATGGCACGTAAATGTGTACCCAACATTTTGGGTTGTTGTACAAGAGTCTTTAGGTACTATCATATATGTTACTAGCATTTTGGGTATGGCGGGGCCCTGTCCTGATCTATTGATGTATATTATTACTCTTAGAGGCTTGCAGATTTGTATATAGTGGGTTTGTGTGTGTCGTGGCCTTGTCGGCTCCTTTTTGTCAGCAGTACACTTTCTTATGGCCTTGTCGGCCTTGGTTATTTGTATATACATCATGCTAGGACTTTTCTGTATGTAGGTTGTCACACATTCTTGTCTTATATAGTTAGGTGGAGGCCTTGTCGGCGCAATTGTTGACTCGACTAGTGGCGTCTCAGGCCCAGTGTCGGACTCTTGGTGTTGCTGATAGGGTTGTGATTGCGAGAGTTTGGGATTTCATTAACCTAGACCCTCCAGTATTTATAGGGACATAACCTAATGTGAACCTATAGGATTTTCTTGATCGAATGCAGTGGACATTACGAGTTATGCATGTTATAGATGATGAGACAACAAAATTGGCTTTTTATAGGTTGCGTGATATGGTCGTGACATAGTATGGGACTTGGGAGCAGGCTTAGGGACCCCGTGCCCCAGTAGTTAGGTGGAGGGAGTTCTCTGAGACATTTTTTTACAACAATATCTACCGGCCGAGCTCCGACGAGCCAAGCGAGACAGGTTCTTGCATTTGGAGCAGGGTAATATGAGTGTTCGAGAGTATATCTTGTAGTTCAACTCCTTTTAAAGGTATGCTCCTACGATTGTTGTTGATATGAGAGACCGGGTACACCAGTTTGTTAATGGTTTGGGGCCACACTTGGTAAATGAGTGCACTACAACATTTTTGAACCCGACTATGGATATCTCCCGCATTTAGGCCTATGCGCAGAATCTAGAGGATCGTAAAAGGTAACAACGGGTCGATCGAGAGCAAGATAGGGGCCAACATAAGAGGGCCCGATCTGTAGGAGATGTAGGGGATTTTAGAGGTGGATTTAGGCCACCAGTTTCCAAGCGCCCATCTTATCTAATAACTAGTGCACCACGCAGTTTTAGGGCTAGCGATGTGATCCGACCACGTATTCTTTTCAGAGTTCGCGGGCATCAGGTTCTTAGTATAGAGGAGATTTATGGAGGAGAGTCCAGATAGGTGAAGCCACTAGTGTCGTATTGTGGTCGATGTGGTAGGACTCATTTCGGGCAATGCTGTCAGGGTTCAGATGTGTGTTATTCATGTGGACAACCTAGTCATATTATGCGATTTTATCCGACAAGGGGCGGATGTGGTATGGCGCAGCCGGTAGGGTCAGTAGCAGCTTCTTCTTCATCAATATGTCCTTCTAGGCAAGGTACACAGACCTCAATTGGTAGAGGTAGAGGCAGGGGTTTAACATCTAGTTCGGGTGGTCCTCAGAACCGCAGATATGCCTTGTCAGGCCGATAGGATCTTGAGTCATCTCCGGACGTGGTTACATGTATATTATCCGTTTTCTCTTTTGACATATATGCTTTGATAGACCCGGGTTCTACCATGTCATATATTACCCTTTTTGTTGCTAGTAAGTGTGGAAATGAGCCTGAATTATTACATAAGTCCTTCGAAGTGTCTACGCCCATAGGTGAGCCCATAGTTATTAGACGGGTATATAGAAATTGTGATGTAAATATCTATGATCGTCATACTATAGCCGACCTGAATGAGCTAGAAATGGTGGAATTTGATGTTATTATAGGTCTGGATTGGTTGGCTTCTTGCTATGCTAATGTTGATTGTTGGACGTATGTCATTCACTTTAATTTTACGGGCGAGCCCATTATTGAATAGAAGGGCAATGTTGCAGCGCCTAAGGGTAGGTTTATTTCCTACCTTAAGGCTCGGAAGATGATTTCGAAAGGGTATATCTACCACCTCGTGCGAGTTCAGAACGCGGAGGCAAAGCCTCTAGCCCTTCAGTCAGTTCATGTTGTTGACGAATTCCCCGACATATTTCCTGATGAACTTCCTGGTATTCCTCCCTAAAGGTAAATTGATTTCGCTATCAATGTGCTCCCAAATACTCAGCCTATATCTATTCCTCCGTATTTAATGGCTCATGCCAAGCTAAAAGAATTGAAAGCTCAGCTGAAAGATACTATGGAGAAGGGCTTCATTAGGCCTAATACTTCCCTGCGGGGTGCACTAGTGTTATTCGTTCATAAGAAGAACGGTTCATTGAGAATGTGTATTGATTACCGTTAGCTGATTAAGTTGACTATTAAGAATAAATACCCGCTTTCCAGGATTGATGATTTGTTTGATCAATTGCAAGGCGCCAAGTATTTCTCCAAGTTCGATCTTCGGTCTGGATATCATCAGCTGAGAGTTAAGGAGAAGGATATCCCAAAAATAGCTTTCTGGACCAGATATGGCCACTATGAATTTCTGGTTATGTCTTTTGGTTTAACTAATGCGCCAACAACTTTTATGGATTTGATGAATCAGGTGTTCAAGCCATTTCTAGACATCTTTGTGATAGTATTTATTGATGACATCTTGGTGTATTCTCTCTCAGAAGCAGAGCACACAGATCACTTGCGAACGGTATTACATTCGCTCTAAGATCACGAGTTGTACGCTAAGTTCTCTAAATGTGAGTTTTTCTTTAACTAGGTAGCTTTTCTGGGACATATAGTATCAGACGAAGGTATTAAGGTTAATAGTCATAAGATTTAAGCCGTAAAGAATTGGCCGATGTTACACCCCATAGTTTTGCATCCCGCCATAACACCAATGGATATCGAAGTCCTAAGAAGGGATACAACCCTACGAAAGCATAATTAAAGTTTACAAGTTGGTTATGGAACCAGAGTGATTGTGAGTTAAACGGATCGAAGGAAGTATGTTTCAATGAAAACGTGAAAACTGGGCAAACGGGACAGATAACGGACCGTCAAATACTTTGATGGATTGTCAAATACCCAGCCTGAACCATCAATCATCCAATAAGTTTGACGGGAAAGATTGACCGACCATCGAAAGTTTGACGGTCTGTCGAGTGTACCATCACATTGCGGCAGTGGAAAAAATTTATCGGGTTTAAAAATGGGTTCCACAATTTTTACTTCATTTTCGTCTATGATCAGATCCTAAACACCCCCCAAACCCTCTCTAAGGATTCTATAACATTCAAGATCATTTCCAAAGCATATTACGTTGGATTAACATCACTAATTCCGTGATTATCATAGAAATCATCACCCCTGTGGAGAGGCGGTTTTGGAAACCTTAGAATTTAGGGCAACTTGTTATTTCGTGAAGATTTGGTTGCGTTGAGGTAAAATTTACCCTCCTTTATCTATATATGTGATTAATTATCAGACTTGGCATAGGTTGTGAAAGGATTTTCGTAGTCGAAACCCGTAAACCTATGAAATTATGATTAGTTGAGTGGTGCAATGATTTTGTTGGAATTGTGAGTTGATATTGATTAACATATTGATTTTTGGTATCAGAAACTCTAAGAGGGTATGTTTTGGAGAATCGTAGGGTCAAATTACATAATTATCCCTTTGTTAACAAGTCCAAGAATCCTTTGTGTTTAAGATTATCGAGAAGATGCCTAAATGGAGTTTCTTATTTGGTTTAAGGATTCGATATTAATATCGATCCTTTGTTTGTTATAGATAATCATTCGTAAGGAATACGAGGGCTTATAGAACGACGTATCACTTCGTGGATAAGGTATATAAGGCTATCCCTTCCTTTAAAAGCATGAAATCCAAAGAACCATCGTTTTCAAAAAGAAATGTAGCAAACTCCACTCTATTGTATATCAAAGTTCTATGTTATGAAATTTTTATCGCTTATTCATATTCTTATGGTCCTCGTTGTTGGTTACTGAATATGTCATAAGTCTTCGAAAGGAAGCATTCCAAAGAGATAATCGTCGAGTCGACTAAGAGTCATTTTAAGAGTTAAGTCAGGAAGTCTATGAGTTTCAAAAAGGGCCAACACGCCATTATTATTATAGTCAGTTGTTCACACCTCGGTTTACATTGGTATTGACATGTTTTCACTGGCATTGATATCATGCATACAATCATGATTATATAGAGGATCGGGTTGCACGTTCAGCAATAATTGTATCATATAGAGGATTGGGTTACACGTTCCACAACAACTGCATTATATAGATGATCGGGTTGCACATTCCGCAACAAGCACATATATTGGATCAGGTTGCACGTTCCGCAACATACACATATGATGGATCGGGTTGCATATTTCGCAACACATATATGAACTAGAGTGCATATTGCATTGCATATTCATACATATAATTAAGATTAAGGACATGTTATACCTCGCACTATAAGACGAGGATAGTTTATACAGTAAAAGCCTATCCATACATGTGATATTAAGTTTCAGAGCTTCATTATTCACCCTATGTGGCCCCAGGTTTCTTATGCTTTCCTTTACAGCTAATCACTTTATATTGCTTCTATGTTTTTCCGTACATCTTATAGATTCATATTGTTATTCATGCTTTACATACTTAGTACACTATTTTATACTAACGTCCCTTTTGACGGAGGCGTTGTGTCTTCATGCCGCATGTTCTGATAGAGACTCTGCTAGGCCACCGCAGTAGGAGCTGTCGAGTTCAGCCATCAGTAAGTAATCTTCGTCTTTCCGGAGCTTCCTAGTTATATATATGAAGTCATTTGCGAAGTTATATACAGTATGGGTAGGTCGAGGCCCTGTTCCGGCCATATGTCAGTTCAGTCACTCGTAGAAGCTCACAGACTTGTTTTGGTATGTTTAGTGTGGAAGTGTAGCCTTGCCAGCTAAGTTATCCTTTGTTAACCTATGTTGTGACTTTGTAGGTCCCATTGTATATATGTGTTGGGTTAATTCCTCTTATCCAGTGTTGTTGTTTTTATATATTCTAGTACGTCCTTGTCAATCGGAAATTCTACTTATACAGAACACTGGTCATCAGAGTGGTACGCTCGGGACAGCAGGACACCGAGTGCCGCCCCCTCCCCAGTTTAGAGGTGTGACAACCAGGCCCGCAACCCCTATATAAGTGTGTAGTTTCTTGGGCTTGGAGGGTTATTTTCGGAGATTCGTAGAGAATTTCTCTTCCATTTCCGCTTCACTGACAAAGTTGATGCATAAGGAGCTAAATTTCAGTGGTCGGATGCTTGTGAAGAGAGTTTCCAGGAGTTAAAGAGCATGTTAACATCAACACATGTTCTAGAACTTCCTAAATGATATGAAGGCTATGTTGTGTACTATGATTCTTCCAGAGTAGGGTTGGGCTGTCATCTAATGCAGCATGGTAAGGACATTGCATATGCTTCGAGGAAATTAAGGAAACATGAGCATAATTACCCGACTCATGATCTTGAGTTGGCGGCTGTTATATTTGCTCTGAAGATATGGCGTCACTATCTGTATGGAGTTCATGTTGATATATTTACAGATCATAAGAGTTTGCAGTATATATTCAAGCAGAAAGAGTTGAGCCTAAGGCATCAAAGATGACTTGAACTGCTAAAAGTCTACGATATGGATATTTTATATCATCTGGGCAAAGAAAATGTCGTAGCTGATGCGTTACGTCGGAAGTCTATGGGCAGTCTAAAGCATATGGGAGTTGATAAGTTAGAAATGACAAAAGATTTATATCGGTTGGCCAATCTGAGCGTCTGAGTGATTGATGCAGGTGACGGGGGTGTCATAGTCTAGAATGTTATTGAATCCTCCTTAGTAGCAGAAGTGAAAGCACGACAATTCGATGATCCAGCCTTGGTAAGGATTAAGGAAGCCATTCCCTCTCAAATGAAGTAGTTATTCCAATTGTCTTAATACAGAGTTCTTAAATATAGAGGCCGACTATGTGTGCCCGACGTTGCGGGACTTCGAGGGAAGATTATGGTGGAGATCCATCAGTCCAGGTATTCTATTCACCCATGTTCTACTAAGATGTATCATGACCTTCAACAACTATACTGGTGGAATGATATGAAGAAGAATATCGCGGAATTTGTTGCTCAATGTCCGAATTGTCAACAAGTTAAAGTTGAGCATCAAAAACCTGGGGGATTGCTACAGAATATAGAGATTCTGTCATGGAAATGGAAGAAAATCAACATGGATTTCATTACGAGATTACCTAATTCTCATTGGAAGTTCGATTCTATATGGGTTGTTGTGGATAGACTGACAAAGTCGGCTCATTTCCTACCTATCAGCACTACTTATTCAACTGAAGACTATGCTCGATTGTATATTAAGGAGATAGTCCAACTTCATGGAGTTCTGGTGTCTATTATATTGACAGATGTGCCCAGTTTACAACTAACTTCTAGAGGTCCTTTCAAAAAGATTTGGGTACTCAGATTAACCTTATCATAGCTTTTCATCCGCATACCGATGGGCAGGCCGAGCGCACTATTCAAACGCTCGAAGATATGTTGCGAGCTTGTGTTTTAGACTTCAAGGGGAGTTGGGAAGATCATCTACCGCACTATTCAAATGTTAACTAATGTGCACCCAGAGCATAGCTGAAGTTTTTATGTTTAATAGTTTGTAATAGTTAATTTTTCCCTTGAACTACTCGAAGCGGACAATTATATTTATGTAAATTTCAAACTTTCGGTTACGAGTACACATGTTTGGTTGTGTTGTGAAACTTTGAAAAGAGACCGCTTTCAACAATTACACCTAATCAAATTGAAATCACGTTAAGGCAGTGAGTCACTACGAAACACTATTTAGTTAGAAAGTTGTTACTGTTTTCTTTCTATTCAAGTACCAATATTATAACACTTTTCCAACATTCAGGTGTTCAAATAATCTTTCAAAAAAAAAATTAAACCTTTAACTTTTGACTAATTATCGTGATATTGAAGCTCATTTGGGGCCCGAATAATACTCCCTCCATTACTTGTAACTATTTTTTTATACGTCCTAAGTAATCATAAATAAGTGTTTTTGATTAATTTACCTTTACATCTTTTCAATAAATATACACTTATCCATATTATTTACTTCCGAAAACAATTAATGTTAAAGGGAAAATGGAGAAAATTTAATTAATTTTATCTTTATTTTATAAATTGATAAGTATTTTTGGGACAAATATCTTTAGTAATATTGACAACTACTTCCTCAATCCAATTTTACTTGTCACATATTGACTTGACACACCTATTAAGGAGCTAAAAATAGAACGGAAAAAATACCATATTACTCATATTTTTTGTTAATTATATAATGATTGAAATCAATTAAAGCTTAACAAAAATAATGTGCAGCCAACTAATTAAATAATGAGTTCCAACAATTCACATATTCTCCATAAAAAAGGGAAAATATGCAAATAGACCCCTCAACTTTGCGATTTAGAGCATATATATCTCTCGTTCAAAAAGTGGTGAATATATATTCCTGCTGTTATAAAATGGTGCCTTGAAAAAAGTCAAATTTGACTAGTATAATTTCAAAGTGTTGGAAAAAGGAATTGAAAATTTTGACTTATTAATACTGATGGTAAAATAGAAAAAAATGATAAATTATCTCTTGATTTTCTAAAGTGAATAAATGAAATTGGATAACTATTTTTAATATAGTGGACAAGTAAAACTAAACGGATGGAGTAATATGAAACAGAGAGAATATTAGACCAAAAATGAAGAACAAAGTTGCTTAATTTAATCATTTTCCCTCGAAATAATAAGCAGTGTTTTAAAAGGCGGGGAAGTAAGGCGGGACGTCTTATATATGTCTTAGTGAGGTGTAAGCCTCGAGGCACGGGGTGTAAGCTTCATGGGTATTTAATTTTTAGTATTTCATAAAATAATATTATTACAAATAAATATTATATATATATATATATATATATATATATATATATATATATACATATGTATGTATATGTGTGTGTGTGCACGCACACGCGCTTGATCATCACAAAAAAATTAATCAAAGCAATTCATTATACGCCACTTCCAACTTGTAATTATATATAACATAATTTTACAAGTATAAACAATACAATGAAATAAAAGCTATTATGAAATGCAAATCAACTCTAACATCTTAACTTTGAAATAATGAAAAAATCACAATTTCTTAAAATAATATTACTATCATATTATTCATTTTATCTCTCTATAAGCAAAAAAGCAATAAACTTTATCAATATTATAATTAAAACATAACTCATTCATGAATATAAATAAAATTACTTTCAAATAGCAACATAATAAAATATAATAATTTTGATACCGGGCAAAAGACCAATGACAAGTGAAATGTGTAATTCGGCTATGTATTTTTAAAAGAAATATTAAGTGATATTCACCCTCACGATGTTCTCAAATAGTAAATATGCAATACTGCAATTTGTTATTTGAGTTACATCTAATCTTCTTATTTCTATAGATAAAAAACTATTAAATTTCATTCATTTGTTAAAGAATTATGAGGGCCAACAATTTTAATTAAGTAATTTGATATATAATTTGTATAAGAACTATTAGGCGAGCTCCGAACATTGAATGTAAGGCGTGTTTAAAAGATACAATCGATTACTTTAGGACGTAAGTCTCACGTGAACTAAGCCCGACACGTGAACTTCGGGGTATTTTAACAGTGGCCCGTCTCAAGGCGAGCACTAAAACTCCCTTTTTAAACATTGATAATAAGAAAACATACCCTCTCTTTTACAATTCTTTCAGACTCCCTTTTTGCAAGTTTCAGAGAAGTAATTATTCCCCTCTAATAATGAGAATACGTCTCAATTTCCGAGCCTCTGTTATTAGATCTATACAATTCGCATTAAATAATGTATAAACATGTTTAAATAATTAGTTTCCCCATTAACAGAGCGCGCACACACTCTCTCTCTCTCTAAACGTCAGTGGCTAATCCAAACTCTTATAGTCCTCTGCAACTGTCAAATCTATACGTATATATAACGGAATTATACTGAGATTCACACTTCCACTCGCATTGTTGCTCAATTGGTACATTAACAATCCTAATCATTATTTTTTTCAATGGTGATGAAAGAATTTAGAGTTAATGAGCTGAGAAGATGTGCAATCGTATATTGTATATGTATAATTGTTATATAGGTGTTACATGTCCAATCTCTGATTTAGTTAGTGATCGACTTTATATAATGTGATTTTATTCTAATGTGCAATATGATTTGGATCTGATCTGTGTTTGGCCATGGATAGTTTTCACTTTTTCCCGAAATATTATTCCTGAAAACTGTCTGGACATATAATTTGTTACAATTTTCTGGAATTCAAGTTGAATTCAAAAAAGTTGTTTTCACTCTAAATCACTAACAAAAATTCAGAAACAACTCCAAATTTTATTCATGTCCAATCACAACCCTAATTTCCAAATAGCATTTTCAACTTGAAAACAAATACGTACTAGTTTTTACAAATTTCACAATTCTTATGTCCAAATGGCCGCTTTGTGTGTTGATCTGTGTTTGAGGCCCTTTTCTGCTGGAATAGCTGAAAATTGGAATACTGTATCAATTGTGCTTAGGGTGTTAGTTTCTGGTGTTTCTTTCTTTCTTTTTTTTTTTCCTTTTCTTTTTTTTGTAATTGTTCCTATTTTTATTGATTTTAGATTTGGTGTTTTTTGCAGGTTGATCTGTCCGTGTAGTTGCTGGATTTGGATTATTTTGCTTTTGAGTATATAGCTAGGAGTTGTTTCGAAATTGGCATTTTCTAGTGCAGTTGTGTTTTGGGGGGACTTTTCAAGTATGTATTTCGAGGAGTGGTAATTGATGCACATTACTTTCCGGGAGGAGTTATAGTTGATCTGAACTTTTTTGTTTTAGTTTCCGATTGGAAATATACAGGATCGAGATTGTTATCTTGATTGTCTGATTGGCTTGGTATGATTTTGGAATTCCATTCTCTTAAGGAAGTTAGGTAGAGTTCTATCGATACTAGTTGAAATTTTTTGAATTTTGGGTGATATATATGGGAGATGATATCTGATGATAGCTTATAGTTTTCATAGTTCTTGGAGGTTCAGGTTGAAGCAAATAACTAACACATTGTGATCTTCTCAACTTGAACTTTGTAGAGGTTATATAAATTGGAGATGAAAAGCCCTTTGCTTAACAAATTATCAAAAAGTTTCCGGTCTAGACCACCATTCAACGGGTTACTCTTGTGTCTTGTCTGTGTCTTGGTGGTGATAGCATTGCTAGGATCATCTTCTTCAAGTGCATTTAACTCAATCACTTCCACTGTGAAGGCTGATATCTATACAAATTATAGAAAGCTAAAGGAGCAAGCAAGAAGCGATTATTTAGAACTAACAAGCCTTTCTGTGGGAGGAAATCAGATAAAGGATGTTGGTCTTTGTGGTAAGGAAAGAGAAAATTATGTGCCTTGCTACAATGTGTCTGCAAATATTCTAGCTGGGTTTAAAGATGGGGAGGAGTTAGATCGGCATTGTGAGTTCTCACGAAAACATGAACATTGTCTGATTCGTCCTCCTAAGGACTATAAGATTCCGTTGTCTTGGCCAGCAGGCAGGGATGTTATATGGAGTGGAAATGTGAAGCTAACCAAAGATCAGTTCCTTTCTTCTGGAAGCATTATGAAAAAGTAAAGTAAATTAAATGATTTTGTCGATTATCTGAAACATGTCAAATTGTTGCACTTATCATACTACAAGGATGAAAGTCAGCATTTTAAGTTTCCGAGCTCTTTTGGATTGATTCATTTGTAGGGATAATCTTGAAGTCTTAATATGAGGTGACAGCTTTCCCTCTAAATTATTTTGACTATTCTTTTTTCTAGGCTAATGATACTGGAAGAGAATCAAATTGCTTTCCATGCACAAGATGGGATGATGGTCGATGGTGTCAAAGATTACTCTCACCAAATCGCAGAGATGATTGGGCTGGGAAGTGACACGGAGTTCCTTCAAGCTGGTGTAAGTAAATCTTTTGTTCATCTTCCCAGAAGCTACTTGTTTGGTCCATTGCTGGTTTCCGAAGAATCGGTGCTTCTAGTATGCTGCCGGTTTCATAGCGTTGGAACTGTGATGCAGAACCATAATCCTACTTTTAGAATATAAGATTTTTATTTACTGAATGACAGGTGCGTACCGTACTAGATATTGGTTGTGGCTTTGGTAGCTTCAGTGCCCACCTACTGTCGTTGAACTTGATGGCTCTTTGTGTGGCAGCTTATGGGTCATCTGGTAGCCAAGTTCAGGTAGCACTCGAGAGAGGACTTCCTGCAGTCATAGGAAACTTTGTTTCAAAACAGCTACCATTTCCATCATTGTCCTATGACATGGTTCATTGTGCTCAGTGTGGAATCATTTGGGACAGCAAAGGTATTGCAATTGCTGTTCAGGAACTGTCTTTCCCATACTTATTTCTCATTATCGTTTTATATGACCTGCCTGATTTGCCACCAGTAGTTTATGAAGATTTTGTTTCATTTAAGTATTTCTCAATGTACCTAATTTTGATATTTACTTCATTTTACTAGTCTATTTCATGCTGGGAGAGTAGAGATACTTCACAACTAATAATCCATGGTATCTCCTAATCTGTCTACTTTACAACGAACATCCTTTACAGTCCAAAACATCTTCTCCAAAATAAAATAAATCTTGATACGACCAATCTGGCTAGAACTTTTGGCGATTGTGCTGATAAATTATTAGTTCTGATTTGAAATCTAGCCCCCGGCTCTGTCTCGCCTAAGTGTAACTGCGACTAGCTGCTGCCCTGGAAGTGAAGACAGTCTTCTGCCTGGGATGATTGTTTTTAATTGCTAAGCTGAAGCTAAATAGATCTTGATATTTAGACACTTCATCTTTTTCTGATAGTAACACGTTCTAGTTTTTGTGGTTTACTTTGTTTCTTTGTTGAAGGAAGGTAGAGGTAAGGTCTGCGCACATACTACCCTCCCCACACCCCACTTGTGGGATTACACTGGGCATGATGTTGTTGTTGTTACTTTGTTTCTTTGTTGGATCCCTCAACAACCATCAGGATGGTAACTGACCTTCTGTGGATTTATATGTGAACAAGTCTGTAATGGCATGAAACTAACAATGATTTTCCGCAACAGATGGGCTGTTTCTTATTGAAATTGACCGTGTACTCAAGCCTGGAGGTTATTTTGTTTTGACCTCACCCACAACCCAGCAACAGGGTAGTTCTACCAGTGCAAAGAAGGGAAGAACGTCTACTCCTTTGGAAGAGTTCACTAAGAAGCTCTGTTGGTCTCTTTTGGAACAGCAAGACGAAACTTTCATCTGGCGGAAGACGGTTGATTCACAGTGCTACACATCTGGGTAAGACTAATGAAAAAGCCAATGTCATATCCCCTCTATATTCTGTTTCTCATATCCTTGAACCTACTTTTGATGTCACTTTATTCAGTTTAAAAAACTAACATTTGAAGAATAATAATTTAAATGAAAATT
The DNA here is from genome assembly GCA_029783415.1 of Anisodus acutangulus. Taxonomy (NCBI): domain Eukaryota; kingdom Viridiplantae; phylum Streptophyta; class Magnoliopsida; order Solanales; family Solanaceae; genus Anisodus; species Anisodus acutangulus. Next base: position 10,668,478 of record CM056493.1, on the reverse strand, counting down.
ACAATCAATTGCAGAGTACTGGACTCAGGAAGATGATTGTATTATCTTTTGAGTTTAATAATCTTTTTCTAAGGTGTACTTGGCTTTTGTATGTATGCATGATCAGCTTTGAACAAATTCACATTTTGTGCACTTGTTTATTGCTTTTAAATTCCCTACTTCTACCCTTTCAACTCCCAATGGAAAAGTAATGAAAAAGCTCGCTCTTCATGCTCATACTTTGATGTAGATGTCTTTCATTTCTGTTCTCTTTTTCGAGTTATAGTTTTTCTTTTTATGTTTTTGTTTTTCCCACAAGACCTCTAATTGGCTTTTGCTTTCTACTGTAGCAAGCAGGGTACCATACCAATTTGTAAAGGACAGGATATGCAACTGTATTACCAGCCACTTGCACATTGTATATCTGGAACAGGAAGTGATCGATGGGTTCCAATTCATAGCAGATCTGATTCTATGAACTCAACTGAGCTCAAAGTTCATGGCAAGTTTATTTGAATAAATTTGGTTTGTTCAACTTTACCATCATTCTCTAATTTTCTACCATTTTGGCTCTTTGTTGTTAACATACAATCATTGCCTGTGTTTCGTTTTATGGCAGGAGTTCATCCTGACAATTTCTTTGAGGATTCAGAATTCTGGAAATCAGCTGTTAGAAACTATTGGTCTTTGCTGTCACCCTTAATTTTCTCTGACCATCCAAAGAGGCCAGGTGATGACGATCCATTGCCTCCATATAATATGGTGCGGAATGTCTTGGACATGAATGCTCATTACGGGGGTTTAAATGCCGCATTGTTGGCGGCAAGAAAATCAGTTTGGGTGATGAATGTTGTGCCTCTTGGGGTGCAGAATACACTTCCTCTCATACTTGATCGAGGCTTTGCTGGCGTTCTGCATAACTGGTTAGACATTACGTTTTAGACTCACTGAGATTTATGTGCTTTTGGATATTGTGCATAATTTATCTATCTAAAGTTTGTGGCTCAGCTATTATCTTGCAGATTGTTTTAGTGAAGAAAATCACAGAGCTGTGTGAATTAAGTAGCAACTATGTATTTCTCGTAATGTATGTAATCATAAGTCAATTAAATGACCTTTACAATTAGACGGATCATAAAATAAGACTGCTATAATAGCTGACCCAAAACCTATTAGACGGATCGTGACATTATCAAATGATTCTGATGCTGTAGTTTACAATTAAGCATCTCCAAAATTAATGTGTGGTTTTGAAGACTTCATAAACTTAGTATAGTTCGTATTGTGATTGTACCCTTTTCTGATTCTTGAATGTTTTCTTCCATAAAACAATGTCTGTTTGGTCAGTGAGAACTTGAAGATAAATGAAGAACCAGAGTAATAAACAACATAAAGACATTGACCTTACCCTCAACAGGATTTTTGTCATTGATTTTGACTCGTGCTTTTCGCTTGATATTGGATACAGTAATATGAGTAGTACATTAGCTTTCCTTCTCAAAAGTAGTACATCAGCTGTAATGTTAGAACGTTTGAAGAATGTTGTTTGAAACTGATACCCAATGTTCTTAATATTCGGCCAGGTGTGAACCTTTTCCTACATATCCACGAACATACGATTTGCTCCATGGTAATGGACTTCTGTCACACCTTGCTTCACAAGGATGCAGTATAATTGAAGTGTTTTTTGAGATGGATCGTATCTTAAGGCCTGAGGTAATATCTATTTGAAGTCTGCACTTTTAGTTTATCTTTCTTTTTGTATTCTTTCTTTAAACATAAGCTTGCTTTTCTTAGATATGCTCTATGTTTCCAGTTTTCAAGATTTGGAATTCAGGCGTAGTTCTATTTGACTGAAAACACCTTCAAAATGTGTCACTCATGTTTGTTGATTCCTTGCAGTTCTTACATGTTTTAGCATTTGAATTTGATTAATAATTAACTTATTGACAGGGATGGATTATTCTCTCTGATAAATTGGGCCCTATAGAGAAAGTGAGGATGTTAGGCACACAACTCCGCTGGGAAGCCAGGGTGATTGACCTCCAGGATGGAACTGACCAGCGATTACTCGTGTGCCAAAAACCATTTGTGAGAAGATGATCATCTTGAATTGGAACAATTCAATGATTGGCCATTCCTTTTTCGATGTACGTGTGTGCGCGCGCTCACTCTTTTTCCTTGTTTTCTAGTTCTGCATTTCTTTCTTTTTTTTGTAACTAATAGTTCTTCATTTCTTCCCTGCAATGCAAATGTCATTTTTATGTAGTACTTATTTTTTATCTTGCCAGGCAACAAGCTGCCCGACCACGTCTCAATCTTGACATCTTGTGGATGGATAATACGGCTGGCCCCAGGTGGAAATATAAATTTTTGGAAGCTGTAGATTTGACCAAGATTTGCTGGAGTAGAGACAGCACAGAAAGAAGAATTTTCCCGTTCAAAGTACTAATGTAGCTATTCATGCAGCATTGTTTTTCTTCCTTTTTCAGTTTTCGACATATCTTTTTCAATTTTGTAATTAAATGGTGTTTTGCAGTGAAGAATCACCTTCTCTAAGAGCAAGAGATTTTGTCAAAAATGTAAGAATCAATCATAATTAATGGCTTCCCATGATACACCTTGTTTTCTAGCTCTACAGACCAGATTCTATGGGTAATCTTGCATTTCTGACTAACATCTCACTGCGCATCTTCGGTGATATATTTCTATATCTTGGCGGAATTGCTTGACAATTCAGAATGTCTTCATCATCTTTCACCATTCACTAAATTCTAAGTTCTTGGATTGCCGGTATGAAACATCTTTCCCCAAACTGTTCGTCAAGCCAGTGGAGAACTTTTTGTGCTAATCTCTCCTCTCCTTTTCCCTTATGAATTATGCACATTCTACAGATTAGGTTCCAAGCACAACTACCAAAAGAAAGGGAGCGCGCTACAGGACACTAGCTGGGGTTGACATGGGCCAATACCAAGCTTGCGGCCATAAAATTAACTATAGGCAAGCATCATTCAACCGTTGTTTGTTTGATCAAGTGGATTGATAGGGGAAGGGAGCTTCAGCTGCATCTGCAAGAATAGGCTGCAATATATAACTTGGTGTCATAGCAGTCATGACTCTGTTGTTCTAATTCTCCTCCTACCCCTAGTTGCCATTTTCTCCCCATACCTTGCAAATATATCAGCTAAATCGAAATGCCCAACCTCTCTAAGTTTTTTGCTCATCACCTCAAACATAACCACCCCTTCCTCATTGGAATAATAATGCAAAAACTTATTATAATCAAACCTAGGCACCTCAACTTTTCTGTACAACAATCTCTCTGCATACTTGTTCGCCTCCAACGTCTTCCCCGCCTTAACCAAACCACCTACGAATATGGTGTCGAAATTCACAAGAGGATCCGATCCTTTCCTCCCTCTCTTCCCCAAATGTCCTTGTAACAACATAACATACGTATGCATTATCGGCTCGCATCCTCTTCTTATCATCTCCCTAAACACTCGAGTCGCTTCACTTGCCCTTTTCAACTTCAACAGCCCCTTGATCATCCCATGATAAACACTTATATCCAGCGTCTCAATACCTTCCACAACCCGATACGCCTCCATAACCCTTCCCCTACTCATAAGCCCATACGTTATCGCTGCTAACGTAAGATTATCTGCTTCAATCCCTCTCTTTTGCATTTCTTCAAACACTACATAACTCTCTCCAAGTTTCCCTTTCTTGCACAACCAAGTAATCACCAACCTATAAGTCTCAACCCCTAATTCACTCATCCTATTTACTTTCGCTGATTGAAACACCTTCAACGCTTCGACATATTTATTATTCTTGAAAAGTATCTCCATCATATACTCAACACATGCAATATCAGGTTCAAAACCTTCATCAACCATTAAATTCCAAATCTTTGAACCTTCAATCACATCACCAACATCACAAAAACCATATATCAACCATCTATAAGTAACCCCATTTGGCTTAATCCAATCTTTCAACTTCAACACAATATGCTCAGCCTCCTCAACAAGTTTAGACCTACAAAGAACCTCAACTACCTTATTCAATACATCAACACTATACACATATCCAAACATATTCATTAAATGAAAAACTTCAACACATTTCTTTAACTCCCTAGCAGAAGCTAAAGTCTTTACCCCAACTATGTATGTTTTAGGGGTGACCAATTGGTATTTTCCTGTTTCTTGAAGGACTTCCCAGAAAAGATCTATGTTTCTTGATTTTCCAATTACATCTAGCATTTTGTTGAAGGTGGTGGATGTGTGAGTGAAATGGGGTTGGGTTTTGGTGAAGTGATAGAATTTGTAAATTGGTCTCCAAGAATAGTGGAATTTGTTGCATACTTGAAGGAAAAATTCGTGGGTGAGGTCAAATGATGTTTTACTGAGGTTGTTGTAGAGTTTTTGGTCGGATGAGTATTGTTGTTGGTAGAGAACTGTGCAGACTCTAAGGAGGTGGGATTCATTTGCTGGTTTAATGGGGTTTGGAGATTGGAGTTGAGGAGCAAATTGGACTGTGTTGGTGGTTGTTGAGGTTTGGAGATGACGATGGGGTGATAGGAGGAATGTGAAAGACTTGAGAGGTCTAGGTTTTAACATTTGTGTGGGAAAATTGTGTTGAATGTCTCGTTAGAATGTTGTTTTAGTTGAAGTTTTATATTTCCTTCGTTTTAATTTAAGTGTTTTAATTTACTATATAAAATTTAAAAAATAAAATAAAATAAAACTGATGTGTATAATCTTTTAATTTTAAATTGATCAAAAATTACTAAATATAAAAATAGATATTCTTTTTAAAATTAGAAAGGGGAGTAGATATTCAATACTCCTATTTGATATTCGATTTTAAATTTTTAAGGAATTTGGTATTCCATATTTAAAAAAGAGATTTTTATACTTTAGAGCCTCCCACCGAAATAATTACCGATAATTTTTTTTTATATATTAAAATTAATATGTAAAAATATACATATTTTATACATGTATGTTTTTCATATATTTGGCTAGCGAATGTAATTATTAATGACCGTCCAACCAAATGTGTGACTTTCTCTTTTAATAAGTACATAAAAATTGATATTGTACCGAAATATATATTAATTTATAAGAAATGCATATTATAGATTATACGAAAAATGCTCAAATATGCTATTAAATTATCAGAAATAACTCATTTATGTCACTGATAAATAGTTTGACTCATATGGTTCATCCATTTCATTTTTCATTAAAAATGGAAAATGAGATTCGAACTTGGGCCCCTTGGCGGCCACAGGCACCATTGCCTCATTTGTTACTGTGGGTGGTACTTGACTTATTTATAAGACTTCTTTGATAATTAAACATATATACATAACGTGTCAACCGAAGCTCACGGGTGCCGTGGCAGTCCCCCGGCCCATAGTAGATCCGCCTCTGTATAGTATGATAGATACACTTCACTGAGACAACAGAGTGAACTTCTTCAGGCTGTGGTTTTGTAAAGTTTGCACTTGAGGAGCCTCTGGATGTACAAATCCTGATGGTTGCATCTAAATAGTTTCTTTCAAATTTCCATGTAAGAACGCATTTTTCATATCAGGTTGATGAATCGGCCAATTATTACCCATAGCATTGCTTAGAACAGTGTGAATGGTTGCCGATTTGACCACCAGACTGAAAGTCTCACCATAATTAATACCCTCATGTTTCCCTGTGCCATTTGCCACAAGTCTGACCTTGTGACGTTCAAGATCCCAACTATATCTGAATTTGTGATGAAAGAGTCACATACAATGAATCACATTTACTCCCTCTGGTCTCGGAACAAGATCCCAAGTGTGATGAGTGGTAAGTGCATCAAACTCCTCACGCATGGCTGTATTCCAATTCGGGTCAAGGTTTGCTAGTTTCGGGTTCTTAGGTATAGATGAGATGGATTGTGTGGATAAGTTGAAGTTGACTTTTGGTTTGAAATCCCGTGTTGGGCGTGGGTTTCCATCCGGTGTGTGGGGAATATTGGAACTGTGCAGTGAGTTGCGGGTGCTGGGGGAGGGAAATCTGGGCAGTGGGGTGTCGGGTTTGTGGCGGAAGTAATGGGTGGGGTGACGAAAACATTGGTATGGCAGCGGGTGGTTGCGGGACCAAGGGCTGGATAACGACAATTTGTGGGGAGGCTAGGTGGACCGGGGGGAGGCAGGCAGTGGCGGGAGGGCTGCCGGAGGTTGTGGGCGTGGAGCCGGATCGGGAGTACCATGTAGCATGTGTTGTAGGAGAGGGAAAGTGTCTGAATTATTAAGGAATTCATAATTGGGGACGTGAAACTGACAGATGTTAGATAAGGGAAAACATTTTCCTCAAACGTGATGTGATGGCAGACAAGGACTTTGTTTGTGGATGGATCGAAGCATAAATATCCCCTATGGTTTGGCGGGAACCCCAAGAAAATGCAAGGAGTGGCCATGGGTGCTAACTTGTGAGAAGTCGTGGAGGTTAGATTAGGATAGCAAAGGCAGCCAAAAGTGCGTATGTGACCATATGTAGGGATTCAACGAAATAGAATTTCAGTCGAGGTTCGATTTCTGAGAGTACTGGTAGGTAATATGTTAAGTATGTATTATACCAATTTTAATGCGTATACCCAAAAGGTTGGTGGAAGAGAAGCATGGAGGAGAAAGGTACGAATCATATTATTGATGGTACGTAGGATTCTTTCGGCTTTACCATTTTGAGGAGAAATATGAGGACACGAGAATCGAAACACTATGCCATGATCTGTACAGAATTTATGAATGCGTGAATTATTAAACTCATGACCATTGTCACATTGGAAGATTTGATGTCCTTTTCAAACTGGGGTTTAATATATGTGCGGAATTCAAGAAATGTGGAGTAAACTTTAGACTTATATTTGAGCGGATAGACCCAAAGAAAATGCGAAAATTTTGTATATGAGATGTCCATAAATCTGCATGAATAATGTCAAATGGAGAAAAATGAGCACTTAACGATGACATAAATGGAAGTCTAACATGTTTACCTAAAGAACAAGAAAAGCAGCTTGGGGCAAGATTCCCCTTATTACATGAAATAAAGTTGTGACTTCTAAGAAAATTAAAAATGAGAGCCCCTGGGTGTCCTAGTCTGTTGTGCCACATGGATGGAGAGATCACAACAAGGGATGTGTGAGGGTTAATGTTGGCAGCGGAAGTGGATGAGAAAGGATAGAGATCCCCATACTACTGCATCTCATAAGAGGTGTCCCATTGAGTAGGTCCTTCACAGAAAAACCAAAGGGGTCAAAATCAAGAGATACAAAATTATCAATAGCAAATTTCCTAACAGAGATTAAATATTTTATGATATTAGGGGAATAAAGATTATTACTGAGGGAAAAGGTAGGGTGAGGTTTTGGTACATGTGTGGTTCCATACCTATGAATTGGAATGCTTGCCATTTCCAACCAAAATAGATTGAGGAGTGCGCAAATTATATATACTTGGAAGATTACCGGAGTTTCAAGTGAGGTGAGATGTGGCGCTCGTGTCCATGTACCAAGCATCATCGGGCTGCTGTAAATTCATTATGATGTAGGCCTGGGCGAACTCTGTTGGGGTGAGAAAATTGGATTAGTACTGCCCCAGTTGGGCCTCTGCGTGGGCTCGATTGTTGAGGGAATGGACCGGACCCAATAAAATGGGTTGTTTCCAGTGGGCCGCGGTAGTTGGGTACGGGAAGGGTGGTACGACCCAACTTCCGGAAAGCTGCCAGGGCATTGGGCTGGCCCACTAGACTGGGTACCGAGTCGGTTGATGTGGCTAGCCACTCGAGTTGGGTTTGCCTCTACCGCTTTTGCCTCTACCCCCGCGTCCGCCACAACGGCCTCGCCTTCTGCCGTGGCCCCATTGCTGCTGGTTGTTGGTGGGGCTTGCGGGTGCGGTGGTGGTCTCCAGAGCATCAACCACCAACGCCTTTTGATTGCGTTCATCCTATTTAGCACGTCTGGTTTCTTCCAAAAGTAATTATGACCGTTCCTTGTTGAAGCTGGGCATGAGGTCGGCCTATTGTACCATTGTTGCCAGTGTGTCATATTCACCCTTCGGTAAACCATTAATTAGTTGCAACACTATCTCAGTGTCGGAAATTGTAGTGCCCACATTATACAGTTGATCGACAACTAATTTCAATTGTTTGCAGTAGTCAGACATGTTCGCAAAGTTTTCAAGACGCGTGTTGTTGAATTGTTCCTCAAGGTACACGACACGTGTGTGCTTGTTGTCCTGGAAGATTTCCTCCAACCGTATCCAAAGCTCACGAGATAAGGCTCTTGTTTTCATAATCATGTGAATCAAGTCCTTAGATATGGTGCCATAAATCCACTGCTTGACGATAGAGTCAATTCGGCGCCATGTTGTGTCGTCGACCTCGATAGGATGAGGGAAAGAATCATCAATATGATCAAGCACGTTGTAAGGACATGCATGGATGCGAAATAGTTCAACCCATGATGAATATTTACCATCTTCTTGATCAAGAACTAAAGGAATAAATTTCTTGATATTGGTAACGGAGAATGCCGGATGGAAAGAGGAAGTTGAGGAGGAAGTGGGGGGGGGGGGGGGTTTGTGGGTAACGACTGGGAGGAGGAGGAAGCCGTGGGAGAGGTGGGAGTAGCCATGGAAGCCATTAGGGGGTCTGATTTTTGGTGAGGAAGAGAAAAAACAATTTAGGGTTTTAGGGGTGAGGGTCGCCAGCCGAGATAGTTAGGGGGAGGGGGCGGGAATAATAGAAAGAAAATAGGGATAGGTGTTTTTAGGGTTTGACTCTTGATATCATGTAGAATTGTATTAATTTCTCTTGATGGAGTCTTCTCATTAATACAATATATATAGTGTGTACAATACGAATTTTAATTGAATGAAAATATCTACTTTACATAATTACACTAAAATATTAATTACAGAATATACGTGGAATATATAAAATATATTCGCTATCATTAATTTTTTAATGAGTGTGCCAAAAAGAATGAATTTGAACATTTCCTTTTGAGATATCATATTCATTTTTTTTCAACAACTATTACTCTTAAACGTGTTAGTTTAATTTCTGTATTGTTTTCTCAATAACCCAACTTTGGTTTTTGACAAACTATTGAGTAGACTTTACGGGTGCGTGAAAAATCTTTCATTCAGGTGCCTCAAAATCTGTGTTGATGATTAAAACTGCTCAAATAATGTTGTTGTAACATGGAACTAATGTAGCTTTTCAAATTTCAACATTTGTCTATGATGTATATGGAGAGCAAAAGATCTTGAAGAATATATGATCACTAAATCTGCATCTATCATCATTAGTCCCAAAAAAGCAACAGGTATTGTAATATCTGTACCCACTGACTTAAAATTCTCAATTAGCCTCTGCTTGCCTATTGCAAAAGCAAGTGTTTTAGTGCCTCAAATCAGTGGCAGCACATGTCTTGCTTTATTTCATGCCTCGGTACTCCGGAGGCATAATATATAAATAGGCTTTTAAATTTGGCCTTATCTAATAAATATGTCCTTTAACTTTGGATGTGTATTAAACACCTCAACTTGTATAAAGTTGAATACGTAAAAATAAATGTTGACGTGCCATATAAATTTTGGAGGTGTCTAGATGATATTTTGTAAGTTGAAGTGTTCAACTGACAAAGTGAAGACAAGTTGAGGTGTCTACTTGTACACACCCAAAATTGAAGGGCATACGTGTCAGCTAAGGCCAAATTTGAGGGTCAGTTTATGTATTCTTCCTACTATGGATATTGGAAGTAGATTACAGTAAAACAAATTGAAAAACAAAGCTGGTATAACAAATCCTCTTTTATCTACATGTTTTCTTTTTTATTCCTAGTCCTGCAGCTACCACATCATGCTCTCCCAATTTTGAATTGGATATGTATTATTGTCTCTTGATAACCTCTGCAAAATAGTGCAGCTTATTGGCTTAGTCTGCAAAACGACAAGCTACATTATCAAAATCCAGAATAGAGGCCGAGTATCGAGGCGTGGCGAATGTGGTGTCAGAATCATGTTGGCTGCGTAATCTTTTGTTAGAACTACACTTTCCTATTCAGAAAGCTACATTGGTTTACTGTGATAATATTATTGTAATTTATCTTTTTTGAAAATCCAGTCCAACATCAACGCATTAAACATATCGAGATGGATATTCACTTTGTTCGCGAAAAGGTAACTCGTGGACAAGTACACGTCTTACATGTGCCCTTGCGATACCAAATTGTTGACATCTTTACGAAGGGCCTTACCTCGGTTTTATTTGAAGATTTTAGGAACAGTCTCAGTGTACGGCAACCGCCCGCTATGACTTCGGGGGTGTGACACTTTCTAGTCCACAAACTCTTAATCCACCAACTTGTGAGTTAAAAAGAAACTCACATAATTAGCATCAATTATTTGCTAACACAAAATAAAGATTTTCATATAAAAATGAGTGTTGGTGCATTACTAAAGAAAACAAGTGTTAGTGTTCATTCTTACAAAGATATATTTTCTCCGTTTCAAAAAAATTGACACTTTTCGGTTTTCGAGAGTTGAACAAATTATTCTTTTGATCATAATTTATTCAAATATCTTTAAATATTTTAAATTATTAATTATAATGACTTATAATATTTTTATGTAATTTTTAAATATATAAATTTTATTTTAAAAATTTTAAAATTTTATATTCTAACATATAATCAAAATTAAAAAAATTGATTCTTAAAAATTAAAATATGTCAAAATTTTTGAGATAGAGGGATAATCATCCGTACAACATTAATCATATCAACTCATTAAAATTGTTGAATTCGTGAAATGGCATGCCACCAAAATATAACATGTAGGTCGCCACCTCACACCGTCCTCTATTCTCCACCGTCATTCTTGTTTTTGTCGTCTACACAACTCTATTCCCCTTTTCCACCTTTCTACTTCTCTTTCCTTCTTGTTCTTTCTACTTCTCTTCTTGGAAAAAAAAAAAGCTCTTGGACACAATTTTAATTTCTTATCCTATCTATCATGGCCACTTTTGTACTGTTTTTAGTACTCTTCTTGGCCATCACTGGTCATTCAAGTAAGCTTTTCTTCATAAGCCTACTAAATTTGAGTCAGAGTTTTAAATTTATGAATTCTAAATTAGTTATTGAACTTACTAGCTCGTCTTAGTTACTTCACATTTAAATATTTATATATATTTAATAAAAAATTTAACACAAATATATCTAAGCAAAAGCTACTAGCTTGGACGGAACTCCTAGATAATACTCTGACTCCGCCCAAGCCAAGTGGAAGCAAGGGTCATCTGAATCCCATTACACTGTATATTCAAAATTAAAATATTTTATTTATGTTATACAGTATATTAGTTAGTTTTTTTTATATTTATTTTTTCAAGAAAGGGTTCTTTTTTTTTTTTTTACTTTATCGAACTTCAAGATTTTTGCTTGTTTTGAGCTGATTTTTTTTTTGGTATGGAATTTATAGGTGGTTTGTACTGTATATGTAAAGATGGGGCAAGTGACCAACAACTTCAGAAGAATATAGATTATGCTTGTGGAGCTGGAGCTGATTGTACTCCTATCACTCAAAATGGCCCTTGTTTTAATCCTAATACTATCAAAGATCACTGCAATTATGCTGTAAATAGTTATTATCAGAGGAAAGGTGCAGCTGGTGCTAGTTGTGATTTTAGTGGAACTGCAACTACGAGCCCAAATCCACCGACTAGTAAGTTCTTGAGGAAAATAAAACAACTACATCTTTTATTCTTTTTAATTTTTTTATGTGATTTGTTTATAGATTTACTGATGTTATTTTTTAATTATTCTTTACAGCCACAGGTTCTGGGTGTGTGTACCAATCTAGTCCTGGGTATGTTTTCTGTTCTATGTAGTTATTGTAAATGACTTGGATAATGTAATGCCCTGTACTTTCGGCCATAGTTTGAATCGCTAGACATATGTAAGTAGACCTGAGTCCTGAGAAAATTTTGTTATATTTACGTATCCACATCAAGAGCTTGGTGTATAAAAGGATATAGTCCCAAAATGGTTTAAGACTAAATAAGTGTGATGACGAGAATTGAAAATAATATTTGGTGTGTCAAAAGAGGCTATAGACTAACGTTGTATCACATGATGATGATAAGGAGCATATGAAGTGTGTTAAAAATTATTATTATTTATGTGGAATGAGATCATAGAATTCATTATGTCAATAATTGGTTAAGTGTTGAAATAAAGTGGGAGAGTACGAAATTAATTATGATTAAGTGGATAAGATTGTCTTGTCCACGTGGGACTATTGTAATTAAAGTGGCGAAGTGTCTATGTGGGCAACATGTTGCTGATGTTGTAGGAATCATATGATAAATAAATGTGGGCTAAGGCCCAAGGACACATGTCTTGTGGAAGGGGAATGATGGGTGGCTCACTTAAAGATAAGGTACTACATGGAGATAAAGAGAATAGCAATTCTTTCTTGTTCATTTGCAAAGTGCAAATGCTGCACGTTGAAGTTGATAGAGAACTCACTATGTGGGTGTCTTTCTTGGAGAATTTTGTAGAGGAAAACGTAGAAGCAAGCCGATAAAATACAACAGCCCAAAGCTAACTTTCTTTTCTCCACAATACATGCGGATTGGTGATTACTTCATGGTTAATAGGGTGATTAAAAGATTAAGCTGAATTACCTCTTGGATTTGAGGTTTCTTAAGTGAAGAGGCAGCAACGAATTAGGGGCACCCTTTGTAGCAATCGTGTCTTTTATTTCAAATATGTGTTCAATTTCTATAAGTTTGAGCATGAGCTGGCTGGTTCGCTTTGTTATTCAGATTAACGTGTAGATAGAGCGGGTTTCGACATCGTCATTAGAGGTTCAACACTAAAGGTATGTTAAGGCTATCCTTTTTTTCTTTTTGGCATGACCTGTATTTAAACGAACGTAAACGAATGTCCGTCCAAAGTAACTCTACTCCTGAAAGCTAGAAATGTATGTCATTCACTCTGTTGAATAAGTTTGTTGATTCATGTATATTTTCTTGTTAACTCATAATGAAAGGTCTGTTTATATGTTAGTTCCATAATGTTAATCGGAGATGCAACGACCTTACGTCACTCCTATAGACTCAGAGTGTTAGTATAATTCATGCAATATATATATACCTTGACCTCAAAGGCGTTATATACGCTACTATATGTACGGGGATGGAAAAAGGGATACGGCGTTATATATGCACCACCACCTGATCAGCTGGTATATGATGGTGATTATCCCCAAAGAGGCCGATATGATACGGTGGGATGCCCACAGAGGCTTGATGGCGTTATATACGCATATATATATGAAATACGCATGTGCACAGACATGATACTTAGGCATATTATGGCCTCAGAGCCATTCAGTACAGTTGATTATTCTTGTCTCATATTACTTTCATGTCTATATTATGCTATTCTTCATGTCTGACATACTCGGTACATTAATCGTACTGACGTTTCTTTTGTCGGGGGACGCTGCTTTTCATGCCCGCAGACTCAGATAGACAAGGCGACGATCCGCACTAGTAGGTTGCTGGTTCAGATGATATTGGAGCACTCTACTTGTTCCAGAGTTGCAGTCTACTCTTGATACGATATTTTGATATGCATAGGGGTATGGCGGGGCCTTTTCCCGACCTTATGATGTCACGTACTCTGTAGAGGCTTGTAGACAGTTGTCCTGTGTATAGTAGTCGTGTATGACCTTGTCAACCTTTGTATGTATATATGTATAGGTCAGGTTCTTCTGTTTTCAGGATTTTACGTAGCACATTTCCAGTTTATAAATAAACTCTCTGTGTCAACATGTTACCTCGTGACGGCCCTCGTGGCCCATGCTTAAGTACGATTATGTGGTAAATATATAATTAGTGGTACTCGGCAAGTAAGGTCAGTGTGCCTGTCATATCCCTCCGGTTTAGGTCGTGACAAACTTGGTATCAGAGCAAGTCGTGTCCTAGGGATGTCTATGAGCTGTGTCCAGTAGAGTCTCGTTTTTGGGTGTGTAGCGCGCCACACTTATAAACAGGAGTCTATAGGGCATTTAGGATTGTCTCCTTCCTTCGTAATCTAGATCGTTCGATAGAGCCGAGTCGTAAGAAAATTTATTCCTAATTTGAAGAAATATCTTAATTTTATTTTCCCGATGCGATGTCTATGACGAGAAAGACCCCGATTAGTAAGAGTGTGGATATGATTGTGAGGGAAGATACGGACAGTTACCACCCGTTGGTACGGGTTAGAGGGTTACAGATGTAGTAAAAAGAGACGTAAGTTACACTATGGAGTCAGACCTGTCGGAGATCATGGTTTCTATTGAGGAGGATCCATCCGAGGATCCATATGATTCACCCGCTTGAACATTTTCGATTCGTCATAGACATCTCTGCAATTTCAAACGGGAAAATAGAATTAGAAACAAATTTTCTTACGACTCGGCTCTATCGAAAGATCTAGATTTCGAAGGAATGAAACAATCCTAAATGCCCTATTGACTCCTGTTTATAAGTGTGGCGCGCTACACCCCCATAAACGAGACTCTACTGGACACGGCTCATAGACATACCTAGGACACGACTTGCTCTGATACCAAGTTTGTCACGACCTAAATCGGAGGGCCATGACGGGCACCCTGGCCTTACTTGCCGAGTACCACTAATTATATATTTACTACCTAATCGTAATTAAGCATGGGCCACGAGGGCCGTCACGAGGTAACACGCTGACACATAGAAATAATAAACTGAAAATGTGCTACCTAAAATCCTGCAAACAGAAGAATCCGACCTATGCATATATACATATTAAGGCCGACAAGGTCATATACGACTACTATACACAGGACGACTGTCTACAAGCCTCTACAGAGTACGTGACATCATAAGGTCGGGACAAGGCCTCGCCATACCCCTATGCATATCAAAATATCGTACCAAGAGTTGCAGTCTGCAACTCTGGAACAAGTAGAGTGCTCCAATATCAGCTGAACCAACAACCTACTAATGCGGACCGTCGCCTTGTCTATCTGAGCCTGCGGGCATGAAACACAGCGTCCTCTGACAAAAGGGACGTCATTACGAATAATGTACCGAGTATGTCAGGCATGAAGAATAGCATAATACAGACATGAAAGTAACATGGGACAAGAATAATCAACCTGTACTGAATGCATCCGAGGCCATAATATGCCTAAGTATATGCACATGCGTATATAATGTCTGGTCTCATATATATATATGCGTATATAACGCCATCAAGCCTCTGTGGGCATCCCATCGGCTTCTTTGGGCATAATCATCATCATATACCAGCTGATCAGGTAGTGGTGCGTATATAATGTCGTATCCATTTTTCCATCCCCATACATATAGTAGCGTATATAACGCCTTTGAGGTCAAGGTATATATATATATTGCATGAATTATACTAAGATACTCTGAGTCTATCGGAGTGACGTAAGGTCGTTGCATCTCCAATTAACATTATGGAACTAACATATAAACAAACCATTCATTATGAGTCAATAAGACAAAATATACATGAATCAACAGAGTGAATGACATATACATTTCTAGCTTTCAGGAGTAGAGTTACTTTGGACGGACATTCGTTTACATACAGGTCCTGCCAAAAAGGATAGCCTTAACATACCTTTATTGTTGAGCCTCTAATGACGATGTCGAAACCCGTTCTATCTACACGTTAATCTGAATAACAAAGCGAACCAGCCAACTAATGCTCGAACTCATAGAAATTGAACACATATTTGAAATACAAGACACATTGCTACAAAGGGTGCCCCTAATTGTTGCTGCCTCTTCACTTAAGAAACCTCAAATCCAAGAGGTAATTCAACTTAATCTTTTAATCACCCTATTAACCATGAAGTAATCTCCCATCCGCTTGTATTTTGGAGAAAAGAAAGTTAGCTTTGGGTTGTTGCATTTTATCGCCTTGCTTCTACGTTTTCCTCTACAAAATTCTCCAAGAAAGACACCCACATAGTGAGTTCTCTATCAACGTGCAACATTTGCACTTTGCAAATGAACAAGAAATAATTGCTATTCTCTTTATCTCCATGTAGTACCTTATCTTTAGTGAGCCACCCATCACCCCTTTCCACAAGACATGTGTCCTTGGGCCTTAGCTCACATTTATTTGTGCCATATGATTCCTACAACGTGTTGCCCACATAGACACTCTACAATAGTCCCACGTGGACAAGACAATCTTATCCACTTAATCATAATTAATTTCGTACTCCCACTTTATTTCAACACTTAACCAAGTATTGACATAATGAATTCCATGATCTCATTCCACATAAATAATAATAATTTTTAACACACTTCATATGCTCCTTATCATCATCATGTGATATAACGCTAGTCTATAGCCTCTTTTGACACACCAAATATTATTTTCAATTCCTGTCGTCACACTTATTTAGTCCTAAATCATTTTGGGACTTTATCCTTTTATACACCAAGCTCTTGATGTGGATACGTAAATATAACAAAATTTCCCAGGACTCAGGTCTACTTACATATGTCTAGCGATTCAAACCATGGCCCGAATGTACGGGGTATTACATGGATCTTGCATTTATGTTGCTTATGTTTAAATGAAGCATCTCTTAACTTAATAAAATATTACTTGCACAGGAGTAATATAGATATTCTAAAGCCTTTTCTTTTTGGAAAAAGTTAGCCCCAAAAAAATAAAATGGGGCCTTTAGGATTATCTTGAACAACCGCCAAAGTTTACATTAAAAATGTTACTAGTAAAATTCTGTTCAAGGCAGAGCTTATCCTATAAATTAGAAGGCTTATGCTTTACCTAATAGGTGCAATTATTGGTATTTGCACTTGAACAAAACAGACAAAATCCTGTAGCTAAATAACAAAACTCGTCGTTGATCCTATTTAGTGACTGATTAGCGTGAGATTATTAAAAAGTTCGGTTAGCTACGAAGTTCTTAGCGAATTCCAATTTTTTTAGTTTTATCGGCAAGATACGAACTTGTTGTATGACCGAAATGTTGAGAGTTCGCCAGCTAATTCAGTTACTTTTTCCAAATTGGTATTCAAAGTAAGATTGGTGTTGCCAATTTGTCTTTCCCTTACCAAACTTTTCAAACAGGGGATTCTTGTTCTTGTCCTGCCTGGCTGTTACTGTTATTTTCTTTGAAATAATAGTGTGGACGGCTTTTAATTCTTGATTATGTGCCTCATGTGAGTAGACTTGATGATGATATGTCCTCATGTTTAGTGTTGTATTTGTCCCTTGATTGCCATGACTCAAAAGTTGGTCAGTTTGTTCCTACTTCCTTTGCAATAATGAACATGTTTGCCCCTGCTTGGACCATTAACCACAAATCTTGGTGCTGATTTGTGTTTCTATTTAATTATATATATTGTCTGGGTGAGCATTGGTCTAGTGGTGAGAGAGCAGCTTGTGATGTGTGGGTTAGGCACGCATCATTGCTTCAAAACACAAGCTTGGTATTTAAGTGAAAAAGGGTAGTGGGGCGGGCTAATTATATATCAAGATTCGCCGCTTGTGCCACTAGCCCTTGGAATTTCTAGATTTTAAGAAGTAGTACTTATATTGCTTGGGGTGATCTCCTGGTTTATGATGTTCTTTTTGTATTGTGTACCAGCAATACTGGTGGAGGTGGCACTACTCCCACAGTCGCACCACCAGGAACCACAACTCCAACAATCGCACCACCGGGAACCACAACTCCAACAATTGCACCACCAGGAACCACAACTCCAACAATTGCACCACCAGGAACCACAACTCCAACGATCGCACCACCCGGATCCACAATTCCCACGACTGCACCACCGGGCATCACAACTCCAGGAATTGGCGCTGGCACGGGCACAGGGACTGGCACAGGCACGGGCATAGAGACTACACCTGGTACAAGCAATCCAATTTTTGGACTTGGACCAAGTGGCGCTGGCACAGACGGCAATGCAGCCGGGCATCTTCCAAACAGTATCTTTTTCACAATAATCCTTTTGGCTGTAAGCTTTGTATTCTTAAGGGTCTAAAAGTAAAAGAAGATAAAAAAAAAGTTTATATTTAGGGTCAGCTGGGAGAAGAATCTATCTTCTTTAGTTGTTTCTTCTTCTTTTCTGGTCTTTCTATCTTATTATGGTTGGAGAAGTTGGGAATTGGATTCCCTTAGTAATTTTATGTAGTGTAGAAGAATCTGATCCTTGTTCCCTTTGTAAATTTATCCTCTTTGTTGTATATTAAATCTGTTATTAATTATAGAGTAAAAGGAAGAGGATGTATTTTTTGTTTAAAATTATAATTAATGAGAACTCTCTACACCCCAATCTCTATCATATGTTCAATACATCCACCGTATATCTGTTGCTAAATAATTATAGTTGTCAAAATTGCATGATCTGTGTGGCTGACTTAAATCTAGCCCACTATAGTGGGGCTTAAACCTTATGCTATTGTTCATGTTGACTCTAGACTGGTTTGGTGGTTAACAAACGGAATGAGTTGATAAAAATTGATTAGTGTTGTTTGAAGTCCAAATATGCTATAGTATAAAAGCTAAGTGAGATAATATAATTATTGGGGTAAAGGTGACATTCATCAGGTTTACGTGGACACTGTTTCTTGCTGCAAAAGATGACACGTGTGATGCTCACAACGCTGGTAAGAAGATTAGAAAGGAAATTGGGAAACAAATTAGATGCTATCAGATCTACTCATGGAACGGAATTCAAAAATGTTAAATTTGAAGAATTTTGTTAGGTAAATAGTATTGACTATGAGGTGGTAGAAAGAAAAAATAGGACTGGCCAAGACTATGATGCTTGCTAGTGATATCACTAGAAATTTCTGGGCTGAAGCTATTAATACTTGCATGTTACATTCTTAATAAGTGCATGCCTAGGTCATATCTGAAGAAGACTCCTTATGAACTACTTAAAGGAAGTCCAACATTTTCCATTTAAGAGCCTTTGGTTGTAGATGCTTCATTCACAATAATGGAAAATACTCTTTAGGAATATTTGATGCTAGGAGTGATGAAGGAATTTTCGTGGCCTATTCACAGAGTAGTAAAGCCTACAGGGTCTTTAACAAAAGAATCATGTGCATAGAAGAAAGTGTACATGTTTTTGAAGAGTCTAGTGTTATACCTGAGAAACATGTGCAGGATGACGATGCGGAACCTATGTTCAATCATACCACTGAGACAAATAGTAAGCCACCAAACGGGGGTGAAACAAGTACTTCCCATGATGAACAAGGTCCATCAACTAGCGAAGAACAGATTACACAGACAAGGGAAACCATTGATGAAGGCCATGATGAACCTGATTCACACAATGATACACAAAATGAAAATTCCAACAACTTTTAGGGAATAGTTCTAAAAGGATATAAATATCAGGTATCTCATCCCATTGAAAATGTCCTAACTGATCTAAATGATGGGATAACAACTAGATCTGTCCTGAAGAACCTGTGTGCTTTTAATGACTTTTTATTAATTATTGAGTCGAACAAAGTTAACGAAGCATTGCAACATGCTGATTGGATTGTTGCTATACAGGTGGAATTCAACTAGTCTGAGAGGAACAAAGTTTTGCACCTTGAACCTAAGCCAAAGAACAGAACAATAATTGGCACCAAATGGGTGTTCAGAAACAAGTTGGAGGAGCATGGAACAACCACACAGAACAAGGCACGGTTGGTGATCCAAAGATACAATCAGGAAGAAGGCATAGACTGTGAAAAAACCTTTGCTCCAATGGCATGACTAGAGGCAATAAGGTTTTCATAGCATTTGCAATTCATATGGAGTTCACACTATATCAAATGGATGTGAAAAGTTCTTTTCTGAATGGGTACTTAAAAGAGGAAATATATGTCAAGCAACCTCGAGGTTTGAAAATGCTGAACATCCGGACCATATCTACAAGCTTTGATAAAGCTCTCTATGGACATAAGAAAGCTCCAAGAGCTTGGTATGAGAGGCTGTCAAAATTTCTCTTGGGATATGGCCACATAAGAGAGAACATTGACAATACATTGTTTTTGAAGGTCAAAGGGGAGAATTTGTTAGTTGTGCAGGTCTATGTAGATGACATCATATTTTGAGCTACAAGTGAGTCCTTGTCCAAGAAATTTGCTACACTGATGGAAAGTGAATTTGAGATGAACATGATGGGAGAACTAAATTTCTTCTTAGGCCTGCAAATCAAGCAAACATCAACTGGTACTGTGATTCATCAGAATAAGTATGTTAAGAAACTCCTTAAAAGATTCAAAATGGAAGATGCAAAGCCAATTGACACCCCTATTGCCACTGCCATGAAACTTGAACTTGATGAATCTAGTTCACCCATTGAGCAAAAACTGTACAGCGATATGATTGGGTCCCTATTGTATCTCACTGTCAATAGACCTGACATAGTGTTCAGTGTGGGACTTTGTGCCAGATTTCAATCAAATCCTAAGGAATCTCATCTGAAAGTTGTGAAAAGAATCATACGATACTTGAAGGGAGCAAGTGAGCTAGGCCTATGGTACCATAAAGGAAGCAATTTCAATTCATACAGATGCTGACTATGCAGGATATTTGGTTGAAAGGAAAAGCACCCCAAGTATGAAATATTTGTTTGGATCATGTTTGATCCCCTGGGCTATGAAAAAGCAAAACTCAATAGCTCTGTCTACTACTGAGGCAGAGTATGTGGCTGATGCTTCCTGTTATGCTCAGTTGCTATGGATCAAACAATAATTAAAAGTTTTAATATGCAAATTAATTGTGTTCTCATATTCTGTGATAACACAATTGTTATTAAGATTGCTAAGAATCTTGTTCAGCATAAAAGCACTAAACACATTGATTTTAGACATCACTTCTTGAGAGATAATATCATAAAAGGCCTTATTTCAATCAAGTTTTGTGCTACTGACAAGCAAATATCAGATATCTTCACAAAGGCCTTAGGAAGAGATCGCTTTGAAAATAATAGGTTAGAGTTGAGAATAATTATGATTGCATAAGCATCCCTTTATGATTGGGTAGAAATGTTGCTTCAGATTAACGAAGCTTCTAAATTGAATAATATTCCACTCAATATTGTACATTTAATTGTATGTCCTATACTCTAATAGTGTCATGATCTCATAAAGACTAATAGGTAATATTTTCACAAGAATTGACTTGAAATGCATTGAAATGACTGCATGTAATCATTCGCCGCTCAAGTATGTTTCCTATCGTTTGTATTGACTTATACATTCAAGCCATGAAACATGTTACTCAACATGTTCTCTCTTACCCTTGTCAAAGTCCGTCTTTAGTCAAGGTTGGTTCACGCTATAGAAGGGTCTATTTTTTAAATAATCAACCTTTGAAAGTTCCCTTAGAAATAAATGGCGTCACTCTAAAAAATTCAACCGTCAAATCACTCCCTTCCCAAGACAACCTTCTATCTACCCTCTTCACTCTTATGTTCTCCTCTGCTTAAACCGACCTAACCTCTCTTTTTCAGTCACATCTGAAACCCTTCGTCACTACAACCCTAATCGACATTTTCTCCAAATATTTGATCCCTTCTCTGTCTACTCATCCTCCGACGAGGATTTTCTATTCATACCCCCGCACTCTCTCACAACTAATGACCCCAACTACACCCTCCACATCACTGTCATCAACCCCCTTTTCCCCAGTTCTGTTTTACCACCACACCGCCCATAACACCAACACTAATGAGTCCACCGTCACACCACTCATGACTCCCACTCGCCCCTTGATGAAAATTGCGCCAAACTCATCGGAATTCGTATCCTCTGCCAGCGATGATTCTCGTTAAGGGAAAAAATGAAAACACCTAACATAGATGCACTTCCCCTACGCACCAAATTGCCTGTAGCGGATCCCGACGTTGTATCTAGTGTCCCAAGAGTCTTGGGAAAAAAGAGTAGCTTGGATCTTGGTTCTCATGGGCAAACCAAGGAGGCTACTGAGGGAAGCCATCTGCTAACACGTAATGATCCCAACGTATGGGAATGGAGAGAAGTCAAGAATGAGATGGTGGGTATTCTTGGGGTAAGAAAGTGGATCAAAATGGTAGTTCATGGGGGAGAAAGTGTTCAACACGCATCAGATGAAACCCCTACACTTCAACCTTCCTCACAGTCCCTAAAAAAGTGTCTAGACTCACCAGCCATTCCACACCCATATCCTCATAGTGTGTCTAAGTCCTTAATTATGTCGTGTTGAGTCTTGTATTTTATTGTTAAGTGGATTGTTCTGTATTTTGTAAAGCATTACTTGGATCTGTACTCAAAGTGTAAATGAATAAAATTGCTACTATTTTCATACTTTTCCATCTGTTGTGCCTTGATTACTTTTGTTAGACATGGTTGAGAAACTTGTTCTATTATGATGTATATGTGATAGCCCCAGTGGAAATGAGTTCAATATTGCAAACATTTAATTGAGCCTTAACATAAATGAAGTAATTTTTCAATGAAGCTAAAATGGGGATGAAATATTGTGTAATGTTTATAACCCATGTATGCTAACCTAGTTCAATCTAAGTGGGTTATGTTCATTAATTTTTAGTCTATGAGATGTTTGGAACATGTTACACAGTGGTTTCAAAGACATGAATTTGTCATCATCAAAAAGGGGAAATTTGTTGGCATTAGCAATGGCAAGTGTAGATTTTGATGATTGACAAAGTAAATGACAAAGTGAATGAACCAGGTATGTGGATTTGATCCAACAGACAGATGCAATACATGGTTGAATGAATCAGACACAGAGACACAGAGAGAAAGTAAATGAACTAGTTCTACGAACATATTTCATATCATACATAAATGCGAGACAAAGTTGAATGGAACATATGCTTGAATCGGGTCCAAGAACGTGTTCCTACTAGAGTCCTAATGCGAGTAGGATTTTTGTTTTATGGTAAGGACTTGGTGTATAAGGCTTCAGGATTTTTTGCCATACTTATCAAGATACTTCATACTTCTACAAGGAAACTGAAGCCGCGTTGAAGAGAAAGAATCCAAATTCAACTGAAACCCTAACTCTTATATTGGACCTTATCATGTAGGGATTGAGTTCAGCCAACTTGGTGCAACATAAAGCTATAAATATTCAAGTCCAACCATCAAGATTTTTTACGCACTCACATAGAGAGAAAATATAATTCTAGTAGATACATCAATATCACATTGAGTGTTCTGATTCATGAATTGCGACATGATACTAAGAAGATGATAGAAGAAACATGTTTCATAGAGTTTATGTGTTACAGTTCTTATGTCTAGATTTATGTATTATGATTGATTATCGAGTTGTATCTTTATCAACTTTCTTAGAAGCAATTGTGTGAGGTAGGAATGTTTTGTCAAATTTAACTTCAAGTTGAGATAACTTGAAGTAAGGCTAACTAGTCTAGGGAGATTAGTGAATAGGAATTAGAGTCTAGTTCCTAGATTACTGAGTTTACAACTTGAATTTGCAAAGGCTCACGTTGTAGTGGAATTTTGGAAAAAAAGTTTTTTCACCCTTTGTGAGTCGGGTGGTTTCAACGTAAAAATATTGTGTTGTTACTTTTCTGTTCTTTATCATTATTTTGCAAACGTTAGCATAGTACAAATACAGTAACATGGTCTATCCTATAAGTGAAAATTAGGCATCACGTATGATAGATATTTGATCATGCAAAATAACAAAATGGATATGAAAAATTAAGTATAAAGTAATGGGTATATGGACAAGTATAAGGCAAGGTTAGTTTTCAAATGTTACAATCAACAGGAAGGCCTAAACTATCATGAAATATTCTCACTCATATTGGTAACTATGAGAATAGTAATCGGTATTGCATTTTCAAATGATTGGCCACTATTTTGGAAGAATGTCAAGAATGTCTTCTTGCAGGGAGATTTGTATGAGGAGGTGTATATAGACTTTCCTTAAGGTTTTCATAGGCAGTTGAATACAAAGTTTGCAAACTATTCAACTCATTGTACGGGTTGAAGCAAACTTCTAGGCAGTGAATATCAAACTCATTAATGCACTTTTAGATCTTGATATAATTAGACTACTTATGATCATTCACTGTTTACTCTGAATGATGGAGAGGATGCAATCATAGTCTTGGTTTATGTGAATGATTTGCTTATCACGAAAGGTTTTAGAAAGTTGTTAAAGATGTTAAACATACTTCAAAGTAAAACATCTCTCGGCGAACTCATATGGGAATTGAAGTTCTAATATTTTAGAATAAGATACTACTTAATACGAGAAAATATGCATTGGCACTAGTCTCTGATGTTGGTTTGAGTGGTGCCAAGCCAGTTAAAAGTTAAAATTAAATACCCTTGGAAATTCATGTACCATAGAACTACGACATATTTGATGCCTTTTGACGATAAATTTTACTTGTTTTAAGCAAGTTTGTGTCGTTTCTGTAACACCTCGTACCTTTAAACTAAGCCTTGTTCAAGTTTTGAAGTCACTGAAATTGTACAAGTTCATGACAATCCGATTATACGACCGTCAAATAGTTGACGGATTGTCAAAATCCTGACGGCCCATACTCGGACCAAAAAAAATTTCGATGGACCGTCGAATTGATCATCAGCCTTTTCCGATAGCAAATAATATAAATATGCAGACTTGGTTTCAGAATCAATTTTTCATATTCCCAAGCCCTAGAATGAAGGTTCTCTCTTCTCAACCATCTCCTACATCAAGGTAAGCACTTTCCATGTATTTTCATGCGATTCTAACATAGTATAATCAATTTCTAAGTGAATTCGATTACTCTTAACCTAGGATTTCAAGATAAACCCAATTTAAGGTTTCAATGTGCAATCTTTGGAAATTCTTCTTCAAAGTCAAGATTTTTAATACCAATTTGGAAGAAAGTCGGGTATGTAGAGCTTCTATCCACGTGGGGACATCATTGTTCTTCCCCATGCCACACGTAATTCATGAAATAAGAATTCTTTAAACCTAGAGTTTTGCTCAAATTCATATTAGCCTTATACATGTTCGATTATACATATTTATAGCATGTTGTCATTCATTATATTCATGATGTGTCAATTGTTGATTCCCATCAGTTCTTAATTATCAAGTCATGAATTATTATTACTTAACCTATGAAATTATACATGTTTTAAAAATATATATTATGAAATTATGTTCATGTTAAACTATCTCAGATCATGTTTACAAGTTATTTATGAAATTCATGGGCATTACAAGCCACTATTTTCAAGTACATGTTTTTGGGAGTTGCATAGTTTACCGAGAATCTTAAGTAGCCTGAAACTACGTATGCCACCGTAGGATAAGGGTCGCTCCGCCCAGAGGACGATACCTTTATATTTGCAGATTGGATATTTTCTTTCCATGTTCATGTTTCATACCCCGGCAAGGTATGAGAAAGCTCTGCTGGTCGGGCCAAGTACCAGACTCCACGTATCCGCGTGGTTTTTCATGTTGTCGATTATGCTATTGCTCTCCCCAGAGATATACAATTATATATGTACATACATACAATTTTTCAGACTTTACTCATATTACTATACTCATGTTCATGTTCATGTTCATGTTCTCGTTTTAGTTTCAATTTCATGTTTCTCTTATATCATGTGCCTACGTTTTTCCTTCAATTGTTTTACATAGAGTACAATTCAAGTGTACTAACGTCCCTTTGCATGGGGCCTGCACTAAATGATGCAGGTGCTGAGTTTCAGAGAGACGAATTTTCTCAATAGGATTTCTTCAGTACCAGCTATTTCGGTGAGCCCCATCTCATTTGAGGTGTCAGTCTAGTCTCTTATGATTATATTTTATTATCAGAGGTATGTTAGGGCCTTGTCCTGACAAACAGTTTTACAGACTCATGTTCAGAGGTTTCATAGACTAGTCAGTATCATGTCAGCCATGTCCGTATTAGATTTTCAGACTTATCATGTTTTACTCGTATATTTCTTCTATGATTATTTCAGACTACTTTCAGCATTATGTTTTATATATTTTAAATCACTATTTTAGTATATTTTGATGCCCATGTTAACAAGCAAATCATGTGGTTTGCTTGATCACATGCAGCTAGACACCGAATATCGTGTTCCTCCCAAGCCAAGGTTCAAGGCGTGATAGTTTTGATGTGTTTTGTTTATGTTTTAGGTAAATGACAATAAGAAGGAAAGAACAAGGAAATTCATTCAAAATCCCCTGATTTGGAGTTGTACGGACCGTATAGCTTGACCTTCACTGAGAAGAGTCAGGCAAAAAGTTGAGAAGTTTAGGAAGATGCATATGGTGGATATACACAAACCGTATCATTTTATACAGACCGTACAAAATGGTCGTAGAAGATGACCATATCATTTTATATGGATCATACTTAATTGTACGGTCTGTACTTTTAGCGACATGGGTTGTTTTGTTAGATTTCTAATTCTGAGTTTTTGGAGTTGTATAAATACTTTTTAGGGTTTTGTAAGTCTCTGATCATCTATTTGAAGACTTGTCTCGATAAAAGCGATTACTGAGAACATTTTGAAGCTTTCAAGAACACGATTTCATCCTTTAATCCTCGTTATTCAATTGTAAGTTTCAATGAAAAAATTATTGCTTTGCGTTATCATCAATATTATGAGTAGCTAAATTTTATACTAAGGTTGTGAACCCGATGGTGAGTGTTATGCGAATGGGTGTTTAGTATTGATATATGAATAATGGGTGGTTAATATTTAATTATCTCTTATTCGTTCATGTCGGTTAATGGTTGCAAACATTAACTTAAGCCATAAATTCTTCTTTACTTGGAAAAGTAAGTAGGGTTTGGTAGGGATAATTAATAAGGACTGGAGATGCTAACTCTCGTTTAATAAATTCACTTAGGAATAAGAGGAGTTTACTTGGAATAATTAATCATTCTTAATCTCACCCTTTTATATTTGGGAAAATCACGAGGATAAATACTTCCTAACAATTGGAAAATATTAGGAAGTCACATAGAGATTAAGTGCATACAATACAACAATCCACTAGAAGTACATCACACTAATACCTAGAGCATAACATCTAACCTAGGGGGGACACGACCTTGATTTCTTAACCATATTATTTACAGTC
Organism: Anisodus acutangulus; assembly: GCA_029783415.1. Taxonomy (NCBI): domain Eukaryota; kingdom Viridiplantae; phylum Streptophyta; class Magnoliopsida; order Solanales; family Solanaceae; genus Anisodus; species Anisodus acutangulus. Next base: position 10,641,234 of record CM056493.1, on the reverse strand, counting down.
AATACAATATAGCTATTAGAAATACACAAACTTTTACAACCTTAACAAAATAAGAACAAAGATTTAAGTCAAGTACTACACTACGATAGTAACCATTTTGATAGAGAATAAATAAATATTCTTCATATATTCTGTAATTATTATTCTAGTGTAATTAGGTAAAGTAGAGTCTGACGGTCCTCAGGGGTGACACCATCTGTATGCATCGGGTCTCTAGGCGTCACGTCGTCTGGCCCCAGATTGCCAGTGTTGCCCCCGATGTTACGGTTGTTGTCACCTAGTCCTGACATCATATCTGATATGAACAAACAAAAATACTTAAAGAAAAAGGTAAATTAGTAGAGGGGTCATTTGTGACACCACAATTGTCCAGGCCCCATGGTGGGCGCCAAATTGTTTACCCGGAAAATGTTACAGTTAAATTTGTATATGTGGTCAAGGACACGTGGATCTCAAGTGACACGTTAAATAAGAATTATACTTAAGATAAATAATAACAAGATAAAATAACCAATAGTTAGCATGAGCCTTGGGATAACTTCTGAGCAAAAGTGACGGTGATTTGTATGAAAGCACGGAAATCAAGAGAACATCAGTAAGTAAATTCTGATAGCCAGAATATGATATGTTACAATAGAATAATATACCCTATTTATACATGAGTTACACGGGTACACAACCCATGAAATATTCCCTCATAAATGCAGGAGAATGAATGTTATAATAATTGGACGATCAATATCTCAATAAATGTCTTTAAAAGGTAGTTGAAAGTCGTGCAATCGGATTTAGTAACGGTCGTCCGTTACAATGCAAACGACTCTTAGCCTTATTTAATACTGGTTTCGGCTTTGCTCATGTCGCTCTCGGTACCATACATATCAAATCAGGAGTGTTGTAATCTAATATGGGCTTGACTCAACAATATACACTACAAAAAAGGCTGTATTTGCAGAGATTTTATTGCTGGGGTTACAATAACCTCCGCAAATCCATATTAAATGTGGGGTTAATATAGGCCCGCTAAATTTTATTTGATTTGTGGAGGTCAAAACGTGGGCTACACTTTTTTTTAAAAAGCGCCAAAAATATTTGGCTTTATTTTAATTCTTTCCCCCTCTCTTTTTTTTTGCCAAACCCAGAACTTTTCCGCTCACACTCTCTCTCTAAAACTCCCCAAATCATTGATTTCTTCAGATCTCTTCAACAAAATTAGAAAAAATTGCAAATTTCTTCAAGTTTTCTTTCATCTTGCATGTAGATTTTCTCTGCTTATTTGTGTTTTTCCTTCATTGATTCTACTGAAATTAACTGATTTTGTGTTTTCGTCGTCGCATGTAAGTTTGGTGGTTTCGAAGAAATGGCATTAGCTTAGCCTTAGCTTTCTGCTTCTTCTGTTGCTTCCCCAACCCTAATGGTATCTCTATCTCTAACGTCTCACAGTGTGTAATTGAACATGAGATATGTAGTTCAATTCTCGAGCCGCGTTTGATTTTGTCCAAGCTTCTCCTCTTCTCACGATAAAGGTACTGTGCAATTTTCAATTCTGATTTTTCTGTTCAATTGATTTGAAAAACAAGTGAAATTAGTGAACTTTTCGTAATGATTTTATTTTTAAGTACTACATTGGATGTTGTAACAATTCATAGTGAGATCGTTCCAGATCTGTCATTTTTGATTTGCTTCGTATGTAGAATTACTTGAACAATATTATTTGAAATCGACCTCTTTTAATTTACTTTTGAAATAATTATTTGATTATCGTGATATTAAGAGGATTGAAATTATTGTCGAAGGCGATTTGATATTGTATTAACAGAGTTCTAGAAAATCAGTAATCTGGTTGGAATTCAGTTCACAACTAATGATTTTGTGTTTTTTCTTTACTGCTTCTTCGCTGAAATTAAGATTCATTTGTCCTTCAGGTAAAGGATTTGAAGTTCATCTTTATGTGTACTTTGTGTTGGCTAGTAATGTGTTTTGATGTCAATTAGTATTTCTGCTGAAATTAAGATTCGTTCGTTTGTTTAAATAGTATATCTCTGGATGTAAATGTCGTGTTTGCAATTATCATCTTAATTCAGTTAGGGTTCGTTTGTGTTTAAATAGTTATCATTAGATATTTATTTTCCTTTCTTGCCTTAAATATAGTTAGATTATATGGGAGTCTAGTTAGATTATATGGATTAAAGTCAATATTTACTAACGCAATTATATGAAGTATTCAATTTACTGCTACTAGGTACTTTGAGGGTCAGCTTATGCTATTATCTGAAGTAGAGACAGAAGATACACTGGATACTCCTCAAGTCAATGTAACTGAAACTGCAGAAGAGGTAATCTCATTTGATCTACCTTTGCAGTTTGTACTTTAGGTCATTGGCTTCCATGTTATCATTTAGGTGTCAAAAATTGCAAAAACGTTATATCATTGACAATTAGCTGTAATATTGTGTATTTTTACAGGTGTTATAAAGGTTGGGTGTTGCTATAGGGTCAAAACTTATATTTTTCCTTTCAAGAAATATCATTATTTTAAGAAAGCTTTGCATTTTTCTCTCTTTATGATACATAGAGTATTTTAATATCATAACACCTGGTTTGATTCATTTCGTCATGGAATTTGAATACTAGTAGACAACTGGGTAATTTGTCCAGGGGATTCTTATATGGTAGGTTCACATTATAGCTGACAAACAAGAGGAATAAACAGGGCTAAGTATAAAGCTGAATTGAATTAACGATTGGTTTAAATATGAGATATTTATGGCTTCGTCTCTAAGGTTATTATGCCGTGTGATGAAAAAGTTGTTGTGTCTGTAATTTGAGGTACAGATTTAGACTGTCAATTTTACAAGTCTGACTATTTTATATCGTTTCCGAGATTAATTATAGAGATGGCATGTTGTGTTTAATCGCATCACACTCTACAAGATACATTATGTTGATATGCAGTACAACTATGAGCCTGAGACTGGAGTAAAGTATAGATCACTAAGAGAAGTTGAGCGACGATTGAATGGTGAAATATTTGCTCCTAGAACCAGTGCATCGGCAGTGAGAAACTATCCTAAGGCAAGTGTAAGAGTTGAATATTTCGCAAAGATTTTGTACTTTCTCTAGTCTGATGATGTCTGAGTATGAATCTCCTTTCTTTTGCTCTTGGTGTTTTTTCTGTTTTAGTCATCCACAGAGTATTCGTCTTTCGCAGAGTTCCCTATCCCGGAAGATGGTTATTTATGGTGGAAAGGTACGGACTTGGCTACACTTTCGCCCTTATTTCTTACTTTTTTTGTGGATGGTATGTGTGGAATCATTACTATAGTGATATATTTTCTTTTCCTTTATTTACACTATTTCTTGTGTTTCTTTATCTTTGGTTCGGGATGGGAGAGGCCGGAAGGAAGAGGGTCATATTGTTGCTCTTCTTCCCCTTGTTCTTGTAATTGAAAATTGAAATTTTTCATAAAGTAAGTAAGGTCTTGGATATTGAGAAGAAAAGAAGTTCTGGTTTTTCATAAAGGGAAATTGTTAGTAGTTATTTAACCTACTAAATAATAATTTTGGAAGAATATATATTAACTAACCACCTAAATATACATTTTTACCTCATAGCAAGCTTGTAGTTCATCTTCAACATCATCATTTTTCAATGCCTTCAAGACCATGCATGTGTACTCGCCAGTTACGCTATTCTGATTCATCCAATATTAGATAGGAAATTTTTACATATGCTTATGATATCCATAATCTTGCAATGTCTTCGATCCGAAGATCAACTTTGCGAAGCAGGACCCTGCTTCTTCTGCTTCAAGTGAATTCTTAAACTTCATGAAGTTTGTTCTGCAACTTACTCAAATAGACTTGTTGACTATCCCTTGGAAAGATCTGAGTTGATTAGTGAGGAAATCTGTTATCACATGAATATGGATAAATATGTGTAAATGATAATTGAAGTTCTTGAATTTGAAACTAGTGTTTGGAGGAGAATTAGTGCATCTATCGAGTCTTTTAATTTAATCAATTATGTTATTGTCTTTGTTATTAAGTAAGTTGTGCTTTAGCACTTATTTATGTGAGAATATTCAGCAACTTCAGTTCAATGTTCTATTAAACCAAGTGATAGATTTATTTGTAAAAAGATTTGGTGCTTTCATTTATTTATGCAAACTAGATTTGTCCTTTTAGCCTGTTACAAAAATGCTAGTCGTTTATAATTTTTTGAATCAAATATTTATGTTTCATTGTTTCAGTATAGTGATGTGGAGAGCGAGTCTGCTTCACATGTGGATGTAAGCTTATTATCAAGTGAGAGCAACACAAATCACCAAGCAAGTACTTGGCACTTCTGTATTTTATTTATTTGCGGAGCTACGTACTCTTGATCGTGTAATGTTAAGTTATCATGTGTTTGTATAACTTTAGTTTGATATGAATTCGAATTGGTGATTTGATTTATGTTGTATGAGTTATTTAGTAAAATTATTTATTGATTCCTAGAATTAAGATTTTTAAATAGAAACGAATGATTTTCAACAATAAAAAATATTGTGGCAGTTTATAATCTGCCACTATTAATAAAAAAATTCAAAAAAAAAGAGATAAATTGTGGGTGTCTTAAACCACCACTACATTATTTCGTAACACGTTGAGATCATATTGGAAGGGGGTTATAACTGTTACTAATTATCTATAAAAACCTCCACAAATTTAAAGTTTATTTTGTGGCGGTCGTTGTGGAGGTTTTGAAAAACCGCCACAATAACGCTCATGGCATTGATAAATGTGGCGTTTCCAAAAAACACCACAATTCTGTTTGTGGGAGTCCGAAAATGCCACAAATTGATAAAAAATCTCCACAAATTAGGTGTTTTCTTGTAGTGATACTCCACATGTCTCCCCATAATTCGTGCAGCTGTCTTATACGAATTTTGTCATATACACTCTGTTCACCAAGATGAGAGGAAGTAATAATATTTTTGACTTTGCTAGAACTTGAACTCGAAATCTCACGACTCTGGACTCACTTTATTGACCAATGAATTCTTTATGTCATTGAGTGACTTTTATTTTATGTGCATAACACTCACTCTAACGGCGTAATTTTTGCACGATGGGTCTGCGAGAAAATAAAAATAGATCACACTTTTTTCAAAAAGCTAAAAGATACATATAACTAAGTTTACTGGAATTAAATAGAATATATTTCATAATCATTAAAATAACAACGATAACATAAATAAACGAGCAACAAAGTTATAACTAGGAAATGCTATTTAAAGACAAGATGAAAAACAGTGATAGAAGAAAATAAAAGTATTATATGCTCAATCAACGTCCTAAGGATGCCCATCATTCTCTTCTCCGACATTGTTGCCATTAGCAGCAGTTTCATTTGGAGCATTCTTATCTACACGTTCATTGAGTTGTTTCATTCTTTCGTCAAGTTTAGTCTAGTTTTTTTTTTCTTTCTTCCTTTCGTTAAGTTTAGTATGCTTTTTTTTTTGTAAGGAAAAAAATGCAGACTAAATTTGAGGAAAGAAAAAAACAACTCAATGATAATATAGACAAGAATGTTGCAAATGAAACTGGTGCCGATGACAACAATGCTTAAGAGCAAATAGCTATAATAAACCTTTAATTTCTCTGGCATCAAGTTTATTGAAATTTTTTCCCTCAACAAGTTGGTTAAAGAAGTTTTCCATTTCCTTCTCCTCTGCCATTTGTTCTATCTTCCCAATATATTCTTCCTTGAACATTCACTTTTCCTTGAAGGTAAGTTTCATAGAATAAGAGTATTTGATTTATATATATAGATGTCTGATAGGACCACATAATTAAATAACAACAAATTGGTTAAGATAATTTGAACAAATTTAGAAATAAGATAATTACACAATTTTGAGTTTTAAGAAGTATTAATATATACTATACTAAAAGTACGAAGCCTCTTAACGAAATGTTGTTCGCCTTTTTACACTTTAATAATAGATCTCAAATTAGACAAAATCATAACTAAAATATTTTCCTAATTCTTAGAATTTTAAAATCCGCTAAAATTTTGGTTTTAAAATCTTTCTTTATTTGAACTAAGAAATCCTAATATTTAAGATTTAAAGACTTTGAAGTTAACTTAACTCATTAAAAAGGTTTATGCTCAGCGTATGGAAAATATGTATTCCTTTTAGAGTCCAAGTCAATACGAAGCTTTTTAGTAATATCTTCAAGTGTAGTTATTATAAGAAATTTATGAGATTTCTCCCCATCATCAGATAATTGTCAAGTATCTTTCCTTTTTACTTTACTCTGGATTTTGCCTCCAAATTTTGATGTTCCAATTTTAATCACTATGAATCAACATTAACGTCCCACAAGAAAATTACTCAAGAAGTTAGCTGAAGTTTTATTATCAACAATGGAAACTTTGATTATATTTCAAGGCAAGAATCATTTAACAATAAGATTTTATTTTCACTGAGCTCATTTACATAATACAGTTTGTCATTTTAAAATTTATTAGACAAATGGAGGATCTAATTGAAATATGATGATAATTAATCTCACAAAATTAAGACTATAGACATGCAAAACTAAGATAAAACAATAATAAACATATTTTTTGGTTTGTTTTAGTATTCTTGTGAAATGGGGACCTTTTTGTCCTTCAATCAAACATTGATTCTCTAATTTTTTTGTATAAAAATGTTTGATTTCATTGAAATACAATGAGGTATCAAAGAACTTCTGTGGGGTAAGCTTTCTTTATTGATGTAGCTAAACAGGATCAATATTCATCATCGTCAAGAGCTTACACTTTTGTTTTATTTTTTATTTATAACCCAAACATATTGTTTAATAAGAGTCCAGAGCCCGAGTCCTCATGCTTCACACTTACAGTGCAAATCAGAGCGTGGAAACACCGGGACTGTCGTGAGAAATTCTCCTGATAGAGATAGCGATCGCAATTATACCTGGACACAAAAAAGATATCCTGGGATATTTACAGCACCAAGAATTGTTCCAAAGTGGACTGGGACTGCACAGACAATCCTAAAGATGAATACAAGTTGAAGAATCAGATCTGATCAAAAGCTCATTTCAATGAACTTTTAGTTTTCATTCTTTCCTATTAATGTTTTAGTCTATAAATAACTTCAAGCTACTTGTGTATTACTTACTCTATGTGCCCCCTTATGGAAGTGAAATAAAATATACACATTGAATTCCATCTCTATCCGATTCAACAAAACCCCAAAAACTTTAAGTGTTCTTCACGTTTTAAAGTAGGTTAGAATCATGAATCTCGAACAATTGTGTCTCAATGAAGTCTAGACAACCTCTTCATGAAAAGGCCTTCTTTCATAAAGAACCGGATAACCTTTCCCCGATTTTTCCTCTTGCATCGGAAGTCAATGAGACGTAACAGGAAGTCATTTACCCGAATTATGTTTGGAACTTGCTTCCGGTAAAAGGATCAAAAGAACAGTAAAATCCTTAAACTCAGCTAAGTCATAAGTCGAGTCTGGATGTCATTTACCCGGTTGCTCACAAATGAATATAGTTTTGGAACAGGATTAAAATGAAAAGTCCTTAAAATTAGGTAAGTGTTCGAATAAGCCTGATATCTGCTTTACCCATATATCTAAATTGCAAATCATAAGTTGTTTCCCAAGTTACTTAAAAAACAAACATAGAGCCGCAAAAGAGAGAACACGGGAAATTCTTAAGGATTGGCTAAGTGCTCAAACGAATCTTGATTCGTTTTCCTGATTTCAGTCTCATGAAATAACTCTTTGTCCAAAAAATTTGGTCGTACCAACTAAACTTATATAATTCTGAGTATTAACAATGCTAATCATATCATCATAAAAAATTGGAAAGGAAAAGAACTTCATTGCCTGAAAATTAAACGAGAATCAAAACCCGGGGTACATAAGAAAAGCAGCAAAGTACTTGGCAAACACCAAAAGAGCAAAAACAAATAGAACGAAAGGGCTCAAAGGCCCAAGAGTTTCCCAAAAATAGAACCACAAAACATTAGGTCAGAGGGCATCCTCGTCACTAGAGAGACCCACAGAGCCTTCGCACTCGGAGTGCTCCTCATCGTTCTCGAATAGAGCCTGCTCCAAGACCTGTTTCGAGGCATCGGCAGCTTCCTCAGCCTTAGCAATAGCCTGGGGGAGGTCAAGGTCACCACTTCGAATCGCATGAAGAGTATCCACTTGGTTTTTAAGGGTCACCCAATTCCTATCCAATGCAGCCACATACTTGTCAGCCTTGCGACGCGCCTGAAATTCATTGGACCGAGTCTCGAGCCTAGCCTTATCATCCTCCAATTGGGACACTTTATCCCGTAAAACCTCATTCACCGAGAAAAGATGTGCTTGTTCACCTTCCTTCAAATAAACTTCTACCTGTAGATTCCGGTTGACTTGGGTAAGAGAAGACACCTCAACCTCCAACTCTTCCTGCTCCCGTTGGCTCTCTTCAAGTCGCTGGGCCAGGGAAGCCCTTATGGCTAGCAACATTTCATTATCAGCCTGTAGCCTAGCGTTTATTGATCGGATCTCGCCCGCCTCGGCCCTCAAACGCTCGACATCACCTGAAAGAGTCGTGAGCTCGACCATCTGGCCCTTCTCCTTTTTAAGTGTCGCAGTAGCTAGCAGATGACTCTGTAAAAAAAGAAAAGAAAGAGAAGAAGCAATTAATAAAGCCGCAATGGATAAAGTGAGTGGGAAAAATACTATTTTTACCTGGAGGATGGAGGCAACCAGTTGGGATAGTGAATTTTCCAAATCGCTGACTTCTAACTTTATTCTACCCTCGGGCCCAAGAAAGCTTCCAAGAATTTGGGCTGCCGTCGGGAGATCGCTCAAGAGGTCTACTCCTGTTGGAATATCTACCATAACCCCGCGAGGTGTAGGGTGTGAGGGGCTCGCTTCGGAGTCTAGAACCCGAGCAGCCTCCCCTCTGGACGGGGTAATGGCATTCATATTCACCGGCTTTGTTGTCTCCCTGGCACCTGTTGATCCCTCAGGCGCCTCAAGATCTCCGATTGGAATCCATTTCCCAAGAACGTCAGGTGACTCAACGACCGACTTCGGCTCAATCGGGATCGCCTCATCGGCAGGAATTTCGCCACCCTCTCCTATCCCCTCTGTGTCCTCATCTATATCATCGTCCAACACCACCACTTCGGGTATCACCTCCTTCCGAATCTTTTCCATCCGATGGCAGTGGAGTACCTGATAACTGATCCCTTCCATGATGGGTTCGCTAGAGTCTGGGGCTCTTCTCTTCCTGACAGAACTGGATACTGAAGGCCAGGAAGATCCGCTCTTTGGATGAATGTTGGTATCCGCAGCTCCACATGAGGGCGACAACCTAGCAACGGGCCTTTTCTTAGATATACCTGTAGGAATATCCTAAGATGAGACGAAATGTCGGGAAAGGAAAGTAAAACAACATGCTGATATCGCAACTTATCTTGGTTTTTCCCTTTCCACCGTGAGAAGGAAATAACACTCCAAATCCTTTCTTCCTTTCATTAAGTTTACTTTGCTTATTTATACAGGAAAAAAACACAGACTAAACTTGATGAAAGAAAGAAATAACTCAATGAAAATGTAGATAAGAATGTTTCAAACGAAACTTTTGTTAATGACAACAATGCTTAACGAAATAGCTTTAACAAACCTTTAACTTCTCTAGAATCATGTCCATTGAAGCTTTTTTCCTCCACATGTTGGTCGAAGACGTTCTTCATTTCCTTCTTCCCAGTCATTTTCTCTATTTTCCCAATATATTTTTCCTTGAAGGTATGGTTTATAAAACAAAAGTGTTTACTTATATAGAGAGAGAGATGTCTGATAGGACCACATAATTAAATAATGGAAAGTTTCTTGAGATAATCTGACCAAAATTTAGAAATAAATTAATTGCACAATCTGGGTTTTAAGGTAATTATCAAATTAATTACTTAAATAGATTTAGGAATAAATTAGTTGCACAATTTGGATTTTGAAGTAATTATTACTTACTTAAATAGATGTAGTTAAAATCTAAAACTCAATCTTGAAGTTGGAGAAATAATTATATTTCCATAATGAATATATCCGGAGTTGGAAAATGCAAACGGTCTACTTTGTATACAACATCTCGAGTGTATGATGTATGTATGTATTAGTAGTGGAAACAATCGCTATTCATGAGAAACGCGATCCTCTACTTCTTAAGGTTACTTCTAAATATCTTAAGTTTAATTTCTTATTCTTCTACTAAGATATGTTTAAATTTAGTAGGTCATGCTAGAAGCTCTATCCACCTCAAATATAAGTGATGATTGATCACTGTCATGCATGAAAATTAGACATACGAAACTTACCTTACAACTTGTGTCGTATTTGTTAAATATTGTTAAATATAGCCGATATTAATGAGTATATACATGTGATATACACTTCCATAAATAGTGTATATCACGGGTGATAGGCACGGTTTAGTGTAGTATATTAGGTAGGATTGGTATTAAATTAGAATTGTACACTTACCATAATTGTATAATTATTATACAAGTAGAATAAGGTTTTGAGAGTAGAATAGGAATATGATTTTCCTATTATGAAAATTGTAAATTGTATATATATTCTTTCATTAATGAAAATAATCAAGTGATTATTTTTTTCATGGTATCAGAAGTCTAGGTTGAATATTTCCTCTCCAAATTTTTGGCCGATCATGCCTCGGTTTCCGAGCCCTTCTCCCCTTGGTTTCCGTGTCGATTATCACTCCCAAATTATCTCTTCCAAATCCCTCAATCACATATTGTTCTTTCATTATGTCTACATCAAAAATACGTTTCATCCCGCCCTTACAGTTTCTAACATCAAGAATCACATCCTTCTTATTCTTGAAATAGAAAACGTCCAATATGCAACGTGGGCCGAACTGTTCAAAATTCACGCACGCTCGCATCAAGTCATCCATCACATAATTCCCTCGGCCCCTGAGGATAAGGAGGTGCCAAAACGCGAGGATGATCCTAAGTTGTGGACGACTCTTTATACCACCGTCCTTCAGTAGATTTACTCCACTGTCTCTACTAATATGTTGCAGACGATTATTGAGTCGGACGCTACGACGATGGCTGCTTGGGATAGGCTGCGCCACATATTCCAAGATAATCAAAATTCCAGAGTTGTTACCCTTGAGCAGGAATTTTCCCACGTCAACGTGAAATTTTTTCCAAACGTTTCATCTTATTGCAAAAGGTTGAAAGAAATTGCAGACCAACTCCGCAACGTTGGTGCACCTGTTAGTGACGATCGTCTTATTCTACAGATGGTTGCTGGCCTATCTGAGGCCTATAATGACGTTGGAACTCTCCTTCGTCAAAGTAAACCTCTCCCAAAGTTCTATCAAGTCCGCTCCATGCTTACTTTGGAAGAAGCTGACTAGGCTAAGAAGGCGGCTACGAGTGCTGGTCCCGTGGTCATGATGACGTTCTCCACTACTTCTTAAAATTTTAGTGACAATTCGGGCCAGAACCGTTCTGAAGGGGACGGCAAAAATAGTCGGAAAAATAATGGCAAAACTCGAGGGGGCAAACACGGTAGTTCTGGCAATGGTAACAATAGCAGTGGGCCCGGTCCCAGAAATAGTGGGCCACCACCCCACTGGTCCCAGCCTTGGGCCCCCTAGCAGTGAGCTTGGGCCAGTGGGCAGTGGCCCAACAACCCTTATTTTTCTGGACCTTCTTATCCCGGGTAGTGGGCTGGCCAGCCTTTTAGGCCCAATTCGCAACAGCCCATTGGCTTCCGACGCAGTGATGGGCCGGGGCAGCAAGCTGGAGTGCTTGGGCCTCGGCCTCCACAGGCCCACCATGCAGCGGGCCCCACATAAACTGATATTGAAGCAGCAATGCACACACTTGGATTGAATCCTCCAGACCCAAATTGGTACATGGACACCAGAGCCACTACCCACATGACATCCGATCAAGGTACTCTCTCGTCTTATTCCAATTTGAGCAACAATCGTGGCGTAGTTTGGAAACCGTGTGTTGCTTCTTGGTTTTCCAAGAAATGGGAGAACAACCTAGGAAAATCATCCATCCCGTAATAGAGCGTCTAGTCAATGGACAACTCACCCAATCAGAATCACACCAACCTATTAATAACATATCACTATCATCCCATAGCAAAATACATTGACCCGGACTTCCTTTCAAGTATCGAACAACTCAGATAGCCGCATCCCAGTGTTCCTGATGCAGCTCTTGCATAAACTGGGCCAGAATATGAACTGCATAGGTTAGTCAAGACGAGTGAATGAAAGATAAATCAGACGACCAACTAACCGATGATAGCGCTTCGGATAAAAAAGTAACGCCACATTAGCTAAGGCCAGAGTATGATTCTACTCGATAGAGAAACCGGCAGGCTTTTCACCCAGAAGTCCAGCATCGGCTATGATGTCGAGGGTGTACTTTCGCTGGCACAAAAAAATTCCCTCCGAGTTCCGGGCTACTTCAATACCCATAAAATATTTTAACAGACCCAAAGCTTTCATATGAAAGCACACGCTTAAATATTTCTTAAATGCAGCTACAACGGAAGAATCATTGCCAAAGAGAATCAATTCGTCCATATATACACGTACATTAAGTTTTAATGTTCCTTGGTGCAGAGTAAATAGCAAATAATCAGAGTAAGACTGTTAGAAACCGTACCTCTTTAAAAAAGATGCCAACGTAGCAAACTAATACCTCGGGGCCTATTTTAAACCATAGAGGGACTTCTTCAGGCGACAAACCATGTCGGGTTTGTCAACTGTAAAGCCAGGAGGTAATTTCATGTAAATTTCCTCATCTAAATCGCCGTGAAGAAAGGCATTATGCACATCTATGTGATGTAATTCCCAATTCTTAGCAGCCGCAACCGCAAGAAAGGCACGTACCGTCACCATTTTAGCCACCGGAGCAAAGGTTTAGTTGTAATCAATCCCCCCAACCTGATGATTGCCAAAAATGACGAGTCGAGCTTTCAATCTCTCAATTTTCCCATATGCGTGATATTTGATTTTGTACATCCATTTGCATCCGAGTGCCTTTTTCCCAGGAGGTAACTCTTCCATCACCCAAGTCCCATTATCTTCCAGTGCACTAATTTTTTTTTGCATAGCTTCTCTCCAACCAGCATCTTTCATTGCCTCATGAAAATCATGGGGCTCAAGTCCTGCAATCACAGCTGCAAGAAATATACGGTGTCGCAAAGAAAAATAGTCAGAATTCACAAAATGTGCTATAGGGTAAGGAGTAACTGAAGAACCATGTGAAACCGATGAACCTTGGGAAGGACTCTTTTTTCGTACAGTGGGATCAACAAAATCACTCAACAAGACTGAAGGGCGTTTATCGCTCAACCCTCGGCCCAATTCCTTCTCTACCTCGGTAGTTAATGGGCTTGCTCATGCGCTGGTCTGGTGAGAGGTGTCACGACCCAAATCGGAAGGTCATGACGAGCACTCGGATCTTACTTGTCGAGTACCACTAGTCACATGTTTAGCATATATCCGTAATTTCGCATAGCCCACGAGGCCACCATAAGATACCCTGCTAACATATAAAAATAGTAAACCGGAAATGAGCTATGAAAAATCCTACAACCAGAAGGATCCCGCCTGTATATATATATATGCATACTAAGGCCGATAAGGTCATACACGACTACTATACACAAGACAACTGTCTGTAAGTCTCTAAAGAGTATGTGATATCACAAGGTCGGGACAAGGCCCCGCCATACCCATATGCACATGCAAAACAAATATCGTACAAAGACTAGACCGCAACCCCAAAATAAATGGAGTGCTCCAATATCAGCTGAATTGGCAACCTACTGGTGCGGACCATCGTCCTATCTACCTGGACCTGTGAGCATGAAACGCAGCGTCCCCAGATAAAAAGGACGTCAGTACGAATAATGTACCAAGTATGTCAGACATGAAAAATAGCATAATAGAAACCTGAAAGTAACATGAGACAAGAAACAACCAACCAGTAGAGAATGCCTCTGAGGGCCATAATATGCCTAAGTACCATGTTTGTGCACAATGCCTCTAAGGGCCATAATATGCCTAAATATCATGCACAATGCAGTCATACATATACATTTACATATATAACGCCATCAAGCCTCTGTGGGAATCCCATCATATCAAATCTGCCTCTGTGGGCATAATCATTATCGTGTATATCTGTACCAGCTGCAGGTGGTGTGCGTATATAACGCCTTCCCTTTTCCCATATCTCATACATATATAATGCATACATATAGTAGAGTATATAACTCATTTGAGGTCATGGTATGTACATGAATATAATGTATGAATGATATGATAATAAGACACTATAAGTTTGTCGGAGTGATGTGATATCACTTCACCTCCGATTAACATTATGAATACTAACATCTTTTCCATATACCTTAATAAGAATTTAGGAACATATTAAGACATGCTTTGACAACAGGAATGAATAACATAAACATTCTTAATTACTAAGAGTAGAATCATTTATGGACAACATCACGTTTATGTTTCGTAACATAGAACATGCCAAAAGAAATAAGGATTTGTCTTAACATACCTTAGACAATCTTGAACCAGCCCGCTCTACCCAGAGATTTCAAGAAACAAGTGCATTCAAACGAAATATAAGTTGTTGCCTACATATTGTGTCCCAACGTTTTTCCTTAACTAGATATATGTTGTTGCTCACTTTATTTTCGTTCTCAAAGAAAGTAGCTACGTTGCTGCTCCAATTTGCCGAAGAGACAATATACTCAATTCCATTCTCAAGAATTGAATAAGAGATATATTCATGCACTTTCCAATTTTTATACGTGGCTCTCACAGGCCAAATACCTTTATGATACTTATCATATGTGTGCCACAACACCACTTAGGTGTATGTATATAAGACTTGTTTCCAGTTATCCATGACATGTGTCCACCTAATAATTATCCAAAATATCTATTAATCAAGGGCCCACAAAAATTAATCCACACAACTAATTATCCACAATTCATTTGAATAATTATTATTTTCAACATACTTCATATACGCATTGTCATGATTGTGTGACATAGCATTAGCCCATAGCCTCTTTTGGCACATACAAAATATTATTCTCCACCACCATCGTCACACTTTTAAGTCCTAAATTATTTCTGGACAACATCCATTTATATCCTAAGCTCTTTATTTGCATATGTCTAAATGCTCAAACCATAGCCCGAAATTGCGGGGTGTTACATCCTTTACCCCTCAGAAACATTCGTCCTCGAATGTTGGAGTGACATATCTAACCCCCGTCACGTAACCAAAAAATACAACTACTTCTTCACGTGGCCGTATAATATAACATACCTCATTATACCATACATCATATGGTCCTTAAGCATTAAGAAATAGAATTCACCTTATTCTTCTCTCAGAACCTTGGCGTTGATCTGTAATAGGTATGGATATTTGTGTTTCGTCTCCTCTTCCTCCTCCAATGTCATATCTTCTACATTCTTATTTCACCATAGAACTTTCACTGAGGCTACTTCTTTAGTCCTCAACTTGCAGACTTGTCGATCTAAGATAGCAAGACGAACCTCTTTATATGATAGATGCTCTGTAACCTTCACATCGACAATTGGTATAATTCGGGAAAGATCCCCCCCCACACGCTCTTAACATAAAAATATGGAGATCTGGATGAACAAACTCTAACTCAGGAGGCAGGTCCAATTCGTAAGCCATTTGGCCTATTCGTTGAATTATGCGATATGGCCCAATGTACCTTGGACTGAACTTTCCCCCTTTTTTTTCCAAACCTCATTACACCCTTCATAGGAGAAATTTTCAAAAAGACCCAATCACTTATTTGGAACTTTAAGTCCCGATGTCGCATATCTGAATACGACTTTTGACGACTCTGAGCGGTTAACAATTATTATTGGATAAGCTTCGCATTCGCTATGGCTTGGTGCACTAGGTCAAGCCCATATAATTCTCATTCGCCTATTCAAACCTTCCGATAGGAGATCGATACTTTCGTTCGTACCAAGCCTCGTATGTAGCCATTTTAATACTAGCATGATAACTGTTATTGTACGTAAAATCAATAAGGGGTAAATGATTATCCCAACTTCCTTTAAAGTCCAATACACAAGCTCGTAACATATCCTCGAGCGTTTGAATCATACGCTTGGCATGCCCGTCTGTCTGAGGGTGAAAAGATGTGTTAAGATTAACTTGGGTGCCTAAACCTTTCTGAAATGATTCCCAGAAGTTAATTGTGAACTGTGCACCTCGGTCAGATATAATAAAAGTAGATACACCATGAAGGAGAACAATCTCCTTATCGTACCACTTCGCATATCCTCGGTTGTGTAGGTAGTTTTGACCGCAAAGAAATGAGCTGCTTTGGTTAGTCAATAAAACTTATTATAAAAGCGAGGTAAACCTGTAATGAAATCCATATTAATCATTTCCCATTTTCACGTCGGGATCTCAATATTATGAGCCAAGCCACCAGTATTTTGGTGCTCTATTTTTACTTGCAGGCAATCAGGACACTGAGCTACAAACTCCGCAATGCTCCTTTTTATGTCGTTCCACCAATAAATACCCTTAAGATCATGATACATTTTAGTAGATCCAGGGTGAATAGAATATCATGAGCAATGGACCTCTGTCGTAATTTTGTCTCGTAATCCCGCTATAATTGGGAACACATAAACGGTCCTGGTGCTTGAGAACCCCATTTTCGTCAATCTTGAAGGCTGTGGTCTTATTTTGTTCAATACCCTCTCTCTAATTCTTCCTAAGATGGGGTATTCCTACTGGCGTTCCTTAACTTCTGATCTGAGGGACGATGTTTCCAAACCACAAAGCCACCCTCCTACAAATCCATTAGTCGGACTCCTAAACTGGCTAACCGGTGGAGCTTTATTACTAACTCCTTCCTTTCGACCTGCACCGGCATTGAGTTGACCATCGACTTACGACTGAGCTCATTTGCTACAACATTAGCTCTACCGGGATGGCGTAAGATGTCCACATCATAATCCTTCAATAATTCAAGCCACCTCCTTTGGCTCAAGTTCAACTATTTCTGTTTAAATATGTATTACAGACTTTTATGATCCATGAAAATATCTACCTGTGCATAGACTACTGTGACCAACTCCAAATCATGCGTCGGATAGTTTTTCTCAGGTTTCCTCAATTGGTTTGAGGCATAGTAAACCACTTTACCATGTTTCATTAGCACGCATCCTAAACCTGCTTCCGAGGAGTCACAATACACCACGTAGCCTTCTGGACTCTTTGGGAGAGTAAGGACTGGTGCCGATGTTAGTCTGTCCTTTAATTCTTAAAAACTCTGCTCACAGGCATCGGACCACTAGAACTTTATGGCCTTTTATGTCAACTTTGTTATAATTCTTTTGTCGATTGATTGTTGGAAGGTCCAATCTACTGGATATCATTGCATCGTTTCCCCTCATTTGGTGAGTGTAATCACCACCTTAGCTCCTTAGACTGTTGCCCCCTTACATTGATTTGTTACATCCAATTTCCCTTTTTCTTGCGACTTAGCTTCCCATCGGAATATACATCTCGTAGGACGGCAACTTCAACGTCATTTGGGTTCTCAGAAGGGACATGTACATACACACATATTATATCTGACTGTGGCGGGTATTTCTTCCATTACCAAGCTTACTAGTGTCATTTCCAGGAACACTTTGGGTTTCAACCAGTAAGATACTAACAAAGACATTGAAGATGCAAGTAAGGAAATCACATCAAAGGGATAGTTTTAAAGATACTGAAAATGTTCTAATCTTAACAAAATTTGTAAGAAAATACAAATAAAGAAATTGGACAGAAATACTCAAAGAGGACCGTGCTTAAACTAAGAAAACTTCAATCATTCTAAAAAAAATAACAAATCATTCTAAGAGTTAGCATTGTCATGAAGCTAAGTAACTATCTCATAACTCATAAGTTTGCTGCAGGACTTACTACTAATTGCTTAGGAAGACATATTTTCTTTAAGCACATAAACAAGCATCAGTTTAAATAGAATTTCAGATTTGCAACTGAACCTTAAAGGAAGGGAAAACCATTATCAATCTTTGAACTATTGTTCTACTTCATTTTAAGAATACCAAAAGAGAGAATATTCAAATCATTTTTCACTACCAAAACAATGACCACACATGACTCTTTGAACTTTTTCTACCCTTTTTAACAAGCAACTTACTCACTTGAAACCTAACTGCACTAAAGAAGTGTAGGTAAGAAAACTGGATTTTAACACACATCCCTTAACCAAATTAGAATTTCAAAAATAGATTTGGATTAACAAACAAACTAGTTATTTCATACTCATATTAATCCTCTCTTAATCATCAGTCGGACAACAATGACCAAGCATGTGAACAAAATGGACTAGTCAAATAAATAGTTGAAACTACACCAAAGTCGTAATCTAGTTAAGTTTTTCAACCATCTTAGCCTATATGCATGTTATTCATGCATACACAAGCAATTTGAAACAAAACAGACACATATCTTCACAACACAAAACTATACAACAATCTTATCAACCCACATACAGAATCCAAATATTTCTTCGATTAATCTAAACATATAACCACATATTGGTTAAGCACAATACATGATCTACTTAAAGGTAACTAATATAAAGACTTATGGGATATTAGGATAGGCGCTAGGACAATGTTGTGATCCTGTTAGTGTACCTGCATTGTCCTATCTCAGTCCTACATATGAGCCTCGATCAGACACACTTTGAAGTGGAACCCTCATATCCTTACTAACCACTTGCATCCTCTTGGTCTGCCTACTTTCTTCCTCCTCCACGTATCTCATAACATAAATCGGCGAGCACTGATTAACGGACTCCCAAGATTGTGGACTATCCGAAACCTCAGAAGAGTCGGTATCAGTGAATGAAATAAATACCCTGTCATGGAAATGCACCTGAGGGGAACCCATCTATGCCAATCCCTGTGCTGCCCTACTTACACCATGATCAATGGAGCCCGATATTGAAACTAAGGGTCTCGGTGAGGTCGAAACTCCCCTCACCCCATCTTTCGTTGGCAAAATCGAAACTGTTTGAGCGGGCGACACATAGGGATCCTCTGATGGATCCTCTTTAATAAAAACCATGATCTCTGACGGGTCTGACTCAATAGTGTAACTTACGTCTCTTTTTTCTACCTCTATAGCCCTCTGACCCGTATCAGCGGGTGGTACCTGTCTAATATCTTCCCTCACAGTAATACCCGCATTCTTACTAACCTGGGTCTTTCTCATCATAGACATCGCTACAATTTCAAATGGGAAAATAAGATTAGGAACAATTTTTCTTACGACTCGGCTCTATCGAACGATCTAGATTATGAAAGAAGGAGACCTTCTTAAATGCCATGTAGCCTCCTGCTTATAAGTGTGGCGCGCTACACACCCATAAACAAGACTCTACTAGACATGGCTTGTAGACATCCCTAGGACAGACCTTCTCTAATACCAAGTTTGTCACGATCCAAACCGGAGGGTCATGACGAGCACCCGGACCTTACTTGCCGAGTACCACTAGTCACATGTTTAGCATATATCCGTAATTTCGCATGGCCCATGAGGCCACCACGAGATACCCTACTAAAATATGAAAATAGGAAACTGGAAAGGAGCTATGCAAAATCCTACAACTAGAAGGATCCCACCTATATATATACACATACCAAGGCCAACAAGGCCATACACGACTACTATACACAGGACAACTGTCTGCAAGCCTCTAAAGAGTATGTGATATCACAAGGTCAGGACAGGGCCCCGCCATACCCATATGCACATGCAAAAAAAATATCGTACCAAGACTAGACCACAACCCCAGAATAAATGGAGTGCTCCAATATCAGCTGAATTGGCAACCTACTGGTGCGGACCTTCGTCCTATCTACCTGGACCTGCGGGCATGAAACCCAGCGTCCCCCGACAAAAGGGACGTCAGTACGAATAATGTACCAAGTATGTCAGACATGAAAAATAGCATAATAGAAACCTGAAAGTAACATGAGACAAGAAACAACCAACCAGTAGAGAATGCCTCTGAGGGCCATAATATGCCTAAGTACCGTGTCTGTGCAGAATACCTCTAAGGGCCATAATATGCCTAAATGACATGCACAATGCGGTCATACATATACATCTGTATATATAAAGCCATCAAGCCTTTGTGGGAATCCCATCATATCATATCTGCCTCTGTGGACATAATCATTATCGTGTATATCGGTACCAGCTGCAAGTGGTGTGCGTATATAACGCCTTCTATTTTCCCATATCCATACATATATAATGCATACATATAGTAGAGTATATAACTCATTTGAGGTCAAGGTATGTACATGAATATAATGTATGAATGATATTATAATAATAAGACACTAAGTTTGTCGGAGTGATGTAATATCACTTCACTTCCGATTAACATTATGAATACAAACATCTTTCTTATATACCTCAATAAGGATTTAGGAACATATTAAGACATGCTTTGACAATAGGAATAAATAACATGAACATTCTTAACTACTAAGAGTAGAATCATTTATGGACAACATCACGTTTATATTTTGTAACTTAGAACATGCCAAAATAAAGAAGGATTTGTCTTAACATACCTTAAGCAATCTTGAACCAGCCTGCTCTACCCAAAGATTTCAAGAAACTAGTGAATTCAAACAAAATATAAGTTGTTACTTACATATTGTTGCCCAACTTCTTCCTAAACTAGATATATGTTGCTGCTCATTTTATTTTCGTTCTCAAAGAAAGTAGCTATGTTGTTTCTCTAATTTGCTTAAGAGACAATATACTTAATTCCATTCTCAAGAATTGAATAAGAGATATATTCATGCACTGTTCAATTTTTATACGTGGCTCTCACAGGCCAAATCTCTTTATAATACTTATCATATGTGTGCCACAACACCACTTAGGTGTATGTATATAAGACTTGCTTCCAGTTATCCATGACATGTGTCCACCTAATAATTATCCATAATATCTATTAATCAAGGGTCCCCATAAATTAATCCACACAACTAATTATCCACAATTCATTTGAATAATAATTATTTTCAACACACTTCATATACTCATTGTCATGATTGTGTGACATAGCACTAGCCCATAGCCTCTTTTAGTACATACAATCTATTATTCTCCACCACCATCGTCACAGTTTTAAGTCCTA
The DNA here is from genome assembly GCA_029783415.1 of Anisodus acutangulus. Taxonomy (NCBI): domain Eukaryota; kingdom Viridiplantae; phylum Streptophyta; class Magnoliopsida; order Solanales; family Solanaceae; genus Anisodus; species Anisodus acutangulus. The sequence goes on along the minus strand of CM056493.1, from coordinate 10,619,881 downwards.
AATTATTTCGGGACCACATCATTTTATATCCTAAGCTATTTATTTGCATACATCTAGATGCTCAAACCATCGCCTGAAAGTACGGGGTGTTACAAGGGGCTGGGGGTGCCGTTGGGCTGGGCCGCAGGCACGGCGAGGACACAAAGAATTAGTGAATCGTACATTACAATTAGAATCGTCAATCAATTGTGACACCGATATTAAATTACAGTTAAATTTGGGAACAAATAAAACGTTTTCAAGAGTCAAATCCCTTTAAAGAACCACACAACCCGTCATCGTCACAATGGCACGTTCGCCAACGGGAAGGCCTACCGACCACTCGTAAATCTGTTGTGTATTAATGAGGCATGACATACTCCCCGTTATGTGATGTGATGCCCCTGTATCAATAATCCAAGGCATACTATTATGACGGGTCCGATCATTTGATTGCCCCTTAGTATTTATCAAATTCAAAAGAATTTGAACCTGATCCTGCTTCAAATCAGCCAAGGCTGAATATCCGACACTAGTCGATGCGCCAAGTGGTTTGGTACTGGCAATATTATCTGACATGATAACGTCGACAAGCTAGGGATGTCGGGCGTCGAAGAGGCTTCCGGAAAGAAAAAAATAAATTATCGTCGACTGCCGGAAAAGCAGTTCCGATGGCGGCCGAAAGAGAAGGAATTTTTTTAGGGTTTGCTAGTCGGCTAGCGATGATACCATGATAAGACTTGAGAAATAGGTTTCCCTTAATTTTATTCATCAATAATGTATAATATATATATAGTAGTACAAAAATATCTACTCTGATACAAACTAGATAACTAACAAACCTAATTACAATAGAAATATAATTTTACATAAAATAGGAGATATACAAAGAGAATCCTAATACAGAGCACAATAAATATATATATATTTATCTTCACCCCAAGAGTTCAGAAATAGAATGGTTTGTTTGGATTTAGAAATACATTCAAAGAAGACGAAATGGAAAAAACTTATAAGAAAATCCAACTTATACTCAATAATTATATATCCTCTTTACTCAGGCAAACCCTCACAATTTACATGTACTTACTTAAACTAAGTTGAAGCTTCACATTTTTAGTCAAATCTGTATATTGAATCTTTCCTCTCCTTTCTTTTTCTTGTAACTTTTTTTTCCATTTTATTTGTTTTCGTTCTCCTTTTCCTCCTGTTATTCCGTAATTGTTTTTATTTCTCACACTATTATCTATATTTATCACTTAATTTCCTCCTACTTTATACAATATTTTCGAAATAGAAAAAAAAGAAGAGAAGAGATGACAGAAGGCTTGATATTTGAAGTTATCGTTCAAAATGACAATATATTGATATTTGAAGTTATCGTACTTATTTGCTATTTAGAGGTCCTCAATTTATATTTTGCCAGGGGCCTACTAAATGTCAGGACCGGCCCTGACAGAAGCTAGAATAAAAGATTACATATTTACACAAAATCCTTGTTGCAAAAATATATCAATTTGACTGTAGCTTCTAATATTATGAAAACTTCTAACCCTTGTTTCCTTTCTTCTTCTGCTTCATCTCATGATATGAAACTCTAAACTCTCACAGAAATCCTTCTTATTTCTTTTGTTATATCGATATGATTGATGTTTGGCGACCTGAACTAAGAGTGAAGGAAGAGTTATTCATAAAATATAATATGATATTGATTCACCAAAAGATCAAGATAGTATAATAGTGTTGATAATTCTTAGAATTATAAATGGCATTGGATTGTTAATACTTTAGTTCTCTAAAGTCATTCATCTTTGTATCTGTCGCACAAATTTTGATAATGATCTGTGAAAAAGTGAGATAGTGAATGCATGCGATGTTTCTGTTTATATAGTGGTGTTCAGAATTTAATAGTAAAAAGTCCTTTCAAATTCTGCAATTAAGTGGCTTTAAAGAAGTTATATATATGAAGTTATTATGACTAAAATTTACTCCAAAATGTTAATTTTATAACTGAAGCATTATGTTAATGACTTTAAAGAAGAGGTAAATAAATTAGAATAAGAAAAACAAAGGAAAGAAATGTGTGATTTTTTTTAATAAAAAAGATGATAAATTTAGGAGCCTGCACAAATCTTCCAGAAACATCAAAGAAAACAGTCTCGAGACTTGTAATAACATTCTGCATTAATGTGTAATAAACAATGAAATAAAGAAGAGATAATGAAAAGACTATTCTTCTATTCACCTTCCTAACCTACCAAGAGGAAATAAATGATATGATGAAAAATACTTTCAACTCTTACAAGAGTTAACCGTGGGATTATAATCATTAAAGACAAGTAAATCTTGAGTTTTACCTAGTACAATTTATTGTAAAATGTTTTAGGTTTTTTTTATGTAATAAAATATAATTATTTAATTAGATTTACTATTAAACTAGATTTTAATTTAGTATAGGGGTAAAATGATAAACTAACTTTGAAGGTAGTAGTTTTTCATTTTTAATAATATATGATATATGATATGATGGGCTTATCTAGAAATAGTTATGGCGACTCAAAAGTATAGTACTAACTTGGTCTCTAAAGCTCAACCTAAATTGACTCAAAAGTATAGTACTAACTTGGTCTCTAAAGCTCAACCTAAATTGCATATATTAGTTTGGGAAGCCTACCCTCCTCATATAAGCAGGCCATGACGGTGTAGACTATAACTTTGTGATTAACGAATTTCGTTCTGGACGAGTAGGTTTGATTAGGGGGACTCTCAATAATATCAAAAATTGTTATCTTTCTGTATTCGAAAATATATTCTAATAACAAAATAAAGTACAATCAGAAAAGGAGAAGAAAGTAGAAGTTAAATCGAGTTCACCGTGTTTTCTTAAGGAACTTAATCCCCTCCTAGTATTCGAGGTTTAGAATTTCTCCCAAAATAGAACGGATTACCGTCACTGGTGTAGCGATACTTCAAACACCAGTATTCAGCGAACTATATGATCGGTCGAATCACACTTAGAACTTATTATTTGATGCAGAAAGTAATATGCAAAAAGAAGGAGAGTATTTTAGAATTTTTGTAAGGAAAATCTGAGGGAATATACAGATATTTATACCAAATAAAGGGTTGTGCGAATAAGTTCTATTGTACCTTATCAGAAAAGTCATAACCTATTCGATGTGAAAGGTGTTGTTCAAAATGTATCCTTTCTCCTGGTTTCTTTACGGAAAACACCTATTCATTTTCCATTCACACTTTTTAAAAGCCCAACAATCCATCACATGAATGAGAAATGGCTATATAATGGAAATATGCATGAAAAGCAGTGTTATTCTCAAGTAAAGATTAATCGCATATGGACAAGTAGTTTTTTCTTTGAACTTTCTGTAGTCAACGTATATCAGATATACTCGATCAATCGGTAGATCTTTGAAATTTCGAGTTTTAATGTATACCTAGAGAACATAGGTCACTCAATTAACCCTTAACCGTCTCTAGTTCTCATTATTGCATTCATTTAAGGCATGAACATCGACTGATTTAATAAGTGCATAGAGAATTGGCCTTAAAAAATTCTCCTTGAAGTAGCTTACACTTTACACTTACATAGGTGATTCATAAATGTGTAATCATGTGGATACACTATTTGATATAGTCCCATATCAAACTTAAAAATTATTAAAATACTTTAACATCTTATCCTCGTTACTGAACATTGTGTCATCATGAAAATGGACTAAAAGTAATTATTTTGACAATGTCTAACCGTCATCATTGATCTCCTTGAATGTAGATCTTCAAATCTCAAATCTTCTAGGTAGAGTTACTGCCATGATGACTTGTCACCCGTCAGAGTTTCATTCCCTTCGATGATCTCACAATCGCATCTCTAGTTAGGTCTTTTATAAATGGATCCAACACATTAAATCTTGAATTTATATAGTCAATTGTCATAATACCATTAGAAAGTAGTTTTCTAATGATACTATGCCTTCTTTGTATGTGATTAAATTTTTCATGATACATAACACTCATAGCCCTTCTTATTGCCGCTTTGCTATCGCAACGTATGCATATAGCCAATGGTTTGGGCCAAAATGGAATGTCTTCCAAGAAATTTCAGAGTCATTCAACTTCTTCACTGGCTTTGTCTTACGCTATAAACTCAAACTCTATTGCCGAGCGATCGATGCAAGTTCGTTTGGATGACTTCCAAGATATTTCTCCTTCACCAATGGTAGAAATGTATCCACCTGTGAATTTAGTTTCACCGGATTTAATGATCCAATTTGCATCACAATACCCCCTTAATAGTTCCGGGATACTTATCTTAGCTTAGAAAATATCACAGACTAATGACTACTCTTAGAGTGATATCATTATACCAATACTTGTGGATGATTGGCTTCTGTTGTGGCCACAAACCTTTGACCAAAATATATTTCTCCACCATTCCACTTTTTGTAAGTCTATTTCTTTTACACCTAACTAATAGCACATTCACCGAGGTGAAAATCCAACTTTTGGAGATTCTTCTAATTATCATTAGTTGGTTCTTCACTTTGTAGACTAATGAACTTATACCTTCAATGAATCATCTTGTCTTTATAAAGGATTTTCTTTCAACAAACACATGTTATCATGAAAAGTCACAGCCTTGTAAGTGACATCTGTTCATGAAAGAACATACATTATATTTTAAGTCACATCTCTTCACAATATTAAAGAGCATTATCTTTAATGAAAAGATATATGATCAATCATCAAATGAGTAGTTCAATCAACTAGTCCACACCAAGATGGAATGCGTTATGTGAAAATTTCACTAACTACGATATCAATATCCACCAAGTACATATATCACGGGTTGGCATAAGTCAATATTAGCCACTTCTATCACCGTACTGATATGAATGTCGCGATTTTCTGATTTGTGAACCAGAAATTTATATACTTTACTATTTGTGGAATATCCTATGAGAAACATAATCAATAGTTTTTGGTCCTATTCTTATCTTATTGGGTTTAGGAACTTTCACTTTATCCCAACAACCCTACACTTTGAATTAAATTAAAGGGCTTTCTTTGTTTCCATTTTTCATATGCAATAGATTAAGTCTTGTTATGGGGTACAGGATTGAGTGTTCAGCTCACATGTTTTAAACCAAAATACTTTATATTTTATTGACTCAAAATCATATATACATACTCTCTCCTTTTTAATTTATATGAACCTATTTGCTCGGACACAAAGTTTGAGAAAAAAGAGAGGAATTTTGAACTTGTTCTGTAAAATGAGACATATATTTTGTATGTCTATAAATTATTGCATAAATGTAAATTATTTTCAAATAAGGAAAGAGGGCATCCTTTTTGCATGGACTAAAAAGGAATTAGGTTCACATAAATTATAACGAAGGGAGTATTATTTTTATGATCTCAAGAATAATTTTCAAGTATTAGTATAAGTATAATTCATGTTTTACTACCTTGAAAATAGTCCTCCATATATTTCATGCATGATTACCAAATTGTATATCAATTAATCAATTTTATAGCATGTAAATAAATTATACTTTGAGATCATCAAATAATAAATATCTACCCTAACATTTCTAAAAACTGAATTTTATATATTTAAAGGGTAGAAAAAGGAAAAATGAGTAAAATAAAAGATATCCAACTTTTGTTGTTTTATATTATAACAAGTCTATCCCACCAAGGCCTCATTTGCTTCATTAAGATTAAAACGTCTGTATTTAAATGCACACTGAATGAATAAGATGTTGTCTCTAAATCTGAACACTAAACGATTACGATTGTTTATTTTTCAACATATGAATGTGCATAATGTTAGGGTTTGTCTTGAATTTCCTACCTTATTTGGATTCTACCATAATTATATTTTACTTAAAAAAGGATTGCTGGTAGAAAAGGTTTTCTTTGTGAAAAAGGACTCTACCATAGCTATCATTTTTAGGAGAATTTTTGCACTTCTATAAATATAAGATCATTTCTTTTAATACAGAACACAATAGCATCCATAATGTAGTCATTAAATAGTCTTGATTAGGGGTGAATTATTCTCTCAATATGTTGTGATTGTGTATTCTCTCAATATCTTTTGTGTTTTAGGTTAGTTTTTCTAATATATAGGTCATTTGACCAAACCATATTATTAAATATTATGTTTCTTTTAGTTCAGTTTTTGTGTCGTCTGATTTGTCACCGCTAATGTTTGCAATTATTAGCTTCCGCATAACTCCCTGTTATTTTGATCCCAACAAGTGATATCAGAGTCGATGGTTCAACAAGGTTGAAGACATATTCAAGACGGGTTCAGATCAAGTTGCATGTAATTTGGCGATAATGAAGATTTTTAGTCAAAAAATTCATGATAGGCGAGCAATCACACGCACATGGTTTAGCGGTTTGCTGTGCTATAATCGAGACGACGACTCTTCTTACCCATAGCTATCACTTCTATAGGTTCATCACTCATTGTCCCGCCATCCATTAACCGATCACAAAGTTTCTTCCAAATTTTCTCTAGGCTAAAAGGGTGTACTTCGCGGTCTTCAACCCATTCGAAGAGAGAGATTTGAACCCCTACTCGAAGATTTTTAGTCAAAAAAAGTCCAAACTACTACATGTGTAAATAAAATCTCAACCATATTTTCAACAATCTTGATGCTCTATTTTTAATTTTCAACTAATGCTAACTTTTAAAAGCATGAGCTCCAACTTTCCACCCTTGTTTACTTTTAATGCTTGTGCCAATTTCAATCCATGTTCACGTTTAACGTTGTGACGATCCAAAATTGGAAGCCGTGAAGGCACTAACTCCCCCGTGTTAGTAAGCCAACCACAATCCAAGTTAAACAGTTGAAGTAAATAAATCAATGCGGAATAATAAAATAAATAAGATTTTTAGTCTTTAATAAAAACCCATAATGATAGTAAGTGCGAAAATACAAATCCCAAAACTGGGTCACTTGTACAAGAACTTGCTAAAAAGCAATATAGAGTCAGGGTATAAAGACCCGAATATTGTCCAGAAATAGAAAGACAAAAAATTAAGATAGAAAGGGGAATTCAGTGCTACGGATCAGCTGGGAGCTCACCCAAAATCCTCCAAGTCAGGTCCTCAACGGGCAGGAAAGTCACGCAGTCTGGTAGTACTAGGAACCGAACCTACACGCAAACAGATGCATCAAGTTTAGCGTGAGTATGGGAAACAACGTGTACTCAGCAGCATCGTCAATCGATACTGTCTCAAATGGAGACGAGGGTTGACCTTCTGATTACTATTACCATACTAACCGCTGTTAGTTCATCACAATAATAGTAATTACAAGTATAATTAAATCATGAGTCCAAGCCTGGGTTATAACATCTAGTTCCTGAAATCAGGCCAAGTATTCACATAATAAAATCAATAGAGTTTAATCAACAACTTAGGCATCAATCAAATAAGAAATAGATGGGATAATATGAGATGCAAATGAAATGCAATGCAAGGCCTTGCTTTCTCATTATCAGTACACACGTGTTCAAATTCTATGAATTATGACTCATGGAGGACTCGTAAGGTCCATATACCATCCTGAATCATTTCGCTTTGGGTTCCTTAGCCAATCATAAGCTCTCAATAACATCACTTACCCAAATGTAGGCTCACAATACCTGTCTCTAGACGATACTAGGCTCACAATATATATATCATCACTCCATTTGAAAACATTTTCCCTCGGACCCACATATGCATTAGCAAATGTGCATGCAAGAGATACCATAAGAAGCATGAATATGACATGCATAACATCAAGAAGCCAAGATATACAGTAAAGATTCAATCTTTAATCACACAAGTCATAAAGGTTTGACCTTTAACCATTTTCATAACAAAGTTACAATCATTTAGCTTCTTTTCCACTTTTAAATTGTAATTAGGAGTGATGGATAACACAATAACATATAAGAAAGGCATACACACATGAAGACTGAAAGTACGGACTTCATGCCCCAATCACATATCCATAGGATCGTACTATCTACCAGCTAGTGGCCAAAGCATGGCATTCACTACGGAATTTAAATGACACAAGTACCCATAACATGTCACCGGTACCCGATACAAGTGCTCATTACCTCACGAGTATCGGGACCCCCTTAATATCCCCATTACACCCTCTTATTTAGTTCATTAGACCAACCATAATGCTTTAAATAAGGCACAAGATATCAACTTACGTGGACTAAGAGTCTACAGTCACAACAAAGCTTTGCCTTATCGCAAACCTGCGCTCTCTACGTCTGGAAGATCTGTGAATCCCTCTTGCTTATGTTAAAACTTTCCAAGGTCCGCCTCATGGGATCTAAGTTGAAAGAGATAAATTTAAAAAGTATGGTCGTCCCCTGTTGGGATGTACTATTAAACCTAAATTGGGGTTATCTGCTAAAAACTACGATATAAACACCTCCGAAAGATGCCTATCTATTCAAATATGGATAATACATTACCATACAATTCTATCGATACCCATATTGCTATATAAAACTTCCAGACCTAAAAAGTCACCAAAAGTGGGATCTCGAGCCTCTAAGTGCAAAACGGAAAACATTATTCCAAAATTAGTTTACCCAACTTCTATGGAGTCTATATACCAAGAATCATTGAAATCTAATAACAATTTCATGATCAATTGAGGAAATCCCTTTTTGTTAAAGCCAAGGATTTATTTTCCCAAAATCCCCAACGTAAATCATTGATATCTTACATGGAATCCTTTAGTAATCGATCAAATAATCATATGAGAACTTATCGAAGTGAAAAACGTTGAAAATCCTCTTAAACTCCTCTCAAAACCGAGACCCCAAGCTCAAAATATGAGAACTAAATGAGCTAAGTTGAAATAGGAAATTAAATAGGTATGCCTTATGATCCTCGCATCTGCGGTCCAATTTCCACATCCGTGATGTCGCCCTTGCGACCATTTCCTCGCATATGTGAGGTCCTCAAAAATATCTGAGGCTCGCAGGTGCGGCCAACTCTTCGTAGAAGCAGCCTTGCACCTGTGAGGTCCTTCTCGCAGATGCGGGCCTAGACCAGGCATGCCACACCTTACACTTGCTGCCCATTTTTCGCAGATACAGCCTCGCAGGTGCAAGCCTAATCTCGCAAATGCGAGACACCAAACACCAAAATTGCTAAATAGTTCCAAATATCAAATCAATCCCTAAAACTCATCCAAGACCTCCAGACACAAACCAAATATGCAAACCACTCCTAAACATGAAATGGACTTGCTCACACACTCAAAATACTCATACGAGGTCGTACTGACCCGTTGTTGACTATGGTCAACTCCAATTCTTTTAATTAACTAGAATCTCAACCAAGAGTCCAAAATACTTTCGAGTTCTGAACCAATAACTCGACTAAGTCATAAACGGCATTCCGAGCCTAATAGAATTGACGAAACTTTGAAAAAAACTCAATTTCCATCGATGTTGACTTTAGTCAATTAAAACTCATCTCTTAACTTAAGAACTCTCCAAAATCTACAAACTCACCTGAACCACTCGGTACTCAGTCAAACCATCTCTCTAAGCAAAAATTAGGTTCTGGATCTAACAGAACCATCAGAATTTGACTCCGAGCGCATCTTTCCAAAAGTCAACTCTTAGTCAAACTTCTCTAACTTGAAACTTCCAAAACTCAAAACTTACATTTTCCTTTGTTACTTTTATGTGATTGTCTCGGGAATCGGTCCACCCATCCCCGCAAGTCAAGTACATCAAAATAAATCTAGGGGAAGGGTTATTTATAGGGAAATATACAAAATAACCAAAATGACCTAACGGGTAGTTACATCATACACCACTTAAACACATATTCATCGTCCAACATGAAAGAGAAAAGAAGTACCTGAATCTCTGAAAAGCTAAGGATATCTCATCCGCATATTTGTTTCAGTCTCCTAGGTACCATCCTCGATCGGACGATGCCTCCATTGAACCTTTACCGAAGCTATCTCCTTGGATCTCAACTTCCGAATCTAACTATCAAGAATAGCAACCAACTCCTCTTCATAAGTCAAATTTTGATAAAGTAATATGGAATCTCACTGAATAATATGAGAACCATTCGAACGATACTTCCTGAGCATGAAAATACGAAATACATGGTGAATACCGATTAATTCCAGAGGCAAAAACTACTCATAGGCTACCTTACCGATACGCTGAAAAATTCTCAAAAGGACCAATATATCTAGGGCTCAACTTGACCTTCTTTCCTAAATCTCATCAAACCCTTCATGGGTGAAAAGTTCAACAAAACCCTTTTACCAATCATGAACTCTAAATCACGAACCTTCCGACCTGCATAACTTTTTTGCCGACTTTGAGTTGTGAGAAGCCTCTCCTGAATCATCTTGATCGTGTTCAAAGAATCACACAACAAATATGTACCCCAAGGCCTAACCTCAAATGCATCAAACAAACCAATCGGAAAACGATACCTCCTACAATACAATACCTCAAATGGCATCATCTCAATGCTCGAGTAATAATTGTTGTTGTAAGCAAACTCAGCTAAAGAAAGGAACTGATCCCAATAACCACCAAAATTGATCACACAGGCCCACAAGATATATTTAAGGACCTGAATAGTCTGCTCAGATTAACTAACCATCTGAGGGTGAAATATTGTACTAAGCTCCACCCGAGTACCAAACTCTTTCTACATAGATCTTCAGAAGTGTGATGTAAACTGCGTGCTTCGATTCAAAATGATAGAAATGTGTACCCCATGCAAGTGACCTATCTCTCGAATGTAGATCCTAATCAACTTCTCTGAATTGTAAGTAGTCTGAACCGGTACAAAGTGAGCTGACTTCATCAATCGATCCACAATCACCGAAATAGCATCAAACTTCCCAAAGTCCATGGAAACCCTACCACAAAATATATACCAATTCGTTACCATTTCCACTCAGGTCTAGGCATCCTCTGAGTAAGCCCACTAGGATTTTGGTGCTCATACTTCACTTGTTGACAATTCAAACACTAAGATACAAACCCTGCGATGTCCCTCTTTATACTACACCACCAATAATGTTATTTTAAATTCCAGTACATCTTTGTAGCTCCTAGATGAATAGAGTACTTTGAACTGTGAGCCTCATCCATGATCAATTTCATCAAATCCCCCACTCTAGGAACACATATGCGACCCTTGATCTGCAACACTCCCTTATTATCAAGAATTACCTCCTAGGCCTTTCCTTTCAATACCTTGTCCCGAATCTTGCACAACTTAGTATCATCAAATTATTGGCTCTAATTTGCTTCAATAAAGAATATAGTGCCTCTACACAAGCTAGAACATTGCCATGCTCAGAAATATCTAGTTTCACCAACCTATTTTCCAAAGATTGCATATCCATAGCCAACGGTCGCTCCCCAACCACAGTAGGTCTAACCCAATCATGAACTGCCTCAATCTTCTAGGGATCTACCATGATAGCATCCTTGGTCACCACATGGCCTAAAATTCCATGGAGTTGATCCAAGTACAATCCTCAAATGCCACTCGTGCTCCTCCCTACTCCGAGAGTAGATCAAGTCTCTTGTAAAGTGTCCTAAGTCACCATACTCATAGCATTCACGAGGGATCATAGGCTGCTGAGGAGAACTATAGTAATCGAAATAACCACCTCAACCTCCAGGTCGAGAATAAGAACCCTGGGAACCCTATCCTGATCTGTAACCACCGCGACTAGAAGAACCATCGGTCAAAGTCGGCATAGCTGCCTGAACTGGCTTACTAAACTTTGGTTGATAACCTCTACCCTGATGCCTTCTACCTCCACATGAGGTGCCACCATTACTTCCTGAACTTCGAGATCTCTTTGCTGACCTATCCCCAAACTCCTGGTGCTTAATAAACTTAATTCTCTTGGCGGCATCCACCACTACCTGAAAAATACCTCCTGAAGATGCCACATGAGTCTCTGCAAGGGGATAAGACAAACCCTTCATAAATTTCTTGATCCGCTTTGTCTCATGTGGTAGAATAGTCAAGGCATGGAAAGACATGGAATGAAACCTCATCTCGTGCTCAGTCACTATTATACCATCCTGCTCCAACATGTCAAACTGATCACACTTCTCATCCCTCAACCTATAGGGAACCCACTTCTCTAGAAACACTCGAGAAAACTCAACCCAAGTAAGTGGAGGTGACCCAGCTAGTCTAGTCTCCACAAACACCTTTCACCACTACTTGGCATGGCCAATCATCTGCATCACTGTGAAGTAAAATCTATTAGACTCAACCAACCCCAAATTGTGAAACCTCTCATGGCAACTCACCAGAAACTCATAAGCATCATCATCTTGATCCCCATCATACTGTGTTAGCTTCATCTTCTCAAACTTATCCTACCTCTTTTGCTCATTAGCTGACATAGTGGGATGAATAACTAGATGAATAGCAATACCCTGAGCTGTAACGCAAAAATGGAGGGGCCACATCTACAACCGGTTGTGCCCCTGTGTCCTATAACCTGTAGCCGTCTGATCCGGAGTCTGATCCCCAACTCTGATCTTTGACCCATTTGAAGTAAACGGCAATGCTCCTGCCTGAGTCCAATCCTCAAAGATACTTAGTATATGTGTTAGGGTATCCTTTAGAAAAGGAGTAGCAATAAATCCCTCAGGTGCCTGGGTGGGTCCAATTTCCTGCTTGATTTGGCTCATTCTTCAAAACCTCTTCTGGCCCCGGACTCAACTCTTTAGCACAGGCCTGAGCAACAGCTAGTCCTCGGCCTTTGGCTAGCATAGAAACACAAGCTCTAGCCTTGCCTTAACATCTACCACCTCATCTGCCTCTCCCTTGAGCAACAGTCCCGCCATCAGGTATGGGAGTATGTGTGGGATCCAGATCTCCCGACTACGGCTGAACGTGTCCTCACCATCTGTGAGAGAATGAAACAGATAAACTCTTAGAAACCATTAGCATCAAGTACGCACGATAAGGAATGAAAGAATAGAATTTTCCTAGATGTCCTATAGCCTCTCGAAGATAGATACGTAACTCATCGTACCGATCCGCAAGACTCTAATAGACATTGTTCTTGTACTTGTGAGATTGGTGAACCTAAAGCTCTGATACCAATTTGTCAAGACCCAAAATTAGAAGCCATGAACTAAATCCCCCGAGTTAGTAAGCCAACCACAGCCCAAGTTAAGCAGTTGAAATAAAGAAATCAATGTGGAATAATAAAGTAAAACAAGATATTAAGTCTTTAATAAAAACCTATGATGATGTAAGTGCGAAAATAAAAATCTCGAAAATAGAGTGTTACTAGTACAAGAACTTCCTAAAATAAGCAATACAAAGTCCGGGTATAATGACCCAGATACTGTCTAGAAATAGAAAGATAGAATAGTAAGGTAGAAAGGGGAATGCAGTGACGGATCAGCTGGTAGCTCACCCTGAATCCTCCAAGTCAGCTCCTCAACGGGCTGGAAAGTCACGCGATCCGCTATTACTAGTGACCGAACTTGCACAAAAAAAGGTATATCAAGTATATCGTGAGTACGGGAAACAACGTGTACTCATTAACATCGTCAACCGATCCTATCTTTACTGGAGACGAGGACTGGCCTTCCGATTACTATTACCACACTAACCGCCATTAGTTTATCATAATAACAGTAATTACAAGTACACTTAAATAATGAGTCCAAGCCTAGGTTATAGCATCTAGTTCCTCAATTCGGATCAAGTAATCCCACAGCCAAAGTAATAGAGTTTAATCAATAGTTTAGGCTTCAATCAAACAAGAAATAGATGGGATGGTATGAGATGCAAATAAATTGTAATGCAAGGCCTTTTTTTTCTCATCACTGATACACACACGTTCAAATTCTATAAATCGTAACCCATGGAGGACTTGCGAGGTTCATATACCACACAAAATTATTTCCCTTTGGTGTAATGACCTGCTCGATTGTTTTGGGTTCTTACCGTGTTCTGACAAAATCACCTCATTTTCTTAACTCTAAATTCAACATCGGGAATTTCATGGATGGAAATAACTTTCGGTCCTTGCTTATGGTTCAGAGTCGGTAATAAAATCATTAATTTTGAATTTCCCAAGTACCGCGCAACGGAGTCATGTTTTTGCCTACTAAGGCTATCAAATAGGGTTGAGCCTACATTTTGCAATATCTTGGCTTTTCGGCGAATTTCCTCAGCAAAGTCATATCTGAATTTTCACCGAATCATTTGATGGGCTCCTTTACGATTTATGAGGCAAATTTTGAGTTGGATTTAGCACTCGATTTAATTTAGAATCCAACTAGTACGTTACATGCATTTGAGATAAATGATAATTTCCAACACATCCCATGATTTTGTGAAGGCCTGGTATTATATAATTTCGGTCGAACTTTGCTCATTTGCTTTTTAATTCGTTCAAGGATAAATGTTTGTTTAATTGATATTTGATGTAATGACCAGCTCAGTCATTTTGGGTTCTTATTGTGTTCCAACCAAATTACCTTCTTTTCTTAAATCTAAATTCAACGTTAGGAATGTTATGGTTGGATGACACGCACCTCGAGATGATTTTGTTGTAGTTTTGGAGAAATGATCATAAGGATAGATGCTTTCTAAGTTCAAAACTGATGAAAATAACTTTCGGTCCTTGCTTGTGGTTGTGGTTCGGAGTCTGTAAGAAAATTGTTAATTTTGAAACGCCCAAGTACCTCGCAATAGTGTCATATTTTCACCATCTGAGGCTATCGGATAGGGTTGAGCCTTCAGTTTTATGTTTTTGTGCTAATTTGGGGACTATTAGTGGTTAGAGCACGTCATAATAATGTTATGGCGAGAATTTGGGAATTCAAGTAAATTTGGTCAGATAATTATCCTTAGGGTTGGTTATTTTGGAGCTGGGAAAAAACACCCAAGCGAGTACTTTACCGCACCTACGGAGGAACTTCTGAGGAGGCCAATCCACAGATGCAAAAAGTATGGGAGGTTGGGTAGATCTTCTTCGGCAAAAATCTCTCTGCAGGTGTGAGGCCGTACAAGGCTCTCTCTTTGCATATGTGACATTTCACAGGGTTTAATTAAACCTCCCCTGTGGACATCCTTCCACATATGCGAGGGCGCTTCTGCGGAGGATGGTCTGTAGAGGCGAAAATAACTGTAGACAAAATTGTTTATTAAACCAAGCTTTCCCATTCTGAAACCCACATTTGGCAAGCTCACTTTGGGAGCTAGGAGTTGGTGTGGGAAGCATTTCAATGGGTCTTTCCATCATTTATCTTGAGGTAAATCCTAGACCTCTCTTTTTATGCTATTTAATGGTTAATATTTTCTTATTTCAAGATTTTAACTTGTTGTTGGGTAGAGTATTACCTAGGGTTCTTACTAAAATTCCCAAAATGAGTTTTGATGAATAGCTTACCAAGATGCGAACTTTCATGTATACTTTAAATGGTAGGGAGTATAAACTATCGAAAAGCTGTTTTTGGAGATGAAATCTCTAATTACTACTACTTGTTGATTATGATAAATAAGGACTTTAATAAAAATCAGTCCTTCAAGTAATTTGTTAAATTAGAGGTTGATTGTAGATGGATTCCAAAAACCTTCAAAATTATTACTATTTAGACATTGAGTAATGGTTTCCTAAATTAAAGTCCCTAATTCGCCCTTATGGGTATGAGGTTGTTTGGGGGCCGGATAGTGTTTCCTTCTTTAGAATTGGTAGTTATGTAACATTAAATGTGTGCTATCATAGGACTTATATGTGTACGTTTAAACTAATACAGTCTGATAAGTGTTTCGGAAGTACTTTGTGGCGTAGGAGTTCGTGGTACCCGCTCGGCAATGAGGTAGGTTACGGTTTAATATTACTAGACTCTGATTGAAGCATATAGTTGATATAAATATTGATGGTATTAGGCATGTTTGGGGTCCCACCTTAGTGGTTGTGATGAGCACTTGGGTGGGTACCGGTGTTGAACTATCTTGAGAGTTTTGGGGAATCAGCCTTAGGGTTGATTCCGATTGTTGTTCTGTAGGCTTGTCGCCATTGATTGATACTTGTTGTGTTTACTCATCACATATGCTTCGGAAATGAAAGACTAGTGGAGTGTAGAAATTAGTGTAGGATTACTCTTTAATCTCTTCAATTTAACCTCTCTGTGAATCTATCCAAGTGGTAATTCAAGCATGAGTTCAAGTCTCTTCTCCCTTGGTTTGTGATCAATTACTTGATTCAAATCCCTTCTTTCTTCTATTAATAGCTCTAACTCTTCTATCAACTCTATCTTAATTTGTGTTGTTTAATTTCGCGTTTCTCCCTAGTCAGATCGTATCACGGGATGTATACCCAGACTTGTATTCTATTTAATATGTTCTTGTACTAGTGACACCAGTCTTGGATATTTTAGTACTTGTTCCCTAATATTTATGTTATGCGACTTATTTAAGACTTACATTGAATTGTTTTATCTATTCCTCACTTTATTCTTCAATTAGTTTGGGTTAAATGATTGTGATTGACTTACTGACTCTTGGGAGTTAGTTCCATAACAGCTTGATAAATTGGATCGTGATAGGTAATTAGTTACTATAAATAATAAAAACCATCAAGTCACAAAAAGGGTAAGTTGCCATAAAAAAATAAGTATAATTAATTGCATGTCCAATTAGAATATGACGTGTACACTTAGGACAATTATTTATGTTATTTTTTCCTCTTCACACGCTCCACGGCGAAGGGTCAGTGCGCGCATTTGTCTGGGCAAAGGCAGGTTGAACAAAATTCACTTTAAAGTTGTTTGGGGAGATATATAAGCATTCATAAAGTTAAATTATTAAAGTGAGTTTTAAAGACAAGTTTAGGAGAAATTTTATGTATTTTCTCATATTTTTATGAAAAGTTAAAAGGATACATATAACTAAGTTAAGGCCCTTTGGCCGGAGAATT
Source organism: Anisodus acutangulus (assembly GCA_029783415.1). NCBI lineage: Eukaryota > Viridiplantae > Streptophyta > Magnoliopsida > Solanales > Solanaceae > Anisodus > Anisodus acutangulus. The sequence goes on along the minus strand of CM056493.1, from coordinate 10,602,881 downwards.
TGTATTAACACGAAATTAAGAAAGTCGTTTGAAGTGAATTGTGTTACCGATAGGCAGGCCGGCTGGACATTAAGGCTACTGTAGCCATGGCTTGGGGCCCAACGTTTTGGGACCCCACTTTTTTCTTAAAGATGTATTATGTATACTATTAAAAAAATTATGCGTGTTTAAATTTTAGGTTAGAAAGTGCAATAACGTTTTATTTGGGACCGCTGCAATAATTGGAGAATGAAATAATTTACAGAAATTATTTTAATGGGGTATTTATTTATTGCCTCATTTATATCCTAACAAATAATATAGGCCCATATTATTATTCCTATATTTACCTTGTTCATTTTCTCTATTTTACTATTCTTATTCTCAATATTCTGAAGTCTCTCAAACGCCTAAAAAACTTAAAGTTGCTTACAAGTTACAAAATATCAAAATTTACTTTTTGGTGTTTTTTTCAAAATTTCGAACATTACGACAAGCAATCATTATATTAGAGTAGCGCAATACTATTTCGCTATCATTATATCAACTTACCATGTTTTTTAGTCAGGTTTTATTATTCTAACTTTATTTTATATTTTTCATTGAAAATTAACTATATTATCAATTGAAAAGGAATTGTTAGAATAAATCGATTATAAAATAGTAATTAATGACTTCGCATCTAAAAAGTTAGAAAAGTGGAGTTTAAATAAAAAAATATATGACAATCTTTCTTTTAAAAAAAAAAAAAATAGGGTCTCACTCTTAAGTGACTTTAGACCCCTAATCTTGTTGAAACGATCATGTCAATAGGTTTTTCATACTCATTTGTAGACGGGGCGCTATAATTTATTCGAGGTCGACGTCCTTTTTTTCTTCTTTTAGAGTTCAAAACTTTGAATTTTCTTTTAAACATGCTTTACTATTAGATTAGTTTTTTGCGGATATCTTCCCGTTTTGTAAAATCTAATTATAACATGCTGGTGAGTGAAGAATTTGAGAAAAAGGGAAGTGAATAATTCTATTATACTAGAATGACCGTTCATGTTAAATAAACTTGCAATTTTAATTTTCATTGGAGTTGGTTATATAGGAAAATACTTCTGTATGAATCAGTGAATTGGTTTTAGTGGAAGAGAAAGAAAACAATATTCTTATGTATTTTAGTTTCAGTTTGTTGTCTTTGTACTGATTTACTGATTTGAACAAATACTACACTTAGGCCGATGAAATTGAATTTGAGGCTGCGTCCCTTCGGAAAATGGCTCTCGGTTTCGGCTTGCTGCTTTAGTAAAATGACCACCGACTTATATGTTTGCAGCCACGACGTGATTGGAATGGTCTTTTTTCAAAATTTAAGTCCGAGCCCTCCGTAATCAAAATATTTACTGTTTTGAATACGGATTCGAAGTTATTTATATTTAATTGTTTCTAACCGTATGTTCTTGACAGCTGGCAAGGAACAAAGTCAACGAAGGCAAATACTCCTCGGAAATTATTTATTTTTTGTTGTTTTTACTTTCTTTAATTCAGCTTTATCTCGCTCTATATTGTAATATTATTTATTGCACTTATGTAATTATTGAAATGTTTAGAATATGTAGACTTAGAATTAATTCGTAGGGTAGTCTAAGACCGAAAACCCGTCGCTAGCTTATTTACTTGTAGACTCGGTTAATTCAAACATAGAAATCCCTCGCTAGTTTATTTCTTTGACATTATGAGTAATTCGTTTTTCTCCTTATACTTGAATACTTGTACAACATGCATCCTTTACTAAATACTTGCAATATCATTTTAAGTTTATATTTTAAAACATGCATTTTCCTTAGTACAATAATTAACCTGAGTTTGACCGGATAACCGCAAGTTAGCGGATCTTAAAGGATGCCTAACCCCTTCCCTTTAGGATAATAAAGAACTCTTGCCTAGAATCTCATTAGTTTCGCAGACCTTAAAATCATAGTTACATTGCAACATTTAGTTAATATTTAGGTGCCCTAATTCAGCTTAGAATAATTAGGTGGCGACTTCTTAATCTAACCCAGGAATCACCGGATACGTTGCATTCCGCTTTGACTCCCACGGGTGGTCGAAAACGGGCGCGACACCCCCCCCCTCCCTTGAAGCTGTAGGCAAATGAATTCTTTCTTATGTTGAAATTTGAGGAGTGTCAAGACAAAGCATCCCGTCTAAAGCTCATTGAAAGGTATTGTGATATGGAGTGAAGGTAATAACGGGAAATTTATCAAGATCCAAATATTAAGAATATAGATTAACACTCGAAAAGATTTGCCCTTGAAATTGAGATATTATATAAGGATTATTAAGTGACCCGAGGATCGTGGTGGGACATTATATTACCAATGGAAATTATTTTGATTCAGGATATTTATACCTAAGTGACTCGTCAGTCTGCATTGTAACAACTAAGTTTGTCTATACAATCGGAGTTTGGTCAAAAATTTATTCTTGAGGGCTATCTTAAGCCATGGTGCAATCGCTCATTATGACAAACAGCAAATGGAGAAACCAGTTTGATAGAAGCTCTGGATATTCAAAATTTCCTTCACCCCGTCCAAAGATAACCAATAAGAATTTCGGTTCAGGCCACCAGACCCAGGTAGAGAGTGAATGTATTGAACTTGGAAGAAATTTGGAATAAAGATCGATGACTATTAAGCAACATATTATTAGATCGATAAATAAAGATATATACATAGCAAATGAGTAGAACTCTTATCGAACCACAAGAAGGAAAAAACTCGAAGTAACGATATTAGATTTGAGATAGAAAATTATGAGAGAATACCTAGATTAATGAGGAAATAATTTAAGAGGTTTGGTGTCTGAAGCAGGATTCAACTTGACAAGGGAGGAAGATTTTGTCTAAGTATAGTTGCGGTCATAATACTGAACTCAGTTGAGAAAGGCAGTAACCAACAAGTAGAGTATAGTCCCAATCTGAGATGCTTATTCAAAATTTACTTAAGTAAAAGTGGAAAGGGATTTACCGACAAAAGAAATTTTAAGACCAGTAAGTTGCTCAAAACTTATGTACCGTATAAGGATGCTATAGAGAAATGAATAAGAAGATCAAAGGAAGAAATGGATTCAGATAACCCTATTGTTTTCACGTCCTCGACTTTGGCAATTATCATGCCATAATCTTTCATCATCATCCTGCTTATGTTCCATGCCTACGAACTTTGTCACCTAAATTCCATCATAAGATGAAAATTATAACACATAAAGGAAAGACATAGCCCAGATGTCAGAATTCAATAGTTTAGACAAAGTACAACCACCAAGCAACTATGTAAAAGAAATGTGCGACCATGTGAAGATCGATGATGTACCAATAGTGTAATCTAGTTGAACATAATGTTGAGATAGTCCTTGGTCTGAAATAACTCTGCCATATTGGTCAACGAACATAGGAATTTCTATGCTTGAATGTTTCAAATTCCAGTTTCATGTCAGTATTCATGCGATATAATCCTTTTATTCCTATTCGATTTACCGAAGTTGGACATGTACCTTATTTAGACAATATTTCTTAAATAAATGTATCAAGTGCAACTCGGATGTTAGCAATAGAATGTTAAGGTAAGTTATGGTTGAACTCTATCTGATTATTATAAGTATAAGCAGTCGTGTGAGGCCAATTTGATATTGTTTTGATATTGTATCGCCCTGTGTGGTATTGGATGTGTGTTTGGGTTGTTTAACAGGTTTTGGATAGTCCTGTTTATAATGGAAACTCTGTCAAAATGTTTGAAAAAACTTGAGGAGTTAGAATATCTTCATCATTCGCGGACGAATGTTTCTAAGGGGGAAAGGATGTTACACCCTGTACTTTCGTATTCCGTCATGTCGTTAATGGATACCGATATCACGGGAAGGGGTACGACCTTACATAAGGGTAATGAAGGTTTACAACTTATTTATGAAAGTATCAAAGTGTTTGGAAGTTAAACGGATTGAACAAAATACGTTTTGACAAAATCGGAAAACTATCCAATTTGATGGGAAGATTGACAGACCGTCAAAAGTTTGATGGACCATCAAAATTCCCAATATGAACCATCAATTTTCCAGAAAAATTGAATTGCAGATCTAGATTGACGGTCCAGATTGACGGACCGTAAAAAAGAATCGTCCTTTTAAGCGGTGCAGAAATTTTCTCGGGTTTAAATTGGTTCCTTCGACTTGGAATCCTTATTTTCTTCAAAATTTCCCCCAAATCCTCTCTAATATATCCTAACATCCTAAGTTCTAAGCCAAATTAAGCAAAATCAACATAGCAAATCCCGTGATTAACATGAGAATTGTCTTCTCCTTGTGAAATCGATTCCAGAAACCCTTGGAGATGAAGTAGCTTGCTGTATTAGGAGGATTATGGAGTGTTAAGGTAAGTTTTATCCTCCTCTACCTATGTTTGTGATTAATTGATGATTTGGAGCAAGTTGTGAAAGGATTTTCATCATCGAAACTCGTAAACTTGTGGAATCATCGTGATAAGATTTGTTGGGCTCTTTTACTTAAAGTATAAGTTTGCATTGATGAGCAAATTGATTGTATACACTATGGGACTAAGAAAAGTACGGTTTGAGGGTTTGTGGGATCGAATTACATAAATTTTCCGTATAAAAGGAGCCTAAAGAATCGTATATACTTAAAGTTGTCGAAGGACGCTTAAATGAGTTTCTCTATGGAATTTGTATTCGATATTGATATCAACCCTATTTATGATATAGATAATCATAAGTAAGAAGTGTGAGGGCTTGTAGAACGATTCTGGCTTCATGGACAAGGTACGTAAGTCTCACTTCTTTCTTTTTTGGCATGACCATATTGAAACGATTATTTCGAAATGAAATCCGATGAGAAATCTATTCTAAAGTCCTTACAAAGGCACTGGTGAAGTCTCCTACAAGTGTATTATTGTGTGTTGTCATTCTTTGTCAAGATTACATCCTCGTGCTAAAGTATTATTTTGATGTCTATAACGGTCGACTCCTTGTTGTTTCTTAAAAGTTAAGCTTATAATGTGATCTATTGTTTCTATAGAGTCAATGAAAGAATAGCAAATGAAGTGTTAACCCTCATAAGGGAGTCGGAGGTGCAAAGATCTTACGTCACTCCGACGAGTTCAAAAGAGTATTTGATATTCCTAGAGAGTTCATCATGTGCATGCATTATATATTTATATTGCCCATAGAGACCTATGGCATTATATACGCAGTAATACATATATGAGATTAATAATATTGCTTACAAAGGCCTATGGCGCTATTGCGTAGTTTATACAGACATGACATTGAAATATTGCCCCTAGAGGCCTATGGCGTTATATACGCAGTTATACTTCATTATGCATATTCTAGTCCACAGAGGCACTCAGAGCACAGGTTGTATTTCCACTACTTTACCTTACAGTTGTACATTCAGTTACAGTTTCAGTTTATGCTTCATTTAACGCATTGTACTTATTTACAGCTTCAGCCTTACATATTCAGTACATCTTTTGTACTGATATCCCTTTTCGGGGACACTACGTTCATGCCCGCAGGTACAGATAGAGATGCATATGATTTCCTCACAGTAGGACTCGACTCAACTGGAGGTTGTCACGCTCCTTTCTTCCGGAGTTGTGTAGTGAGCTGATACGTATGATGGATATGCATATGTATATAGTTGGGTATGGTGAGGTTCTGTCCCGACCAGTTGTTGTATTTTCACTCTTTAAAGGCTTGTAGGCAGTTGTGTTGTGTATGATGATCGTGTGTGCCTTGTAGGCCTCTCCGGTAGAATTATTGTGCTCATGTCGACCTTGTTATATATATGTATAGATTGGGTCTTTTTTTAGTGCAGGTGAATATATCTCTGTTCAGTTAAGTACTAATGAGAAGTCTTGTTGTCCTATAAGTTGTTGAATATGTCACAGATATCAGGGTTGGTACGCTCAGGCCATATGGCATCGGGTGCCGGCCACACCCCCAAAGAAATTCTCTTTAGTCTATAAATTATCTTTAATCGTCCATATTTTATGTCATCCTCTAGAATGTAATGATAGCTTTGCGATTTAGAGCAGATATCCCCCCCCCCACCATCAAAAAAGTGGTGGATATATACCCCTGCCGTTACAAAATAGTGCAAATATACATCTGTCATTACACAAATGGTGCAAATATACCCTTTTCGCTGACAGAAATTTTCTAAAGAATTATTTAGCTTATTTTTTAATTAAATATATCTCGTTGCTTTAAAAATAAGTCTACCCATTTTTTTAGTAGACATATTTTTCTAAAGCCACATGATAATTTATTTTTCTGGTGGATCGGGTTTGATTTGTTTAAAAAAATATCTCTGTGGCTATAAAAAAATAAGTCTACCCATTTTTTTATACGAATCAGACCGACCCACCAGAAAAAAACTTATCATGTGGCTTTAGAAAAATATGTCTACTAAAAAAAATGGGTAGACTTTATTTAAAGCCCTGTGGCATTTTTTAAATTCAAAAATAAGATAAATGATTTATTTTAAAAAAAGAAGATATATTTGCACCATTCTGTAACTCCATGGGTATATATCCATCACTTTTTTAATGAAGGGTATATCTGCTCTAAATTGCAAAGTTAAAAGATATATTTACACATTTGCCCTTTAAAATTTAAATGGTAAAATTGATATTCTGATTTTAGTATTTTCTATTTTATAATTTAAAACTTTTTAAATACATAAATTTTATAATAATGATAAAGAACTAACGTGCGACACACGTTTCCAGAGACTAGTAACATAAATAAATGAACAATGAGCAAAAGACTTATAATTAGGAAATGCTATTAAAAAACAAGATAACAAAACATTGATAGAAGAAAATAAAAAAAAATAGATGGTCAATCAGCATCCTAAGGATGCCCATCATTCTCTTCTCCAGCATTTCTGCCATTAGCACCAATTTCATTTAGAACATTCCTATCTACGTATTTATTGAGTTGTTCTTCCTTTCGTCAAGTTTAGTCTTGTTTTTTTTCCTTTCATTAATTTAATCTGTTTTTTTTTAATAAATGAAACAGACTAAAGAAGAGACAACTCAATGAAAAGAAAAGAATGTTGCAAATGAAAATGGTGCTAATAACAGTGATGCTTAACAACAAATAGCTTTAACAAACCTTTAATTTAATCTGTTCATTGATGTTTTTTTCCGTCAGCAAGTTGGTTGAAGAGGTTCTCCGTTTCCTTCTCTTCAACCATTTGCTATATTTTCTCAATACATTTTTCCTTGAGCATTCACTTGTCCTTAAAAATAGGTTCATAGAATAAGAGTGTTTGAATTATATATATATATATATATATATATATATATTGTCTGTCTGATAGGATTACGTAATTAAATAAGTTGAAGTTGATCGAGAAAATCTGACTAAATTTAGAAATAAACTAATTGTACAATCTGGGTTTTAAGGTATTTATTACTCCCTCTGTCCCAAAAAGATTGACCTACTTCGTTATTAGTTTGTCCCAAAAAAATTTACTCATTTCTATATTTAGAAACAATTTTAACTTTATGAGATCATTTACAACCATACAAATATTTAAGATTTATTTTGGACCACACATTTCAAAAGTCTTTTTTTATTTCTTAAACTTTGTGTCAAGTCAAACTAGGTTAATGTTTTTGAAACGGATGGAGTAATTAATTACTTATATAGATATAGATAATATCTTAAATTCAATCTTGAAGTTGGAGAAATAACTATATTTCCATAATAAATATATTCGAAGTTGGAAAATGAAAACGATAAACTTTTTACACAATATCTCGAGTATATGAAATATGTATGTACCAGTATTGAAAACAATCTCTATTCATGAAAAATGCAATGCTTTACTTCTTAAGTTACTTCTAAAATTTCTTAAGTTTTATTTCTTATTATTCTACTAAACTATGTTCAAATTTAGTAGGTCTTTCTAGAAGCTCTATTAACCTCAAATATAAGTGATGATTGATCAATACCGTGCATAAAAATTAGACATACGAATCTTACCTTTCAACTTATGTCGTATTGGTATAGAACACCAGTAAACATCAATAAATAATATTATGCTAATAATTAGAAAAAGAAATAAATCGGTACAAATAAAAAAATGGTTTGTCTTGATTCGAATCAATAAGCAAAAACGTGTTGGAAATTTGTCTTTGGCGGGGAGGTGCGTCCACCCATATTTAATGAATTAAATACTAGTGTTCCGCATGTTGGAGGCTTTGTCTCTACTCACATACATAATCTACTAAGTGAGTAGATGACCGTAGGGCCAAGAATCGTCAAATTTCGTTGAGAAATGAAAGAGATATTGGTCCACGAAGTAAGGTGTTTGAGGAATGAAAATATGGTGTGGGACAAATCTACCACATCGGTGGAAAAAGGAAGAATTGCTCTCTTTATAAGTCTCTAAAGTGGTAAAGGGTTTGGGACCACAAGGGGTATCCCATGTGTTTAAAGGAGGGAGGACCTAGATGTGCTTGGGTTCAAGGCTAAGCCCACACGTGCGCCGCCGCTGCCCGCCCGTCCGGTCACGGCTGTGGGTTGTGGGGACTCTTTCTGATATTATCTTTTTGGACCCCAAATTTCTTAATATTTACAGTTTGGTCCCTAGAGTTTCTGAAAAGTTGATTTTGGGAATGACGGAAGGCAGAAACTTTCTGCCTACCGTTGGACGGTTTTTTGGAGCATTAACCTCCATAATCACCCTCCTTCAATGGCCATGAACAGCCTCACTAATAGCCTTAAACCTGCCACACTAATGGCCTTAAACCTGCCATTAACAGCCCTCACTAATGGCTATTAACAGCCTTGTTTGTGGCAGTTGAGGAGTCCCTCCTCCATACTATATATTGATGCCTCTTTGGCTCAATAAGGTGACTGAAAGTTAGCAAAAACAGACATGAAAAACACTACACAAAACAATGTTGAAAACAGTGAGGAAAGAAGCACATATACACAAGATATACACAACAGAGACACGCTATATACACAGAGACAAAACAGAAACTCTTCCCTCCTTTTTCATTTCTTCAGCAAGTCGATTCATATTTGTTTTCTTCGTCAGACTCAACCTATTGGCTTTGTAGTGTTGAGATTAAAGTGTTGTTTTATCTTGGGAGACTATTGTCCGCTAACGTAAAATCATATATACGGGGCAATCTTGTCTTAAGGATAGAGTGCAATCACTCGACTCAACACACAACGTTGTAACCATCCAGATTTAGTTATTTCTTGATTTCAGGTTATCAAGATTTAAGACACAACAATCTTGCGGCAGTTTTGAAGATTGACCATTTATTTATCCTTTCGAACACTTGTAATAGTTATTTACTTCCCGTACTGCTTATACAATAGTATAGTACCAACAAAACGAAGGTATGAAAATTCCTTTGGTCGTTGAGTGGTATTTAACATCCATGTCACTCTTATTGCCCCTATACTTAAAACATATTTAACGTGACACTCCATTGCTGTGTAATACCAGTTATACCATATGATAGAGTAGTTAATAGATTTTGGAGTTTTCATATTTTAGATGAATTATAATAATGTGCTTATCTAGAAATATTTTTGGTCGGCTCAAAGTTTTGTACTAATATGGTCTCTAAGCTCAACCTTCAACCTAAATTTCATGTGTTTGGAAAGCCTACCCTCCTCACATAAGCAAGTCATGAAGTTGTGGATTATAACTTTGTGATTAATTTTGGTCCGCACGAGTAGGTTTGATTAGGGGTGACTCTCGATAATATCAAAATTGAATGCATATTTTTACGCCGTCAGATAATATTGACCTGCTATAGCATGTTACCACCATTTATTTATTTTTTTCTATTACATAAAATTACTCCCTTATTTTTCTTTTTTTCCCTTTCTCTCTCTTTCCTTCAAATCTCCTTGTTGCTCGTAGTTGATGGTTTCTCTTACTTTGCTTTTTTTACCACGGTAAACTTTGTTTTCTCCCTCAATCCCTCCATATTCATGGAAGACTAGCCGGAGGATGACTTTTAAATAGATTTTGAAGGATTCAATTTTAAATTGCATCTGAAGCGTCTCTTCCTTGGATCTATTATTTTTTTGGAAGACTAGCCGGAGGATGACTAACCTAAAATAGCATGGCAGATATTGGAGAAAATATGACTACACTTTTGAAGTTTCACAATGTTTGAAGAGTTAACGAATTATTTCAGTGAAAAACTCAAAATTGTAAACAACGTTAGAGAAGGAATAATTTCGTTACCGGCAACTAGCAAGACAAGGAAATAATTTTGGTAATTAGAGTACAAGTAAGATTCAACTTTCCTTTAATATTATTTACTCTTCTGTAAATTACATTTTTATTAAAGAAAGGTAAACAATTAATATCATTTAAGCAAGTTACTGTATTTACCTTTAAAATCATCGGATAGTGTAAAAAAATGGTGCACTGACGGTACACCAAATTGAAATCCAAAACGAAAGAAATCTTTACATAGCCTATTCCATAAGAAACAGCCAATCAACTTACAATAATTTAACCCCGAAAAGTTTTAGCTAAATGCAAAGGTACATTTAGCAAACTGTAAACCTATTACAATTTCCTATGCCATTTGACATATAATGAAATCAATAAATGAATCATTTCAAAACCCACCAAATTATAGATATATATTTGTATAAGTAAATAGTATCATTAATCCTTAAGAGATGAAGTGCATGTTTAAAACTAAAATAAATCATGTCTCAAACTTAAAAAACAATAACATAAATTCCTATTATCTTAAGGTAAGCCCGAACAAGAACCCGAGCCATTTGGTCGTGGCGCTGGAAACCCGAGCATCCGACTCATGACAGCACGAACCGCGACTTCTATCTCTTCTTGCATAACTGTCCTAATACTCGCATGCAAACTCGCCTGCATATCCGCCATTCGCTGATCTAATACACGGTTAAGAATCTGCTCAAACTCGGGCATTTCAACAATCTGTTGAGGAGTGACAGTTGGAGTAGGAGCAGTAGAGGAAGCAGAATTAACATGCAACGAACCTCCTCGATAACCAGTTTCTAAACCAAGACCATATATTTTTCCCTTCTTTGGTCGCCCAACTGCATCTATCCATGTATTCAGTAATTGCTTATCTGGTACAGTTTGCAAGAAATTCACAATACTATCTTCATTTGCTTCTTCTGTTTTCTCATCTTCACTATCTACGGCTACTTCTACTTCACTACTATTTTCATCCCTTTGAGTAGAAGTACCTTCCACATTCTTCTTGATACTCTTCGTAAACATATCCTGAAAAAGTTAAGGTAATTAGTTACTGTAAATAATGAAAACCATCAAATCACAAAAAAAAAAAAAAGGTAAGTTACCATAACAAAAAGTTCATCTAATAGTTATTTATTACAAAATCCTAAAAATATATAACCAGACAAATAACCTGCAAATCAACAGAGTAGGCTGTAGACAGGGCCAAAGTTGCATTTAGGAAAGCAGAAAATGAATCATCTATCTACAATTTGTTAAATTCGACGCATGTGTAAAAACCGTGAATCAACCACAACGCCGCAGATAAGAAACAGAACTACTTAAAATTGTACAGAACAGTCAGTTGAGAACCTGCTTTGGTTCCACTTTATGCTTACTCTTTCAACTCATCATGTTGACAAGAATTATGATGGTGAATGGAAGATGGCGCTAAGTAGAAACAATTGAAGAACTATATACTGGGACATGGCCTGGAACCATAGATAAGTCGAAGAATCACAAGGTTTAGGTGATGATGGATACTAGATAAATAATTCAATAACAAATTTTCTTGTAAGAAAACACTAAGTCAATCTTGGCTGATTGACTTCTCTGCATTTTAATTAAGTGTGTAGTCACAAACTAGCATCAAACAGAGATCTTAGCTCCCCGAACAGTTCATAGGCCCTTAATTTATTTTCTTTATAATCCAATCATGCTATAGGTCATTCTTTTCATCTAACGGCCTCAAATCCTGACACCTCTCCCTCAGCACCTGCTCTCCTACCGGATCCATGTGAAAAACGAATTAAGAAACACCTCTGCTATTACAAAAAAAATAAAGTAAAAGTACCACATATACAAAATGATAACACACTAATGGAGTGCTACCATCAACACCACTTGTTGGATTCATACAGATCCTAGCCGATCCAACACAACCATCCTCCCCATCTCAGCACAATAATAAGCAGAACGGGACGTAAGGTACAGTTAAACAAGGCAACACACCAAACCGTGAAATGAGAAACGCAAGTTAAAGCCAAACTAATCCCAAAGGCCTTCGTCAACTCATAAAGCAATAACCATACACTTCTTTTACTTCTTTTTTTCAAAATCTGCCTTATCAACATTCACCTGGCAATTTTAAAAATACAACTAGTCTACCAATATAGCTGGCAAGGCTTCCCCAGCTATGCCAATACATTCCCAGAACATTTTCTGCACCACACTAAGTAATGAGTGATAGAAACATACCCACACCCTTTGCGACTTTTCATCGATCCACTCTTTATCTTTGTTCTTGTGGGTCTTCAGAAATAATTCTTCATTTCGAAGTTCTTGCCCAGTTAGCTCCTTCTACAATCATGAGATCATTCGTATGCTGATAAAAATAAACAATAAAACTGGAAAAATAATATTTAATACTTAAAAAGATAAATAATTACATGTCTTCTTCTGTATTCAGCAAATGGAACCGATCCTCCGGTATGTAAGGATGGACCTTCCCCATTGTTACATGACGTTCTATTCTTGGAGTTGATGGCTGAAATTCTTTGGAAATCATCAGAATTCCAATACTGCATCAAGCCATCCCAATGACTTTGACTGATCCACTTTGGTATTTTCCTAGTTTTTGCAAATTCTTTTTTTGCTTTTGACAAGGTGTCACTCAACCTTTCACTCCCCACTCGATCAAATGTCTTCCGAATTAAATGTTTATCCGCATCATGAAATGAATACTTTTTCTACAATTAACACAAAAACATCACATTTGGTATTTATTTGTCAAGTTAAAATGTAATTTAAAATTTTAACCAAATAAGTTAGTTATATAATCACTGGGTCTGTTGTTGTTTAAGTTAGTCATATAATATTACAATTAAATATAAGTACCTCAAAGTCATTGAACCATTGATCTCGTACATGCTCTGGAACTTTGCTCCAAGAATACCACGAACCAACAAAGCTTTTCTTAAAGGCTACTGCTACATCCCGAACAGCATCATGTGGGAAAAACCTACAAATTGAATAATATGAACTTCAGATGATGAAAATTAAATGAGAAGTTATTTAATCCTCACTGTGTAAATAGAATTACTTACGTATCACCATTTACTCTCAAGGGTATTATTTCATGGGCAATGTGTTGTCTTTCCTGCGGACGGGTAGTTTCTTGATATGCAAGTGTTGGTTGTTGAGATGAAACATCCTTATCAGCATGAGAAGTACGAGGCATCTGTTGATACTCAACATCTTGAGAATGTTGAAAACCACTCCCATGAGACGAAACAGCGCATTGGTAAGAATCAACACCTTGAGATGAAGGAGGTGATAGTTCAGTAATAACTGTCTGGATGATATTTTGTACTTGTTGGGAACTTTTTCCACCTCTATTGGCTATGCCTCCTTGATCTGCCCAACTACGTTTACGGCCTTTTGGTATATTTCCTAATCAGAATTCAACAAGCAAAGTAAGCACTATGAACTCGTTCAGGCCGTTGAAAAACACTCACGAGACAAAACAGCTCATTAGTAAGAATCTATACCTTGAGATGAAGCAGGTGGTAGTTCAGGAATATCTGCCTCAGAGATATTTTGTACTTGTTGGGAACTTTTTCCACCTCTAATGGCTATGCCTCCTCGATCTGCCCAACTATGTTTACGGCCTTTTCCCCTTGGCGTATTTCCTAATCAAAATTCGACAAGCCAAGTAAGCACTATGAACTCGTTCAGGCTGTTGAAAACCACTCTCATAAGACAAAAAAGCTAATTAGTAAGAATCAATACCTTGAGATGAATCAGGTGGCGGTTCAGGAATATCTTCCTCAGAGATATTTTGTAGGTTTTGGGAACTTCTTCCACCTTTACTAGTTATGCCTCCTCGATCTGCCCAACTACGTTTACGACCTTGTCCCCATGACACATTTCCTGATCAAAACTCGACAAGCCGTGTAAGGACTATGAACTCGTTCAGGCCGTTGAAAACCACTCTCACGAGACAAAACAGCACATTGGTAAGAATCAATACCTTGAGATGAAAGAGGTGGTGGTTCAGGAATATCTTTCTGAGAGATAATTTGTAGTTGTTGGGAACTTTTTCCACCTTTGTCGGCAATGCCTCCCTGACCTGCCCAACTACGTTTACAGCTTCTTCCCCTTGGCATATCTCCTGATCAAAATTCAAAAAGCCGAATAAGAACTATGAACTTGTGCAGGTTGTTGAAAACCACTCTCACGAGACGAAACAGCACATTGGTAAGAATTAGCACCTTGAGATGAAGGAGTTGATGCTTCAGGAATATCTGTCTGAGAAATATTTTCTAGTTGTTGGGAACTTTTTCCGCCTTTGTTGGCTATGCCTCCTCGACCTGCCCAACTATGTTTACGGCCTTTTCCCCTTGGCATAATTCCTTATCAAAATTCGACAAGCAGAGTAAGCACTATGAACTCTCAATAATCAATACACAAGAGGGTTTTTTCAACACACAAGTGCACACTCTTTACCAAATTTATCAAGCCATCACCACTTTCTTGTTAAATTATACTCCCTTTGTCCCAATTTATGTGATAAACTATCCTTTTTGGTCTGTCCAAAAAAAAATGATACATTTTCATATTTAGAAATATAACTTAAAACTTCCCCTTTTACAGCCACACAAATATCTTTTGGACCACAAGTTTAAAAAGTTTTCTTTTCCTTCTTAAATTATGTGCATAACAACCTCTGGCAGAGGCAGAAATGCAAGGTAAGGTTGCGTACAACAGACCCTTGTGGTCCGGCCCTTCCCCGGACCCCGCGCATAGCGGGAACTTAGTGCACCGGGCTGCCCTTTATGTGCCTAGTCAAACTATATCACATAAATTGGGACGGAGGGAGTATAGTTTTTGCAATACCAATTAGGGTCCATAACAATTATTGCACTTGGAATGGGCTTGGTGACATTAACTTCTATAAGCATAGGAAATTCTAGATTGCTTGGTAGTACACTCAGCAGCAAATAGGGGGTACCAATAGCACTGGCAATTCTGCTTAGTGAACCACAGACCCAGCAATTCAAATGCAATTTTGGAAAGATGAAGGAAATTCTAGATTGCTTGGTAGTACACTCAGCAGCAAATAGGGGGTACCAATAGCACTAGCAATTCTGCTTAGTGAACCACAGACCCAGCAATTCAAATGCAATTTTGGAAAGATGACCCAAAGAGGTATGTCAGCTAAGAATTCCTTGCTCAAATTAAAATCAGCAGACCAAGGTTTCAATACAATAGGTATGCTATTGATAGTGAAGGGCTCTGCATAGAAAATTTCGCGCATATCACTAAGAGACTGGAACTTAATCACGTCTGAGAGATTCGTACCATTTGCAGCTACACGATTCTTCTTGAATAGATTAAACCATGGTTCTTCAGGTGTATTTACATCTTGCGCTTCCTTACCCTTCACAGATGGATTCACTGTTCCACTGGATAGGGCAGCAACAGTAGTTTCGGCTACAGGGATTCCTACTGTTCCATTGGTTTTCTCAGTAACAGGATCTGCAACCAGATTTGACTTTGGAACCTTGGAAGGAATCGAGCTCATATTCAACTTCCTGGACACATAAGGTCTTCTCTCAGATGGACCAACATCCTCCACACTTGGTTCCTCAGTCTGAATTGGAGTAACTTCCACAGCTGCATGAGACTGAATTGGTGTGTCAACCACCAATCGAGCACCAGCAGAACTTCCAAACGAAGTCAGGGGAACTTTCCTAGGCCTTCCACGACCCCGGCCTCCTTCTCTCACCATGGCCGACGAACCAGTTCACGTTAACTAACATGAAGGGGAAGCATGAGAGACAGTTTGTTTCTTGTACTTTATTACACAGCAAATTAACATACTTAGAGATGAGCAATACTAAATATCAAAAAGAATTATGGAAAATACCATATAAAGCAATTCAACTCATTTGTGTGTATTCATTAGCTTTAGGTAGAAAATGTTGACAATAGAAATTGTGAAGGATTGGGTAACATACTAAAAGCAAAAGAAGGTTGCAAAGATATACACTCAACAGAAGATGGTCCTATCACAAGGCAATAAGCCCAGCTGCAATTGTTCGAGGTAAAGTTAACCGTATTCTAAAACACAACTAATGAATTATGTGGTGAAGCTATCTAACAAAGTGGCAAATCCCATAGATTTCTGTAGTGTAAAAAATTTTGGTTTTGAAATGTCATATTTATGGCACTTGAAGAAAAATCCCTGCAAATTCACATCCTCTTCCTAAGCTATAGTTTCAAAATGAAATTTCCTGAATCATTCTTTTTAATAGTATGAGAAACACTTCATGACGGTGCCATGTTCAAAGATAAAGCATATATTGAAATTCCATTATTATATAGACAGTCAAGATCCTTAAAATCATATGCCATAGACATATACAGAATGTAAGGGAAGGCCAACCAACAATGTCAAGAATAATTTAAACTCCTTTCATAAAATGTCAAACTATATCCTTGTCAAAAAAATGTCAAACTAAAAGGGCAGCCCGGTGCACTAAGCTCCCACTATGCGCGGGGTCCGGGGAATGTCCGGACAACAAGGTCTATTATACGCAGCCTTACCTTGCATTTCTGCAAGAGGCTGTCAAAAAAATGTCAAACTATAAATTGTATATTCATTAAATAATGACTAGAAATTTATGTTCACAAACTTTATATCAATACATGAAATACATGAACCTTTCTTTAATATTTAACTACAATTATTGCAAATCGCTGACAACTTGGAAGCATTTAAACAACTGAACAAGTAAAAGAAGGAACTGCAACAGCCAATAGCTCACTGGATTGAAACAAATAAATGAATTTTCTAGTTTTTTTTTTTTTGATAAGGTAAGGATTTCAAAGAATTTTCTAGTTTAACTGTTCCATGGACAAGAGTGATATAACAGAGAGATTTAGACTTGAGAACTTATAGCAAAAAACTTGCAGCAAAAATCTCTACTAACTAAAAAGTAATTCCTGCGTTTCGCTTTTATCATCACTTTATAGACCCTAAATTGCATATATGTAACATCCTTGGCGAAGATTCATGTATATATTTTTTTAAAACTGGTAACATACGAAGACTCGTGTATATTTTTGTTAAACAATACATTGGATGGTTGTATGCACCAGAAGGAGCAGAAGTGTGAAAGCATATGAAAAGAACAAGCAGGAAGCATACGGACGACGTTAATACACTGGGAATTCATGGGAACGGGAATACAGGAGGTGAAGCCAAGTGCAAAAGCTAGGCCAACAAAGAGGTGGTCACACAGTGTAAAAAAAATCTTGGGCTAAATCAAAGTCAGTACTGCATCCAAATTTGCCAGCATCATTGTCATTACCATTTTTAATACTAGTTCAAGTATAACTGGGGGTGCCCTGCTAGTAGATTCCCCAAACCCACTTGCCATCTATGTTGCTTGGACTTGGGTGCTGGTATCCGATCCGGGTGCGGATCTAGAGGTCAGATTCTTCATCACATAAAAATATAGGATTCGGGGGATGGTTCCGAGTGCGGATGCGGGTGCTGGGATACGTCCAATAAAAGTATATCACGAGATATAAAGTATATATTTCCATTAGTTAAAGTTATTAAACTAAAATTAATAAAACTTCATCCTTTATAAACACTATTTTATTCTTATCTTGAATAATAGAAATACATTCTCATACTTTATACAACTATATATACATATATATGACCTAAACCCAAAAAACAAACCAAATACCCAATCGATCTATACTTCTCGGCCATAGAATGTGGTCAAAGTACCCGGGGTAAGTTGACCAAATCTGGTATGGATCCCACACTCACACCATGTCGAGTCGACACGGGTGCGACAGGGATTTTGAAGAGTCCGTGCAACATAGCTTGCCATAACTCAACTCAAATGCCCTACTACAATGACATAGCTCATACAATTATACCTCTAAGCAAACAAACACAATTTCTATCCCACTGAAATCAACTTCTATATAACCTGATAAAACCAAAACAGAGAAGTAATTCATCAAAATGAGCACATCAGTGGACAAAAATCATGAAACATTGACGCCAGTCGAGAATGAGCTCTGGGTCACCACGAGTGTTTCATGGATTTGAAGCCTAAAGACAGATGGCATTTTGAGAGGGATGGACACAATTTGGGAGAGTGCCTGATTGCTCCGTTATGAAAGGTTTAGGATTTTAAGGGATTTTAGAAAGGACTGGTTTAATTAGAAAGTATACTTAAGGCTGACTTTTAGGGTGTGTTTGGACACCAAAATATGATTACTAGGTTGTGTAATTACTAGGTATTCCGTTGGGTTGACATACACTAAGATCTCTTCAGTTTCGATTTCAGTTGTTTGCAGCTGAATTTGGGACCGCAGCAAAAAGCTAAAGATCAAGAGGTGATTGGCCCACCAAAGAGACTTGTGAGTAATAAGACTTAACAAATCTTTAATTCTTCTGTCTAGTCTCATTTTATTGACAAAACTTAGTCTCATATGTAGTTGCATTGGAAGCAACGGTGCGAAAAAGATGAGGGTAGAAACACGAACAGACAAGAGCAGACGAATGAAAAAAGCACCACGTGTGTAAACCAGGTCAACATAAAGATATGGAGGATGAAGTAATCTGGCTTGTAAATATGTACTTTTATGGACAGATTATACTATTTGAAATGGTTGTGCAGGATATATTGATTGTATATCTATGATTTGGTGGGACTTGAAAAGGATTCAATTATTATAGGAACTTGTGATTGTCTTCCTTATGTAAGCTAGGATTTATACCTAGTTAAATTTATTCAGCTATGCATTTAACCAGGAAACATCTCAAGCCAAATATGGAAAATGGCTAGTATATTTCTCAAATTAGCTTGGGAAAATCCACTAGCGAAAAATCTAGCTATTTTTAGCTAAGGAAAATCCCTAGCTAAAACTCTAGCTATTTTTAACTAGGGTCAACATTCTCTACATAGATTTTGATAAATTCAGCTAGGAATACTTAGCTAACATCATGCTAGGAATACATTGCCTAGCAAACGCTCCTACTGAATTAGCTACATGACAAATCTTCTAGCTAAATTTAGCTATCCTAATTTGAGCTTAGCTTGGGTCATTTTCCATGCTAAAATGACATTAGCTAGGGATTTATACAAGTTTCCTGGGTATTCTCCCTGACTAAATGTTGTTTTCTTGTAGTGAATGAATTGAATCACAATATCAAGTCCTTGAATTGAGAAAGGCTTTTCTTGGAGTGAATGAAGTGAAACATAATATCAAGTCCTTGAACTGAAAAATGCACCTGAAAACCTAACTAAACCGAAAAATATAACAGATAAAACAATACCCATCATCATTTATTCTACAGCCCAATCAAAAGGTAACATTGATAACTAACATTTATTTTGGTAATGGATGCTTCAATAAGGCGTATGACATTATGACCATCCAAACTTTTTATTACCACAAAAAAAACATTACATCTAGATATAGCTTACTAACCCAAGGTGTGACCTAATTAGTCAATAAATCATTTAGTAGATTAAGAGCGAGAGAGAGCCAAAGTATAACATATTGGTACTCTAACATCTTCTCGCAATGTTTATATCCAAAATGAAGGTAAACAGATATCGTAGTAACATAGCACCCAGTTTCTTTGATTATCAACTAGCGAAGAAACAAACTAAAATTTATGAAATCTTGGAGGTAAAGGTTTATTTAGTTCAAAAGAGACGACAGTTACCAGACTCATTTTTGTTGAACCATTTTAACCATGATTCAAGGCGAACAAATGGCTGATTCAAGAAGAGGGATATATAACTGGCTTGCAAGCTTTTCTTTCTTCTGAAAAACTTATTATGATGGTAACACAAACTGTTCTACTGCACTGCTGCAAGTTGTTTAGTCATACTACATAAACTCATGCATAATAAATTTTGTTTTGAACAGAGATATCAAATGACATAAAAATTAATCTTGAACAAGGGAATTCCTAGAGTAACCACATTTTAGTTGCAACAATTAAGGATCTGAAATTATAAGAGGGGAGTGGTGTCCATGACACAGTATCGTATCCCCAACATTAAAAAGGATCTCATTTTATGGAGATTACAATCAAGAATCTAAATCAGTAAAACAAAGTAGCATGAATAAACCCTTTCCCAACAAACTCCCAAAGAAGAGGCCAAACCATTTATAAACTACTCCCTTCGTTTCAATTTATTTGTCTTACTTTCCTTTTTAGTCTGTTTCAAAAAGAATGCCTCTTTCCTAATTTGACAACTCTTTAATTTTAACATTCCACATGACATATTTAAGACCACAAGATTAAACGTCATTTTGACACATTATACATACAAGAATCATGACATCCAGACATGGGTAGTCACTGATTTCTTAAAAGTTGGTTATGTCTAGGCCAGTTTGTACGCACCTCGACTAATTTCACAAAATACTTGCTACCTCCAACCAACAGGTATCAAGTAACTCTATACACTAGGTCCTAATTTTGCAAGTAGGATTCACCAAAGAGCAAATGAATATCATAAACCAAAAAAAAAAAGAGCAACAAATAAGAAAAGGTGTACACAAATAGCCTTGCAACAAGAAAGTGAGAGAGAGTGGAGATTACCTTTGACAACACCACAAGTTTAGCACTTCCAAAGTCGGCTACTTTAAACCTAATAGAAAATGGGCAACACAAAAGAAAAGGGGGGGATTTGGGGTTTGGACAATATGGAATTTAAAGGGTAGTTTTGGGGAGAGGGAATCAGAATTTGGGATTTGGACAATCTGGGATTTCATTTCCTAGCTAAAATGGCTAGCTAACTGCATTTTCCTAATATGGTTAACAATTTTGTATAATACATATAGTCTTAAAAGTGCTTATGTAATGTTGTTACACTAAATTTCCTTTAAATACTTAACTACTGTCATATTTCGATTAAGCGTTTAAATAAATAATAAAGTGTTACTATTAAGTATTTTCAACTTGCATTTTAAAAAAAAAATCTCCGGTATTCATTATGTAGATAAATTAACCTCATAAAATATGTTGTGTTCTTTAACTATACACGTTAATCTCAATTGAAACGGGTCGAGGTTTTACAATTTATTAAGACTAATATGTATAATTAAAATATGTTCTAACCTATCTACATAAATTTTTTAAATTTTTGAGTCGGAAGTGTCTAATACGAATACTTTTTCATGTGTTAAGGTACTCAATCAGAAAAGATCGTACTTCACATGTCTAAATAAAATTTATTAATAAATTTAAAAGATTGTTGATATATTCCATCTAATGTTTATATGCATAATGTCACTGTTATTGTCACGAAGAATACCATATTCAACTTATATACTGGGTAGAATTTCTATTTCATTTTATAACATTATATAAAGTTAATAAAATCAATAGATATATTATTCTATATATAAATATAATTTTATATTTATATCTTGATTTATATTTAAACAAGTATAGAATTGTCAAAATTTATTTAAACATAATGCAACAAAAAGTTTCAAATGAGGAGACGCGTATGAGAAAATGTCTTAAGGCCTCATTTGTTTTTATTAAGATTGAAACATTTGAATCTGAATGCACGTCTAAATAATTAAGATAGTGTATTTACTTTTGAACATTAAATGATTAAGTCTGTTATTTTTTAATAACTGAATGTACATAATTTATTATTTGTATACATAATAAATATATAATTTAAATAAAAAGTAATTAAATATTAGAAAAGAAATATATATCTAATAAAAGAAAATCATTATATTTGATAAAAAAAAATGAAGCATTTTTCGCCACTAGTGATGGTGGAGATGGTTTGTAGCGGTGATGGTTGGTTCTAGTGGCTAGTAATGATTGTGGTGACGGTGGGAATATTTGATGTTGTAATAACTGATGTGATGGCGATGGTTGGTAGTGGGGGTGTTAGCTGAACAATGTGCAGTGGTAGTTGGCAATGTGTTAGGATTTACGTCTCAAATTCTACCTAATCAGAAAAAAGTAAATTAAACGAAGAACAAATAACACACACAGATTTATAGTGGTTCACCCTCAATGCGAGAGCTAGTCTACTTTGCCGCTGCAATTTTACTATAATGGAATGTTGAGTTTACAATTGTCTCTTCTCTCTTTGTCGACTATACCGTTGGCTACGCTCAAAAGAACTACTCAAAAACCTCACCAGAAAAAAACGGCGCCCTAGACTATATATAGAGAAAACCAGGGCGAACATAATACAAGTCTATCCCAAATTACCCTCCACTAATAACATTACAATAACTAATGTCAACCCCCCACGATCGGCTAATTCCAATCAGCTGATTCCAACCCCTGCGTAGGGTCTTCATAGTGTCGATAAATGAATTAGGCTCCACAACTCAACAATCTCCCATTTGGAGACTAATTTCATTCATATGTCTCCATCTGCAGCAGCGACTCCGATTCTCATCCAAGAAGTCCAACTGAAGCTGCACACAACTTCAGTTTTTCATTTGGCACGGCCATCATCAGCATGTCGGCTGGATTCTGACTCCCTGGATCTTCTCAAGCACTAACACTCCATCTTCCAAAGCTGATCGGATGAAGTGGTATCGAATATGTTTGTGGTTCGTGCCAGCATGGTAAACCGGGTTCTTTGCCAAATGAATGGCATTCTAGCTATCATAGTATAGCACACTCCCCTCGTGGTCTTGATCCAATTCCCGCAGAAAAGATTGTAGCCACATCATCTCATTTGTCACGGCAACGTACTCAGCCTCACAACTAGAGATAGCTATTATCTTCTGCAACTTTGAAAACCAGCAAATCGTAGTACCTCCGAAGGTGTAAACATACCCGAATGTGCTCTTCCCACTATCAACATCACCACCATTATCAGCATCAACATATCCCTGCAATCCTATCTCTGACTTTCGGAAACACAAAGCTGAACTCGAGCTGCCCTTAAGATATCTGAAAATCCATTTCACAGCCTCCCAGTGTTGCTTTCCCGGATTGCTCATAAATATGCTAACAACTCCCACTGCATCTGCAATGTTTGGCCTCATACATATCGCATGCATAAGACTGCCAATAGCCGATGCATAATGTACCTTGTCCATATGCCTCATCTCGTCCTCGGTTACCGGCGATTGATCTTTTGACAAATGAAAGTGTCCATCCAAGGGAGTACTGATTGGCTTGGCATCATCCATATTGAACCTCTTGAGAACCTTCTTCACGTATTCTTCTTGTGAGAGCTTGAGGCCCTCCTTACTTCTGATGATTCTCATCCCAAGGATTTGCTTTGCGGCTCCCAGATCCTTCATTGCAAATTCTTCTAACAACTTCTTTTTCAGCTGATCAATCTCATGTAGGTCTGCCCCTATGATCAGCATATCAACAACAAAAAGAAGAAGTATCATGTATGAGTCTTCAAATCTCTTGAAGTAACAACAGTGATCTGCTTCGCACCTTACAAACTCGGCTTTTTTCATAAAGCTGTCAAACTTCTTATACCACTGCTTGGAGCCTGTTTCAGTCTGTACAAGCTCTTTTGAAGCTTGCATACCAGATTCTCTTTCCTTTTGACCTCAAATCCCTCAAGTTGTTTCATGTAGATTTCCTCATCTAAATCACCGTGAAGAAAAATAGTTTTCACGTCCATCTGTTGAAGATGCAGATCTTCCTTTGCTACCAGCCCAAGAACAGTTCTGATTGTCACCAACTTGACTACGGGAGAGAAGATCTCTGTGTAGTCAATGCCTTCTTTCTGTTGAAATCCTTTCACAACCAGCCTTGCTTTATAACGCTTACTTTCATCATGTTCTTCCTTTATCTCGTAGACCCATTTGTTTTGCAATGCCTTCTTCTCCTCTGATAACTTAGCTAACTTCCATGTATGATTTGACAATAGTGAGTCCATCTCATCTTTCATTGCCAGCTCCCACTTGATCGATTTATCAACTTGCATTGCTTCTTCGTAACATTTCGGCTTCCATCTGTCAGTGAGCAGAATGTAGTTGAGGGACTGAGAGAACCTGTGAACTAGCTTACTGATTTTGGATGATCTGCGTAATTCTTTGATCGACGTCTGCTGATTTATTTCAGGATCAATATTTTCATCAACCCCGCCATCACTAGCTTATTTCTCTGCCTCAGTAATACCTGGTTGTAGCTCGGCTGCTTCGGCTGCCGAGAAGTCTCTCAAATCGGATGTTTCCGATTCCTTATTCTTACATTCTGAACCTTCCCGCAACTTGTCCTTTTACAACACATGTTCATTAAAGATGACATCCCTGCTTCGGATAATCTTCCGATTTTGGTCATCCCAAAATCGATAACCGAACTCGGTATCACCATAGCCGATAAAATAACACTTCTTAGATTTTGGATCAAGTTTGCTTCTAGCAGTAGCATTAATATGAACATAGGATAAGCAACCAAACACTTTCAGAAAAGAAAGATTTACCTTTTTTTCACTCCAAGCCTCTTCTGGAATTCTGAGACCCAAAGAAAGAGATGTTCCTCTGTTAATTAAGAAGGTTGCGGTATTCATTGCATCTGCCCAGAATGCCTTGGGCAGTCAAGCGTGTATTCTCATACTTCGTGCACGCTCGTTCAATGTTCTATTCATCTTTTTCGTTATTCCATTTTGTTGGGGCGTTCTAGGAATAGTCTTCACCATCTTGATCCCATTATCAGCACAATACCGTTTGAAGTTACCATCAATGTATTCTCCACCGTTGTCGGACCTCAGGCTCTTCAACTTGAGGTTTGTCTAATTTTCGACCATGACTTTCCATCTTTTGAAGACAGTGAACACATCAGATTCATTTTTCATAAAATAGACCCATAGCTTTCTGGTTGAATCATCAATGAAGGTCGCGTAATAATGTGATCCTCCGAGTGATGGGACAGTGGCAGGTCCCAACACGTCAGTGTGCACCAATTCAAGCTTTTCGGCCTTCAATTCCCTACCTGCATTTGAAAAATTTACTCATTTCTATTTTTCGAGAATGCAGCTTTCACACATATGATGATCCACCGACTTCAGCTCCGGAATCATGTCATTAGTCACTAAAAACTTCATTCCTTTCTGGCTCATATACCCTAGCTTGCAATGCCACAACTCTGTCTTCTTTGTGTTGTCAACAACAACGACTGTATCACGACAACTCGTCGTCATATAAAGAGTACCAGTTTTCTTACCTCGACCAACCACCATAGCGTCATTCGTCACCTTCCAGGACTCGTTACCAAAGTTAACATTATGTCCCTCATTATCAAGCTGACACACTGAGATTAAATTACGCATCAGCTTCGGCACATGTCTGGCCTTTGTGATATTTCACACGTGTCCATTTGACATCTTCAATTTAATGTTTCCAGTACCAACAACGTCTAAAGGCTCACCATCTACAAAATAAACTTTGCCGTGATTCCCAGCAACGTAATTCGTCATTATATCATGATGTAGGGTGGTGTGAAAAGACGCTCTTGAGTTAAGCACCCAAGAGTCGATCGGGCTGTCAATCGACAACAACAACGCATCGCCAATATCTTCAGTGGCAGCATTGATTCCACTCCCCTTGTTGTCCTCCTTCTTCGGTGCCCTGCAATTCTTCTTGATGTGTCCTAGTTTCCCACAGTTCCAACACTCAACTGTTCGCCCGGATCTGGATTTACCCCTGTTATTCCTTGACTTCGACTTGCCCTTATTTCGGTTGTAGTTTCTGTCATAATTGTTGCCTCTGTTCTTAACATTCAAAGCAGAACTTGTCGATGCTTCTCCAGAATCTATCATGCGAACCTCCTCAGCAAGGATACGATCTCTAAAGTCGTTGAATTTCTGTTTATCACGGCCGACAGAATTACTAACCGCTGCTCTCATCGGCTCCCAACTGTTCGGTAGAGACGCCAACAAAATTAGGGCTTGTACTTCATCATCAAACTCGATTGCAACCGATGACTTTTGATTAACAATTGTGTTGAATTCATTCACGTGCATTGCAACAGGAGCACCTTCTTCCATCTTTAGATGAAAGAGTTTCTTCATGAGAAATACTTTATTGTTAGTTGAAGGTTTCTCATACATGTCGGACAAAACCTTCATCATGCTAGCGGTGGTCTTCTCCTTTGCCACGTTGTGAGCAACCTTCATCGACAACGTCAATCAGATTACTCCCAGAACATGTAGGTCAAGGAGATTCCAATCTGGATCATTCATCTCCTCTGGCTTCGGGCTCAGTAGTTGATGAAGCTTTCTGCCGTACAAATACTCTTCAATCTGCATTCTCCAGAACACAAAATTTGTACCATCGAATTTACTGATGTCATGTGCCGAACTATCTTCGCCTCCCATTATTTTCTGAATCGCAACACAACCTGTCGCTCTGATACTAGTTGTTAGGATTTACGTCCCAAATCCTACCTAATCAGAAAATAGTAAATTAAACGAAAAACAAATAACACACACATATTTATAGTGGTTTACCCTCAATGCGAGAGCTAGTCCACTTTGCTGCTGCAGATTTTACTATAAGGGAGTGTTGAGTTTACAATTGTCTCTTCTCTCTTTGTCGACTATACCGTCGGCTACGCTCAAAAGAACTACTCAAAAACCTCACCAGAGAAAGACGGTGCCCTAGACTATATATAGAGAAAACTAGGGCGAACATAATACAAGCCTAAAATTTCCAAATTACCCTCCGCTAATAAAATTACACCGACTAATGCCAACCCCCCACGATCGGCTAATTCCAATCGGCTGATTCTAACCCCCTGCGTAGGGTCTTCATAGTGTCGTTAAATGAATTAGGCTCTACAACTTAACACAGTGGTGCTTGTAGGGATTGACTGCAGTGGTGGTAGTGGCTAAAAGTGGTAGCGGAGGTGGCTGTAGCAATGATGACGGTAGTGATGACAATGAATATAATTATAACGATGGAGGTGGCTACAACGGTGACATCGATGGTGATGACAATGAATATAATTATAATGATGGAGGTAATATTTGTGATAGCGACTGACAGTAGTGGTCGGCAGTGGTGATGGTTCTTGTAGGTATGTTCATCGTCGGATTAGACTTTGTTTTATATTTACCAGACTTATTTTGCTTGGTTATCTTTTGAAATTATTGCATCTTCTCAATTACGTCATTCATATTCCTTTCTTTTAATATTTATGTAGTTTGCGTTGATCGGTTTGGTTGGCTCAGTTCATAACAATTCTTTATATAAATATAGTTGAAGTATAATACAAATATTATATACATAAAGTATAACTTATTGTACTGAATTAGAATCGGTATACCTCTCAATATGTTTAGGAATCAAGACGAATACGAGGACGATGGAGAAAAGGGACTATAATAGTGCATAAGAAAAGGGACTATAATAGTGACAGAAGTAAGAAATATTGATTTCTCTCCTGAAAATGAAGGATATCATTTCAACTAAATTCGAAAGCAATCCTGTTAAATCGTGCTTTGCAATGCAAATAAATGTCAATAATATAGGCTAGTCATTCATCAATTTGAGAATGCATTCCTCCCTTTCAAAATTTATGCAACTCATCACACTTATTCTAATGTTATTTCTATTATATAAGAAATTAGTACTGATTAGCATGGAATATACGTGCAATGCACGTATCCAAGAACTAGTATAAATAAAATATTCATACAAGAAATAAAATCATTATCAAATATGCAACAAAAGCACTGGTCCATGAAATAATAAGTCTAATTTAATAAAATCATATCATACATAGAATATACACTGATAATGAAAACAAAAAGGAAATCTAAAAAGTAATAATCTTTAAAATTAACAAATTCAAACATATTGAACTTAGTAATATTTTTAATATAGGGGTTGATATGTAATGAGTACGGTATATTTTACTTAATAGATTAGACATATAGATAATGCACTAATATATTAATGGATACTCGGGTAGCCTAAACAAAAGGTATAAGAAATTCGATTTTTAAATATCCAAAAATCCAAAGTTCCAAATCTAAAATCTGATCCAAAATTCAAAATTTTAAAAATTAAATCAGAAATCCAATCCAGAATTTGAAATTTCAAAATATAAGTCCAAAATGTTCGGATTTCAGATTTATCCAAACTATGAACACCTCTAGTTGTTGTGATCCATGGGGACTCATGAAGTCCATATACACACATTCAGGTGGAATAAATATTGCAAGAAACATATCTCCACTCTGGTGTAATGGAAAGGAGGATCACAATTATGAAAGAGAATATTAGAAGATAGAGATGAAGTTGAACATGAGATCTGATGGAAATCAAGAAATGATTCTTCTTATTTCTGGTTTGATAATTGGACCAAACTTGGTCCTTTGACTCATGTTGTTCATGTAGACTATCCTATTGATGAAGACATAGAGGATGTGGATAATGTGATGATAAATGGTCAATGGAATTATCAGATGCTTCAACAAATACTTCATGCAGAAATAGTAGAACATATCAGAAGTGAACTCCTTGTGAAGGAATGAGATGATTAAAGTGATAAGGCATGATGGATGTTAACCAATACAAGTAATTCATTGTGAGAAGTGCTTGAGATTTGTTAAGGCAGAAAAATAACAACAACTTTGGTTTTACAAGTTGTTATGGATAAAAGGATTGCCTTGTAAAATTTCCATTTTCCTATGGAGAGTGTGGCATTTAAAGTTACCAGTGGATGATATACTGGCCAACATTGGAATCTCTATAGTTTCTATATGCAGGTGTAGTTCAATTCCACAACAAGAAACTATGACTCATTTTTTTAACAGGTGAATTTGCTTCAGATATGTGAAATATACTTGCTTTTGCAGCAGGTATTCAGAACTCCTTTGTACAGATAAATCAAGCAATGCTCACATGGTGGAAAGCAAAATGTGTTGCTAAACTCAAATCATTATATCAGGCTGCTCCTGCTACCATTCTGTGGCAACTATTGAAAGGGAGAAACACAATAGTGTATGGAGGGGTAGTGTTAAGGAATAGGGTGATATATGAGATAAATAGAAATTTATGCCAACTGGATAAGATTAAATATCCTTGGATAAAACTCTCTAATACATGGCCAGACTGATTCAATTTTTTAAATGGTACAAGCCTCATATTGAATGTAAATTAGTGTAATGGAGATGTCCTCTTGCAGGTTGGTACAAGTGCAATACTGATGGATATCATAAGAGCAGTACTGGACAAAGTTCTTCAGCCTTTTGTGTTAGAAATGATGAAGGGGATTTGGTGCATGCATGAACAAGTATAATCAAAGAGTCATTTTGCATTACTGTTGAAGCAAAAGTTGCGCTAGGAGTTGCATTTTTTGTTAGAAACCATTTGTTACCTCTCATAATAGAGACTGATTCATTATTGATGAAAAAAGTGTTTGATGAGGAGTGGGAGATACCATGGAAGATTAGTATGAAGGTTAACATGATCAAGGAATGGAAAAAAAAATGACATATAAAAGTTGACCATGTGTATAGAGAAGGAAACAAACTTACAAATTTTTTCACTAACATGGTCGTTCATTTTGCAGATACAGTTCAGTTTTCCTCTTTCCAGGAGTTATCAGTAGATGCAAAAAGAATTCTGAATGCTGATAAAATGTAGATGCGAAACCTAAGATTCAAAATATTGAAGGCAAGAGAATCAGATTGATATTTTAGGTGTTGTGATATACAATAGGAAACAACAACCTACTGCACAACAGATAATAATAAATTCATCAAAGAAATACGACAATCTAGTGCAGATTTGAAGTAGCCATCATTTCAATAACTTAGTTGCTAAAGAAATTCTATCCAACGTGTGGTATTAACTTATAGTTCACTATTGGAAGAACTTCATTATCATCTTTGTGTATTGAATGATAGTTGTATTGACATAGAGACTGTTATGAAGCTGGGAATATTGCTATTAACCGAAATTCTTTTTATCTGGTATTAACTTGAAACCACGTGCATCTAAAGCACTTTTACTAAGATCAATGTAGTTGTATGTAAACCAAAAGAAATATCATGATGAACCAACAAGTGTACAAGACCTATTGTTAAGAATAATAAATTAATATTTTCATTAAATATTTAACCAACTCGACAACCAGATGCTTTGATCTGCATTGAATGTTGGGCCACTCGTTGAAGCTTAGTTAAAGTTAGAAGTATTCTTCTGATGGTTTCTTGATTTCATAGCATGTGGTGAGAGTTTTTGAGGTGACTTGTGATGACATCAACCGAATACTTGAATTTCAGTTGAAGTTTCATCAATTCCAGTTTTCATTTATCAGTTTCTAGTTGTTCATAGAGGCACTTTTGACCTTTGTTTGCTTTAGAGTAGTTTTCTTTATTGCTTTTTTTTTTTTGTACAGTTGAACCTTTTCGATTTAATAAAACACAACTAGCATGCTGCTGGTTGTTTTAATCTAAAAAGAAATATAAGTCATGTAGCTTATGAACGATTTTAAATTTTTATAGTCTTTTCCAATATACCAAAACAAGAAAAAAGTTAATGTACTCCAACTTCAAAGTTATTTGAACAAATTTCATAAATACACTTTGCTATTTTAATATGTAGGCATACTTTATTAAATTTTGATATTACTTTAAATTTACTCTCTATATGCACTTTTCCTGACATCACTTCTGTAAGCGTCAAACATATATTACTTTAATAATATCTATAGTTATCTCTATTATTTTGAGGTTCATATTTTCATAATCATATAAATGTTGTTTATCATAATCTTAATATTTATTTTTATTTTTATTAAATATTTAACTATTGCTTAAATTTCATTAGTCAACCTAACTCCTAAAAGATAAAAATTATCAGATAAAAAGAGAATAAGAGAGACATTCATGAATCATTCTTTCACGCTGCCCCAAAACCTCCAGTAGGTGAATTTGATAGAATTTACTATTTATGTGGTATTATGCACGCGCAGATCACGTGATAACAATATATTAGTAATAGAATGTTGTTGGCGCCAACAATATATGAAGTTAGTTATTTTTAGGAATTGAATACCGAAACCAACTCTTTGTCTTCCATATATTTCTTCTCTCTTAATTATTATTTCCTCCAAAACCCTAATCCTTCCCTTAAAAGAGAATTATATCAAGAATATGGGTTTCACAAAAAATTGAAGTTGAAAATACTTTTTTTTACCATTAGGTAATTCCCATATCAAGATTTTTTATATTCTTGCTTTTGGTCATTAATGTGGTTTGGTTTAATGCTTACATTTATTTGGTGTGTTTTACTGCTAATATTGTGTGTTAATCATGTTGATAATTATTTATTTTCCTTCAGGGAATTGCTTTTTGTGGGCCTTTTCCCCCTCAAATTTCTGGGTTGATAAAGGGTAAAAGAGATATTGTTGGAGCTGCTTCATATGAGATGGCTCCATCTATAGGAAGACATTTTTCGTTATAAGGTAATATTTTTTGTGTCAGAGCTATGCGCTACAAAAAAACTGAAATTAGCTATGAACTTCGTCGCTAATTTGCTTAATTGCTCGTACCTAACATAATTTTGTGATAATTCATCGCTAATCTTATTTTGCAGTTTAGCTACAGAATTTGTCTATTGCTTATTCTTGCATTTTAGTATTTAGTTGCTGATTTTCATTACCTTTAGTGACTCCTGTTTCCTTAAAACTCGATTGTTAGGTAGAATATGATGAGAAGTTCAGTTTTCCTTTTTTCCTCTTTATGCAAAGGAAAATACAATTTTATATCACAAAAGGGGACATTTATAGGGTGCATAGTCTATGTTGCTCGGATCCTCCAAAAATGTTGTTGGGCGTATATCAGATCCTCCAAAAGTAATGCATTTTTGGAGGATCCGATGAGGGTGCGGCACCATTTTTGAAGATCCGAGCAACACAGAACATAGTTCCCTACTTCCCTTTAAGTCTTTTTGCTTCCTCGTGCTTCTTATCTGTCAATATTTTTTGCTTTTGTTCTATCCATGACTACGTGGAGAAATCATGAAACGTAGAATGATGGTTACTGTAGATTGTTAATTGAAAGCATATTAAACCATTTAAAATTTTAATCTATTTAAAGCCCTTTTTTTGTTGATGAAATGCAATTACACTTGACTTAGTAAATATGCGACCTTTGTTCTCCATGTACATTTTATTATGATAATATCTTCACCATTCTGCACTTAAAATCTAGATAATAGCTGAACTTGGAAAATGGTGACCATTCTCTCCATCTCAAGTGGACCTATTTGAGATGCGAGAATTAGGAGTTAGACGTATATCCTTTTAATGCATGAAATGGTGCTTGTTATGAATGTTACATCGTCCCTAATAATACCCCAACCCTCAAACAAGAACACATCTTTGTGTGTGTCCCCGTTCTATTGCTTTAACTTGAATCAATTTGTGAATCCTAGTTGATGGTATTCTGAAGGTGATGTTTAATTGTATTTCAGTTACGGACTTTTAAGTATGTAAGTGGATGTAATACCATCTTAGAGCAGATGCACCAGTAACCGAAAATAAAGTTGAGGCCCTTCCACCACCAACTTTATTTATGGATTCTGAGCAAGAGAGTGAAGGAAGACGAGATTCAGATGCCTCTTTAGATGAAAGTGAAACAGGATCGATTAAAAGTTCAGAATATTCTCATTCCATCTCATCTAACTTATCAGGCTCTTCAGATGATTACATCCAAGTGGATCCAAAAATAGTATTCAACTCTGTCTCATCAGGGGTAGCATCTTCCAAATCTCAGTCCGATGCAAAACTTCTATCTCAAAGTGTTACATCCTCGAAAACGTCTACAAGTTCCACCTCACAGGTTTCAGATGTCACTCATGAATCTGGATTCTCGACCATGTCAACTACACAATCTCCTTCTATACAGGTGATGGACCGGGAGGCAGGTTTTGATCCCAATAAAATTCCCTCATCCATTTTTGGGAGTAAGGATTCATCCTCTAAGGAATGGAGCACTGCTTCTAAGGAATCATTGTTCAGTATACACACTGCTGGAAATGGTAGTCCTGCAAGGGATCATGTTGTGACGACTGATGGAGATTTCAAACGGTCCAGGAAACACGACAACTTCACAGAAGTAGCAAAAAATGAAGAAATTAATAAGGCTGGGGAGCAAACTAGGTTTAGGCAGACCTTGCCAATTGCAAAAGGAGGAGAACATAAGAAAAAGATCTTTGAGAAAGAAAGGAAGGTAGATGCTATAAACAACCCGTTAGCAACAGGAAGTTCAGATGAAGCAACAAAGAGAGTAGTTCGTTTTAGAGAAGAAATTAAAGCACGAGAGAAGAAAAACCATTCTACTCCTATTGGCCTCTCTGGTGGAAATGTATTCTTTGGGGACTCTTGCGCTGTCGTTCGTAATTCTGATGGGAATGGCACGTCTTCAGCCTTTCCAATGTGAGTAACAGTTCTTCTTTTTGTGCTATTCAGAGAGGAGAGATTTTATCTGCTAATTAATTGTTTAGCACATGCATTTAGTTCCTTGTGTTTCCCAAGTTAATCAAAGAGACAATCTGATTAGTAGCTTATAAGCGCTTTTTATTTATGTATAAATGCACAGATAGAAAACATTTAAATTGTGAAAATGTAAAAGTTCTTTCTTTGTCTTATCTCTAATTTACATGCTGATACATGAACTATTAAAGGTAAATTGAGAGTGTAAACAAAAAAGTAAACCATATAAACACTTTTACCAAAACATAAAATTGAAGTGTGCTCAAAGGTTAAAACTCAAAACCATTGGACTTCAGGTTGAGTGTCCAGAGTGCAGCTTATTGTGTACTTATTTTTTTAAGGGATTTTATGTATCAGATTGTGAGTACAATTCTGTGAACTCCCTTGATTCTTTTCTCTTAAAATTTCTCCGTGATTCGTGGGCCGTTAGTAGCGTATTTCTCGAACGTGAAATGATGGGAACCTCCTTGTGATGTATTTGATCGCCAAGAACGCCGGACAACATGACTTGGATATTTCGAGTTGATCTTGAGGAAGATCGCCTCTTGATCACTTTGGTATGAGAAAGACAATATTTGATGTCTTGATCTCTTTGTGAATAACCAAGAGTAATGGGATATTCGAGATCTTGGTCTCTTTGTGAGTACCAAAAAATTTATAGACATTCGAGATCTCTTATGGGTACTTTTAATACTATAACATATCCACAGAGGCGACATCGCTATTACGTGTTTGGTAGCAGATGACAGAACAAGGATATAGACAAACGAAGTCCTGGATCATTTAAGGTTGTCTGGAAAGACTTGACAGTATGAATGAATCAGACCATATTTGTAACTGGCTATCTAAGTTAAAGATTGCTAAAGACTAGTGATTGTAAGCAAAAACTGGTGACAAACTTGGCGTGAGAAGAAGCTTAAAGTGCATTATTAAATACGGCCAATTAACTTAGCTTGAAAGGTATTAAGCAATTTCCAATTAGAGAATCACTTTGCTTAACAAGCAAAATATCCATACTCTTCTGTGCTACAAATATTCTCTCCTTAATTTATCTACATGCTTATATTCATAAATGTACATTGGTTTAAATGAGTTGGCGATTGTATGTTTCTTTGTTGGCCTATTCTTTAATGTTTCATGGGCTAGTATTTTAGTGCATCCTATTTAAGTGTTTGGGCATGTAAATAGAAGTTCCTACTTTTCCAATACTGTGTTTTAGCTGAAATAGAATACAAACTGTATGCAGAAAAAAAAAGTCCTCTTGGTGGTCATGCTGTTCTTGTAGTAGTTGGTCTTGCTGCTCAAGTTGTCCAAGCTGCTCATTGAAGTGCTCAAGTTTCTCTTGTAAATGGTTAAGCTGCTCATGTTTCTCTTGTAAGTGGCTAAGTTGCTCAGGTTGCTCTTTGAAGTGGTTAAGTTGCACAAATTTCTCTTGTAAGTGGTTAAGCTGCTTAAGTTGTTCTTGTAAGTGGCCAAGTTGCTCTGGTTGCTCTTGTAAGCTATTAAGCTGCGCAGCTTGTTCTTGTAAGTGGCCAAGCATGCCTGTTGGCTGTTGGAAATGGCCATGCAGCCATGGTGGTTGCTGTAAATGGCCGAGCTGCCAATGCAAGTGTTTAACCTCTCTACGCTGCTGCTGTTAATGTCCAATCTGGCATAGCAATTGGAATGGCCTGACCTGGCAAAGCTCTGTGTGCGACAGTACTGCACTGTAGCTGGGCATTTTCCTTTGTGGAAACTATAAATGATCTGATCCTGCCAGGTATACCCCTCTCTCTCTCTCTCTCTCAAGATAATGATATGATAAGTTATATAGTCTATCTTTACTGAAGATTTCCACTTACTGTAACGTTTTTACTTCATGTTACAACAACAACATACCCAGTATAGTCCCACAAGTGGGGTCTGGGTAGGGTGGGGTGTACGTAGACCTTACCCCTACCTTTGTGAGGTAGAGAGGCCATTTCCGGTAGATGCTCGACTTTGTCAGAACATGATTGAAAGAAATGCAAGAGGAAAAGCTATGATAGAAATATTGAAGAAAGAAAAGTACTGACAACGAAAATATTAGAGATACAACAATAACAACATACCCAGTGTAATCCCACAAGTGGAGTCTGGGGAGGGTAGAGTGTACGCAGACCTTATCCTACCTCGTGGAGGTAGAGAGGTTGTTTCCGAAAGACCCTCACCTAGCAAACATATTAGAGATAACCAAAATAAAAAAAACAACAGTAGTAATAAAATCGAAGAATAAGATAATGCTAGCATAATAATAATAATACTGGTAACAGAACAGATAAGTGCTCTAGACTAGAACCCTGCTCTACCACTAGGAAGAGAGAAAATGCCCGACTACCTACTAACCGTCTACCCTAATTGTCGACATCCATGCTCTCCTAGCTAGGGTCATGTCCTCGGTGAGCTGAAGATGTGTTATGTCATGTCTAATCACCTCGCCTCAATTCTTCCTCGGTCTACCTCTACCTCATCAAACCTATCACCACTAACATCTTGCACCTCCTCATTGGGGCATCTATGTTCCTCCTCTTCACATGCCCCAACCATCTCAGCTTCGCTTCCCCCATCTTATCCACCACGGAGGTTACTCCCACCTTGCCTCGTATATCTTCATTCGTAATCTTGTCTCTTTTAGTATGCCCACATTTTTACTTCATGTTGTGTCATGATATTGACATGTAGTGAATACATTTCAACGATTCTTTCAATTATGATTCATTGTAGAAATTTGATAGAGTAATTTTTTTCAATTTGTGCAGTTTGACGGAAGAGGAACTATATATGTGGAAAAGGATATCCTGAACACCATCATACCCATTGAGCTCCACAGTGACTTCAAGGAGTATAATACAACAACCTCTCTTGGTTGTTGTGATTCACGCCCTTCTTGTGATTCTTGCATTCATGCTCTAGCTGTTGATGAGATTAACGTCAAGGCCTAATTCCATTTAGGCCCTCCTTCTACTTCCGCCTCCACACACATAGGTGGCGTAGAATCAAGAAAATATAGAAGTTAAAGTATACATAATGTTGGAGAAGCAACAAGCTTGCCAACATTGTGGAGATTTATATTTGCTAATCTAGTCAAGCACTGAACAATATCTAATATCTTTGTTAGAATAGGAATAAGATTTCATATATAGTATCATACTAGGAAAATGATTGTAATGTAGAATAGGGATATGATTTCATATATAGTATCCTACTAGGAAAAGGATTGTAATGGAATGTTTATAAATAGAGCTTAGTGTAATCATGTAGACACAACAATTCAATAATATATTTTCTCCCATAATTTCTCACATTGTATTAGAGCTTCTATGATCTTGGTAGAGAATCAAAGAGCTTCCGCTGCCGGCGGGCGACACTAGAAAATGTGTGTCGTCCGTCTGGCCAAAGATATTGGTAGAGTGAAGATTGTAGAGAACTTTCAGATATTTATAAATAAAATACTCTCAAAAAAGGTATGCGTGAACAGTGTCGTGTGAATAGTGCCTCGTGAACAGTGCCGCATGAACAGTGTCACATGAACAATGTTTTCTCGACTTGGATTCCGGCGAATCCACACTGTCTCGGGACATTCTTTTAAGAATTATTTTTACTGTCAGCATCGCGTAGACAATCCGAGCTAACCCATACCATTTTTTTTGAAGTTCGATAACTTTTCCGGCATAATTTCTTTTCCCGTAGGGTCGTGCCATTATTGCGATCCTACCCACAAAATATCATCACAGTCCCATGCCTTAATTTCGGCAACTATTTTGCGTCCCGTAGAGTCGTGCCATCATTCTGATCCTACCCATAAAATACCATCACAGTCTTGTGCCTCAATTCCGGCGATTGTTTTGCGTCTTTCTCTTCTAGAGCATTAGTAAGAAAGTATCCGCGGTGCAATATTCCAGTGAAGATTCGAAAAACAAATATGACTACCGCGCATAATTTTCTGGTGATTGCTATTGTCACATCTCTATCCAGTGATGTTGTGCAGAATCCGACACCACCACAACATAGATCAGGTTCAAGCTAGTGAGAGACTAATTGTTGTGCAAATTTTCAACAATTTTCAAGAAAGTAAATCAATCACCATGCAATATTTTCGGTGACAATATAGCTGTCCACTACAAAATTACTTTTGGGTAGTGTTGTTCAAATACCAACACCACCACGAGGTAGATTAGTCTCTTCCGACCAAAACCCAATCAGCGGCTCTGACAAATACCCACTCACTCGCCACCAAGTGTCGCTCGAAGTGCCAGCTCCAACTAGCACTTAGATCCATGCGCCGCGCATGCACCTTTTTCCGGCCAGATCCACGCACCGCGCATGCACCTTCTTCTGGCTAGATCTCAGTGATTTCTTCTTGGGTTATGTTCGTCAGATTCCATCCATCTTTCAAGTCAGATTTCGCTACGTCTCTTGGTTTTGATATGTTAAACTCCAAAAATATGAGAATTGGAAGTTCAAGTCTTATGATTACTTTAAAACCCTTAAGGAGGATATCAGAAAATGACACATCACAGTCCATGAAGAAGCGACAAGGACGAAGTCGTCTTGAAAGATCTCGACCTAGATGTAGTTATTGTAACAGGCTTGGACACATTCGTGAAGTATGCTATTCTCTCTATGGTAACTTTGAAGAGGAAGTTTACATGGAGCAACCACCTAGTTTTATTGCTCAGGGGGAGTCTAACCCGATTGCATCGGTCACTTTATGGTCTGAAACAATCTCCCAGAGCCTGGTTTGAGAAATTCAGCATAGTAATTCAAGAGTTTGGCATGACTCGTACTAAAGATCTCAGCAGACTGAAATATTTTCTAGGTATTGAGGTGGCTCAATTCAGATCAGGTATATTCTCCGGTGATATTATTACAAAATTTATGAAGTCAAGTGATTAGCTTGTAGATATTTTTACCAAGTTCCTCACTGATCCTCGTATTAATACACCTGTAACGAGCTCAACACATATGACTTGTATGCACTAGCTTGAGGGGGAGTGTTAGAATATGAATAGGATTTTATATAGTATCTTTCTAGGAAAAGGATTGTAATGTAGAATCAGATTTCATATATAGTATCCAACTAGGAAAATAATTGTAATAGAGTGTCTATAAATAGAGCTCAGTGTAATCGTAGACACAACAATTCAATAATATATTTTCTCCCATAATTTCACACAATCTTGATCATTTTAGTGTTTATATGTAGGCTGTGAGGTTTATATATACTTTTTGCCTCACATTACTTAGTCTATTGTGCAACCATTTCTTTCCTTTTTCAAGTTAGGAAAAGAAAAGGCTGCAAGAGAGAATATGATGGAGGTAGTGCCATCTTTTCTCTGTAGTAGTGTTTGTAAATCTATGAGTTTTATTAGTGTTCTTCTAATATGGATTTAAATCTTCTCCTTTCTCTTACATATATCAAAGTTTATTTTGGCAGCTAGTACATTTGAAGCCTAGCATGCTAGTTCCTTCTTAGATAGAGCAAACACTTTCTCCTTTCAAATCTTACACTCTTATGTCCATTGATCACTATTACGTAAAATGAAGCAACAAAGTATTCTGTTATTCCCACTCATGCTGCAATCAGGATCACATTATTTAATTATAGTCTAAGAAAGATTTTATCTTGTAAGATTAAGTAACAAATGCTAAACCACATGATTTATTATAAGTTTGAAATATCTATCTCTTTATTTTGGCAACATCTCTATCCCAATCCTAATGTCCTTGTCGATTAAATACTGTCATATAAAATAATACAAGGAAAATATTTGTGTTTTCTACTCGTGTTGTGACAAGACACAAGGAGGGGTTAACATTGAAAGAAGTTCTCATCTTCTTGCCAGATGAAGTAACAAATTTAAATCACATAATTCAATTACTCTATAATTTTGAAATATCTATCTCTCGATTATATGACAAGAATTTATTTTGGCAACATTTCTATCCCTATTTTAAACTCTATGTAAATTAAACATCATATAAAATGATAGAAGAAAAGTATTTTGTATTTCCACTCATGTTGTAATAAAAAGCAAGGAGAGTGGATAACACTAAAATAAGTTTTCATCTTATCAAATTAAGAGGGTGTTTGGCTAAGGTTATAAGTTGATCAAACTAGCTCCACAACGACTGGATAGTCACAAACTTCACTAGAACTAGGAATAGAACATGCACACGAAAAGGCGTAGCAAGTGTAGCGTGAGTACAAAAACAACGGGTACTCAGCAACATCGTCGACCGACCCTGTCTTAAACGGAGATAAGGGTTGGCCTACCGATTATTACTTCTACACTAACCGCCATCAGTTTACTATAATGATGCAATATCCGAATCCACTCAAACCAAGAGTCCAAGCGTAGGTTATATCATCTAGTTCCCCAAGTCTAATAAGGTATTCACGATTCATATCAATAGAGTCTAATCAATTCAATATTTAAGCCTAAGCATAAGAACCTCTCACTTCTCAAGAACACTCAGATAGCCAAGTAGCATGATAAATCGATAATTACGCAGTTTAGGCAACACAAGCAACAAGGAAATTATGAGTAAATGATATAAAATGCAGATGCTATGAAATGCAAGACCTTTGTTTCTCATCACCGGTATACACACGTTAGAATGTCAACGAATTATGACCCATGAGGGATTCATGAGGTCCATATACCACTTAGGCTCACACACAATATCTAAGTATAATCACACAACAGGCTCACACAGTACCTAAGTATGCTCACACAGCAAGCTCACACAGTGCCTAAGTATAATCACATTGCAGGCTCACACAACACCTAAATATGCTCCTATAATACCTAAATATAATCACACAACTCGTATACTCGTCTATTGCCACACAAGTTTATACACTACGAAGCGTAATTCTGATATGCACAACAACAGGAAGCAACTATAGGCCACACAAGTTAGTACATTATGAATCATAAATATAGTATGCTCAACAATGAGAAACAATTGTAGGCCACAGAGGTTCTGACTTAGTCATTTATACAATAAAGACTCGATCTTTAACTTTTTTTTTTAATTTTAAGCGAGTATGATGGGATGAAAGGGGACACACAGTCACATAGCACACAGACAGATAATAATATCACGAAAAGTACGAGCTTCATACCCCACTCACGGATCTAATGAATCGTACTATACTATCAGCTAGCGCCCAAAGCATGACATTCTTCTAAGTAATTTAAAGCATAAATACCCATAACATGGCACCGGTACCCGATACGAGTGCTCATCACCTCACACATATCGGGACCCCCCCCATATAATCCCCATTACTCCCCTCTTTAGTTAATTCATTCAAACCAGCCATGGCGCTTAAGTAAGGTTCAAGATGTCAACGTGTTTGGAATAAGAGTGCGAAGTCACGAAGTCGCTTTGCCCTTTCGAATAGCCTCCTCATGGTGCCAATCTGCTCAAATACAGATTAAGCGTCAAAATATGAGACAAACGATGCCCACATTACTTTATGCAAGATTTGGGTCTAGAAAGTCCACCCCAAAACCCCATTCTAAAAACCCCAAGGTCAAATCTATAATTGTACTAGGAAATCGGGGTTAATATGGTCAACATAGTACTCTACTAGTTCACAAGATCCCAACGGTACCCATAATGACATTCTTTGAAGCAAAACCCAAAATGACACCCAAAAAGTGATTTCCAAGCACAAGGTCAAAATAGGAATTTCTTTCTCAAATTAGTTTACCCATAGTCTAAGGAACCTTGATACATAATATCATCAAATTCCAGCCTCATAATCATGCTTAATCAAGAACTTATAGCTTTTCAACCCTAGGGTTTATTCATTTAAGTTTTCCCATCCTAAACATAGAGCATGGAAAATCCCAATAATTGAAGACTTAATCATAAAATGGGAGTTGGAATCTTACCCTCTTGAAGAACTTGGAAAATCCTCTCCAAAATCTCGTTAATCCGAAATCTAGGGTTCAAAATGAGTGAATGGGATCGTCAAAACACGTTTTGGGGATTTTATAATCTGACCAGTGACTCACCCTTCGCAATCACGGGACCTTACCTCGCGATCGTGGGGACACGGAAGCGATACACATTGCGTTCGTGGCAGGACCCTCGCTATTGCGATGGCCAGCAGACCTGAGGGCCGCATTCGTGTTGCCTTCTCCGCGAACGCGAAGAAGGACACCATCAGAAGCTGAAACCAGAAAAATATGGTTTCCATAACATCCTCTTGGAACCCCGAAACTCATTCGGAACATCCCGGATACAAACCAAATATGCAAACCACTCCTAAAACATGCAACGAATCTGCTAGCACACTCAAAATCGTCATACGAGGTCATATTTACCAAGGGTTCTACCAACGCACACTATAAAACTCTTAAAGCTAGAATTTCAACCACACCCGAAATGCTCCCGAGTGCCCCGGGAACCGAACCAATGACTCGACTATACCATACTCGATATTCCAGACCTAATGAAATTGACAAAACTTTGAAAAAGACTCAAATGCCCTCAATATTGACTTTAGTCAACCAAAGCTTATTTCTTAACTTAAGACTTTCCAATTTTCACAATCTTACCCAAAACTCTTTCAAAACACTTGGGACCCATTCCAACAGTCTGCTTAAGTCATAAATCATGTTCCGGAGCTGATGGAACCATCAAAATTTAATTCCGGACGCATTTACTCAAAAGTCAACTCCTAGTCAAACTTTTCAAACATGAAACTTCCAAAACTCAAACCATAGGTTTTCTCTCGTTATTCTCATCCGATTGCCTCGGAAGTTGCACCACCCATCTCCGCACATTAAAATGACCATAACAAGGATAGAGAAAAGGGTGTTTTCAAGAAAATACGCTAAATAGCCAAAACGACCGAACGGGCCGTTACATATCATGAGGAAATGTAGGTTTGAGTGTGTTGAATTTAGCAGGGAACGGAATAAATGATGTCATTCCAGGTTTTATAAGTGGATTGGAGAAGCTAACGGTGATTAATTTGTCGTTTAATCGATTAGTTGGACGTGTTCCTGTTAGCTTGGGGATTAAATGTGCGAATCTTGAACATTTAGATTTGTCATTTAATTTACTTCAAGGGGAAATTCCGCGTGTATTGGGGAAATGTAGCCACTTAAGGGCACTTCTGTTGGCTTCAAATGGATTTTCTGGTGTTATCCCTTCTGAACTTAGTGGTCTTCGAAAGCTTGAAGTTCTGTTGCTCAACAACAATACATTGGCTGGTGAGATTCCTACATGTTTGGTAAATCTGACATCTCTTCATGTATGCAACATGTCATTCAACAATTTATCCTTTCTATCGGATAATAAGGTGATAAGCCGGTGTAGCTTATTGGTAAACTCCTAACTTTCACCCACGCCAACGAACTTTGCTTTATCCAATGAGTCACAATCTTATGCAGTTCCTCCACAAGGACCTCAGTCTAAAAACGGTAAGCGAGGACTTTCACTTTCTTCCATTGAGACTGCTGCTGCTGTATCTGCAATTGACATTATTTCTGGTTTTGCTATCCTTGTTGCCTTCTGTATACACATAAAAAAGCGGACAACAAATCCTAGAATTAAGGCGGACTCTGAATCACCTGAAAGAAGCGACGTTACAGTTTTCAACGGCATAGGAGTAACTTTGACATATGAAAAAATCTTCCGGCCTACGAGACACTTTAGCTGGAGCAACTGCATTGGAAATGGTAGTTTTGGTCACGGGTCACGGGTCACGGGTCACGGGTGGGCTGTGGGGACTTTCTGATATTATCTTTTTGGACAAGAGAACTTTGCCAGATGTACAGTTTGGTCCCTGAAGTTTAATATTTTACAGTTTGGTCCCCAGAGTTTCTGGGAAGATGACGGAAGGTTGGGACTGTTTTTTTGAGGCATTAATCATCCATTAATTGGTTGATTAACTCC
This sequence comes from Anisodus acutangulus, assembly GCA_029783415.1. NCBI lineage: Eukaryota > Viridiplantae > Streptophyta > Magnoliopsida > Solanales > Solanaceae > Anisodus > Anisodus acutangulus. The sequence continues at coordinate 10,559,161 of CM056493.1, read as the reverse complement.
TCCATTATCACCCTCCTTCATGTCCATAATTCAGCCCCTCTTGATGGTCATTTACAACCATTATTTGGTTGTTTTAATGCGCTCCTAATGGCCATTAACAGCCATGTTTTGGGCAGTTGTTTAGCCCCTCTTCCATGCTATATATTGAGCAACTTTTGGCTCAATTTGTTGGCAGAAAACAGACTGAAAACAGATAAAAAACAGACAGCAAATAGCACGGAAAAAACACAGTTTTTCAGCACAAAACAGTGACTGAAATTCAGCAAAACAGTGGCTGAAAAACAGTAACCAAACCCTCACATATACACAAGATATACACTACAGAGACACTATAGACACAGAGACAAAAGAGAAGAGTATTGAGAAACTCTTCCTTCCTATTCCATATATTCACCAAGTCGAGTCATATTTGTTTTATTCGACAGGCTCAACCTATTGGCTTTGTAGTGTTGAGATTAAAGTGTTGTTTTATCTTGGGAGACTATTGCCCGCTAACGTAAAATCATATATACGGGGCAATCTTGTCTTAAGGACAGAGTGCAATCACTCGACTCAACACACAACGTTGTAACCATCCAGATTTAGTTGTTTCTTGATTTCAGGATATCAAGATTCAAGACACAACAAGCTTGCGGCAGTTCTCAACATTGGTCTTGCAAGGTTATCAAGATTCAAGACACAACACGCTTGCGGCAGTTTTGAAGATTGACCATTTATTTATCCTTTCGAACACTTGTAATAGTTATTTACTTCCCGTACTGCTTTATAAAGTACAATAGAGTACCAACAGGATCATGGGAACGGAAACCTGCATCACCACAAATGTTACAGGAACATTCGGGTATGTAGCACCGGAATATGCTCTGACATGTCGTGTCTCTGACAAGGCCGATGTTTACAGCTATGGTATCGTGCTGCTAGAGTTGCTCTCGTACAAGCGTGTTTTGGATCCTTTGTTTTCCATGCATGAGAACGGATTCAACATTGTTTCATGGGCGAGCATGCTGTTCCGCGATGACAAGATACAGGACATCTTCTATACGAGTTTATGGGAGGCGGGTCCCGAGGAGAAGCTGGTGGACATGCTGCATTTGGCTCTAATGTGTACTACAGAATCCCTTTCTGCCAGGCCGAGGATGAGGCAAGTTGTCGGGCAACTGAAGGAAATCGCAGCTCTTGTGCCTTAAAGCAGAAAAGATTCTGACTTCATCCATTAAGTATCTAGTGAAAGTAACTGAAGAACTCTTAGTTTTTCTTTGCTTTATAGTTAGTTTTTAACTAAAGTTTGGCTGATCATCGGTTTCGTGTAGCCATTTTACCCTGTAACTCTATATTCTGATGGATGATGATAATGTCATATTTTACATATCAATACCATGATCTGAGAGATTAAACGCACTTCTTTTGAATCTAACCTGAATTATAAATGCTCTTTTTACCCTGAAAACCAGAAACAATGGAGCTTTGAAGTATTTTGAAAGGAAACATTCAATAAAATAGCCAAAATCAGCAAACCATAACAGGCTAATGACATTATTATAGTTAAAGATGTTTCTCTCTGAGCCGGAGCGATTCTTTTTCTGCTAAAACAGTCATAATGGTTCTAGTACATGTACAATTGTATCTATTCTTTCCTCTCTTTTTCCCTTTAGAAAGGCATTGTTATTACAGTAGAATTTAAGGGAACAAAATGAATTCAGTGAACGAATAAAGTATTAGCGCCAAAGTTAGGATGAGATTACATAATTGACGTCTTAAAGATTTAGAATATGTATGAATCTTCTGCGGAGAGTTTTCTACACAAGTTATCTTGAAACTATTAAAATCATCCAATCTTAGCTTCTATAAGATTCACAAAGTATAGCTAGTCTCTAGATAGAGAAGGTTGTGGTAAGTTGACGGCCTGCCAAAAGATAATCTAAAATCCTCTACAACAATCATATAGCTGACTCTAATTAATTGATTTTGTCGTACAAAATTATACGCAAAATTCCTAACTTGGTTATATATCTTCTCCTGTTTTTGAATTATTTAGCAATCCACTTTTCTATTTAACTTCTTCAAAATGCTATTATTAGTCTACAATAAACTCCAGCAGTCGTCTTGTTTTCTTACTAAAATGGTCGAAAGCTAATTAGCTAGTCTCTAGATAGAGAAGATTGTATGCATTCAAGAACACCTGATACATAATCTAATATAATCTCTGCATAATCTAATTCTAATCTGATCAATGAACACATGTGACCAAACATGATAATTATATATGCATATACTGATTTTAATTATATCTGCATGTTGTCTTTTTCAAAATACTAATTTCTGAACACATGCTTTTCGCGTGCATATCTTGAATAAGTTATCAAAAAAGTAATATAAAAAGTAAAATTCGAAAATAAATAAATATAAGTCTGACATCATTATAATTTTAAAACTTTACTTACTGTAAATTGTAATAGGAGAAGTATTTACACTATTCGCATGCTAATTAGCGTAACATGCAACCTTCAATTATAGGTGAATAAGCTGATGCGAAAACGAGATTCTTGCACCCGCACATAATTAAATACTTTTAAATTAGACCCCCGACACCCACCTGCATATGTCAACCCGCCCCGCCCCACGTTTGTCTAAACCCCTTGCCCCGCACCCTCACCACCCCATTGTCATCCCTATAAATATTTAATCACATGATTTGTCATAGTTTTTAAATATCTATCTCTGTAATGACATTAATTTTTTCTTTAAAGGTGTGAGGCTGGCAATCTCAGCCCATTTGATAAAAATCAAATTCTCTTTAATGAGCAGATAACACTACTAAAAACAGGGTCAAAATCGGGGGTGAAATTGACGGGCTAGGTTGGGTTTTATGAAAACAGACCCAAAATCGACGGCATAGACAACATCAATTTAAGGTCAGTCGGTTTCATCAAATCAACGGACCACGTTAGTTTTAACCAAGAAACGTCTGTCGATTTTGTTAAATTTATTTCCCTCGATTTTCATTTAAAATTCGATATAAAAAAGTTATTTAGAAATGATAAAAAAATGAAAATGTAGCAATAGGGAATCAAACCCTAAGTATGTAATATTGGACAATTTTATCACTAAACCACTCATGTTCTTCGATCAGTTACTTTCTTTATTTTTATTTATACTTCGCAATTGCATTTTTAATCTTTACAAACCGACGGGCGTGCGTTAATTTTCTAAAAAAGAAAAATCGATAGATCCATCCGTTTTCTAAAAAAATATTAAATGTTTTCTAAAAATAAATAAAAAAGAAATTATATTGTCCACATGTTTTTGCATGGAAATAAGGGACTACCGTCGATTTTTAAAAAAGCACTTCGATTTTCTTTTAAATATAGAATTTTAAAAAATTCATTGAAAAACCAATGTAGTCCCTCGTTTTTTTACATTAACTTTTGTTCGTCAGTGTTTTGAGTTTTTTTTTAGTGGTGTAACTATCACACTAATACTTCTGACCATTTTTATCTCATAATTTCGATTTGTCTGAAATCCTTATGATTTATGACTTTACTTACTGTAAATAGTTCGTAATATTTTCAAATATCATCGATTTTTGTTATATATACATACTGTCTTTTTTAAAAATATTAGTACTTACAAATTGTAAAGAATGGATTTTGGGCCTAACTCAACTCCAAAAGTTAGCTTGTAGGGTGAAGATTGTCCAAGTCCATATAAAGAGTCAATGTTCCCATTTCATATCCGATGTGGGACTCTTAACCCTCCCCACACGCATAGACCTTGTTAACTGGAGCGTGGATAATATAATTTGGGAGCCCAACATCTGTGAACAAAGAATTAGAATGCGTCTGCCTCTGATACCATTGGAATGAGTCTGTCTCTGATACCATGTAAAGAATTGATATTGGGCCTAACTCAACTTCAAATGCTAGCTTGTAGAATGAGGATAGTCCAAGTCCATATAAGGAGTTCATGTTCCCATTCCATATCCGATGTGAGACTCTTAACACAAATATTCTTTCATTTGTAAATAGTGCTGAATAACACTCCTTATCAAATGGTGTATGCCAAGTGCTTGAGCTTCCAACCGTCATGTACTGGTTAGGAGGGCATGTAATATAAGTAGATAATCTCCCAAATAACGGGAAAGACAATTTTATGACAGTTTAGTGTACACATTAGTTGAGGGATGGATTGTTTGTTTCATCGTGACAACACTCACTTCATGAGCTAATTTTTGAAGTTAAATTCGAACATTGTTCATTTTCTTTTCATGGTATAAAAGCTACATTCATTTGTTATTTTGGTACACCACTTAAACACTAGGGGAGGGGGTGAATACTATCTTCGTAGATTTTTGACTTATTAAATTGCCTATGACGATACTGGTTTACGTACTAGAACCATGTTCTTTACCTTTTTCACAAATTCCTGTTAAAGTGCGTAAAGTAAATAAGATAAAAAATTTACGTGGAAAACATTCTTAGCCAACGAAATAAAAACAACAACCAACCTTTGGGATTTCTCTCAAAACACTTCATTAAAACAATGAGCATTTTTAGGGAGTATAAATTAAGAGACTAAATCCTAGTCACTCAACAACCTACAATCATATTGATCATAGATTCCCCTTCAAGCAAACCTCTTAATCCAAAAGATTAAAATATCTCATTAAAAAGACCTCACCACAATACTTCTCAATTAAGTAAATAAGGTTACATCTCGAAACACCTACTATAAGATCAAAAGAAACTAAAGAACTGAACTAAATCAATTTCTTGAATTTGCTTCTATAGTTTGAATTTTCTCTGGAGTACAAAATTTGTTTCTTGCTTTGTGTTCTCTCATTGCTCTCAATGTCTTCATTTTTTCTAATATGGTCAAAAGCTAACTAAATTCTTAGCTCCTTTTGAGATTTTATGTATTCAACACCTGATACATAGTCTAATCTCCGCGTAATCTAATTCTTTGGCTCTTTACAAAATAAAATTTGATCACTGAACACATATGGCAAAATATGAGAAACTACACAAAGTTGACCTCGAGCCTTAGTGTCACGACCCAGTCAGTCGTTGTGAGAACCGATGCTTTATTTTGTGCGTCGTCTATTACAGAAGCTTCGTAACAATTACTTTGACTTGCTTGTAAAATTGGAAGTCAAATGGATATCATTTGGTTCACGTTGGAAGAAGATTTCATTTTGAAAATCTCAGTAATTAATTATTTAAATAAATTATTTGTTTTGGGAAAACATGCTCAGATTGGCAAGCTGAAGATTTCGTTGGAATTGTAATATTATATACAACCTGTAGAAATTGACGGAACTAAATTTAGAGTTTGTTTGGTTAGTTTTTGACAATTAAGTCGGCTTAGTACTTAATATGCTTATTTATGGCAAAAAGATAGTCATAGGAAGAAATGGGATCCAGATTGGACATTTGTTGATTTCGTTAGCTTCATATTGATGTTTATGACTTGCGGGGATGGGTGACGTAATTCCTGAGACAATATGATGAAAATCGTGGAAGAAAATCTTAAATTTTGAAAATTTGAAGTTCTAAGTTTGACCAAGAGTTGACTTTTGGATAAATGCGTTCAAAATCACATTTTGGTGATACTGTTAAGTTCAGAACGCGATTTTTGACTTATATGGATGCTTGGAATGAATCATGAGTGATTTGGGTGAGTTTCGGACAAGAAAGTGAATTTTAGGAGGTTCTTAAGTTAAAGAAAATTAGTGTACCAAAGTCAACATCGAGGGTAAATGAGTCTTTTTTCAAAGATTTGTCGATTCCATTAGGCCTGAAATGTGATTTATGACTTATTCGAGTCATTGGTTCGGTTCTCGAGAGGTTCGGGTGTGATTTAGGTGGTTGGTTGAGAAACTAGCTTTTGATGTGATTTGGAGTTGACCACGTTCATCATCCGGTCAAGACAATCACATTGGGTGTTTTGAGAGTTTGAGCAGATTTGTGTGATGATTTTGGACGTGTCCGCACATTTTGGTTAGATTTCAATGAGTTTCGAATGAGTTTAGGTTGTATGATATTTCTTTTTGGTTTTGACATCATCTTGAGCATAAATGATACCATATTGGGAAAACAAGCTTTGATTTTATTTTTGGTTGAATCGTTAGATCGTTATCGTAATTTTGGAACTATAGCAATTGGAATTGTCGCGTTTCGACATCGTATGGGGGAGATATAACCATTTTACTAAAATATATTGTTACTGATTTTCTGGTGTAAAAACAAATGTCGGCCTTCGCGATTGCGACACATGGCATCGCGGTCACGTTGAAGGAAAATATTGAACATTGTACAAGAACCGCTACATTTCATGCTCTCTATGGAACACAAGGCTATCATCTCATGAAATTCAAACACAAGTAGACATAGAGTCACAAAATGAGGTATGCTTTTATATAACGATCATTGAAGTGTGATGCTACTCTTGTTTTCAAAATCAATTTTTTTGAGGGGTGACACCAAAATAAACAAGAGCTACACATGCTAGAAACTACATAAAAGTACCAATCAAGTCAAAACTATTATATCACTAGGTTATGGTTACTGAACATACACCCTTGGAAAAGAACCAGATAAAGAAAAACCAAGGGCAACTAAACACATTATAAAAAATTACCTCAAAATGAAAACTAACAATAACAAAATATAATCTAAACACATAGGAGAGAGTGTGCCAAACTTATTACAATTGTGGTGATGTTGGGAATTTTAGGAGAGAGTGTGACAAACTTAGACCAGGTGGATCCCAGACACCCAGGACCCCAACATAGCCCTCCAAGAGTGGTAGTTAGTCTAGTAGAGAGGGTTTTTAGTCAGGCTGTGGTGGCCATCAAGCTAGTCGATGTGGGTCTCAAATGGGTATAAATGGGGCTTGTTCATACCGATGCGGCTATCAGGGTGCTCAGTTCGAGGGAGGAATCACTCATTATTATGCTTTCCCTAGTAGTCCAGAGGCGGAGACATCATATGCGGTTATCACGTGTATCATCTCAGTCTGTCATCAGTCTACTTCAATCCTATTTGATCTGGGGTCTACATTCTCCTATATTTCTACATATTTTTCTGCTGATTTGGATATTTGATGTGATATGTTAGATGTTTCTATTCATATGTCTATACCAGTTGGTGTTTCTGTCGTTGTAAATCGAGTCTATCAACACTATGTGGTTACTTTTATGGGTTATGATACCTGGGTAGACTTGATTATATTAGACATGGTTGATTTTGATATTATTTTAGGGATGGACTGGTTATCACCATACCACAAAAATTTGGATTGTCATGCCAAGACAGTCACTCTAGCGATGCCGGATATTCCCAGGTTGGAGTGGAAGGGTGCTCCCAGCCCTTCTCCTAAGAAGATTATTTCTTTCCTCCATGCTAGAAAGTTAGTGGATAAGGTTTATCTGGCGTACTTAGTGCATATTCGAGATACTAGTGCGGGTACTCCTTCCCTTGAGTCAGTGTGAGCGAGTTCGCTAATGTCTTTCAGATGAATTTTTCGGGTATGCCACCAGATAGGGATATTGATTTGTACATTGATCTAGAGCTGGGTACTCGACCAATTTCTACTCCTCCATACCGTATGGCTCCGGCAGAGCTAAGAGAGTTGAAGGATCAACTTTAGGACTTATTGAGTAAGGGTTTTATTCGACCGAGTGTGTCTCCTTGGGGTGATCATGTATTATTCATGAAGAATAAGGATGCTATTATGCATTTTTGTATCGACTATAGACCGTTGAATAAGGTTACCATCAGAAACAAGTATCTGATTCCTCGTATTAATGATCTGTTCGACCAGTTTCAGGGTGCTTCTATATTTTTAAAGATTGACTTGAGGTCTGGGTATCACATTGAACATCAGGGCAGAGGATGTTCCCAAGATGGCTTTCAGGACTCGGTATGGTCACTACGAGTTCTTGGTGATGTCCGTTGGGCTTATCAATGCCCCCGCAACATTCATAGATTTGATAAATGGGATATTCAAGTCTTATTTGGATTCTTTTGTGATTGTCTTCATTGATGACATCTTGATCTTTTCGAATATTAAGGAGGACCACGAGAAGCATTTGAGAGTGGTTCTTGGGTTGTTAATGGAGAAAAGGTTGTACGCTAAGTTCTCGAAGTGTGAGTTTTTGCTCAATTTAGTAGCATTTCTGGGACACGTGGTGTCGTAGGAGGTTATTATGGTTGATCCGAAAAATTTAGAGGTAGTCAAGGACTGGCATATGCCTACTTTGGTGATAGAGATTCGGAGCTTCGTGGGTCTCGCGAGCTATTATCGTCCGTTTGTCAAGGGTTTTTTATCTATTGTTTCTCATTTGACGTGGTTGACTTAGAAGGAGGTGCCTTTCCAGTAGCACGATGAGTATGCGGAAAGATTTTAAAAGCTCAAATCACTTTTGACAACTGCCCCAGTATTGTCCTTTCCAATTGATGGGAAGGACTTTACCGTATATTGTGATAATTCGAGAATTGGGTTGGGTTGTGTGTTAATGTAGGAGGGTAAGATGATAGCTTATGCATCGAGGTAGTTTAAGGTGCACGAGAATAATTACCGTGTTCATGACTTGGAGTTGGCGACAGTAGTATTTGCTTCGAAGATTTAGAGGCATTACCTTTATGGAGTTTATTGTGAGGTGTATACCGATCACTGAAGCCTTTAGCATGTGTTCAATCATAGAGATTTGAATTCCAAACAACGCCGATGGATGGAGTTGCTTAAGGACTATAATATGACTATTTTATACCATCCAGGCAAGGCCAATCTAGTGGCGGATGCTTTGAGCCGAAAGGAAATTAGTATGGGGAGTTTGGTCGGTTTGATTGTTTTTAGGAGTCCCTTGGCATTGGAAGTTAAATCCTTCGCCAACACTTTGTTAGGCTTGATATTTCAAATCTGGCTAGGATTTTGGCTTTTATCGAGGTGAGTTTGTGACTTTTGGAGCATATCAAGACCCATCAGTATGATGATGTGAAATTATGCAAGATCAGGGATATTGTGATGTGTGGTGATGCCAAGGAGGCTACGATTGATGGCGATGGGGTCTTGAGGATCAAATAGAGAGTGTTTGTTCCTTGTGTTGGAGATTTTACAAGGTTGATTATGGATGAGGCTCACATCTCTAGATATTTGATTCATCCTGGTGCTACAAAAATGTATCGTGACTTGAAGCAGCACTACTGGTGGGGTAGGATGAAGAGTGAAATTTTGGAGTTTGTGTCTCGGTGTTCGAATTGTCAGCAGGTCAAGTATGAGCACCAGAGACCGGTGGTTTGACTAAGAGGATGCCGATTACCGAGTAGAAGTGGGAACGGAATGCTATGGATTTGTTGTTCGGTTGCCGAAGACTTTGAAAAAGTTTGATGCTATTTGGGTCATTGTTGCTAGGTTGACCAAGTCATTGAATTTCACTCCAGTTCAGACGACGTATAATGCAGAAAAGTTTTCTAATATCTACATCCGATAGATTGTTCTTCTTCATGGGTTTCCTATTTCTATCATCTCGGATTGGGGTACTCAATTTACTTCACATTTCTGGCGGACTTTGCAGAGAGAGTTGGGTACTCATTTAGATCTCAGTACAATATTTCACCCTCAGAGGGACGGTCAATCCGAACGGATAATTCAGGTTTTGAGGGATATGTTACGAGCTTGTGTGATTGATTTTTGTGGTTATTCGGACCAATTCTTACATTTGGTAGAGTTCTCGTACAACAACAGTTATAATTCCAGCATTGATATGGTGCTTTTTGAGGCATTATATGATAGGAGGTGTCGCTTTCCGATTGGGTGGTTTGATGCATTTGAGGTGAGACTTTGAGGTACCGATTTATTGAGAGACTCCTTAGATAAGGTTAAGGTGATTCAGGACAAGCTTCTGGCAACTCAGAGTAGGCGGAAGGAGTATGCGGACCAGAAGGTCCAGGATATGGAGTTCATGGTTAGCGACAGAGTTCTATTGAAGGTCTCGCCCATGGAAGACGTGATGAGATTTAGCAAGATGGGGAAGTTGAATCCGAGGTATATCGGGCCTTTTGAGATTCTTTAGAGGGTCGGAGAGGTGGAATATGAGTTGGCTCTGCCACCAGGTCTTTCAGGTGTCCATTTTTATTTTCACATTTCTATGATGAAGAAGTACCATGCCGATGGGTCCTACATTATCCAATGGACACTGTATTGCTTGATCAGAACTTGGAGTTCGAAGAGGAGTCTGTGGCCATTTTGGACAGATAGGTGAGAAAGTTGAAGTCTAAAGAGATTGCTTATCTGAAGGTGAAGTGGAGGCATCGACTTGTTGAGGAGGCTAGTTGGGAGACAGAGGCTGATATGCAGAGCCGATATCCTCACTTGTTCATTGTTTCTGGTACGTTTTCCCTTTCGTTTCTCTTCGTTTGAGGGTGAACGTTTGTTTAATTCATATCTGATGTAATGACCTGTTTGGTTGTTTTTAGCTAAAGATCTTTAATTGAATAAATTACCCTTTCTGTAGACTCTATGTGGGTTTTGTGATGCGGGGGATTGGGTAGCACGGATCCTGAGGTGCTTTTATATGATTTTCGGAAGAAAAACCCAAATTGAATAGTTTACAAGTAATAAGTTTGACCTAAAGTTGACTTTTGCGTATATGGGTTTGTTTCAGAATTCCGTCGCTTCGGGTAGTTTCAGAGGGTCATTTGTGACTTAGTCGAGTCATTGGTTCACTTTCTGAGGCATTCGAATGTACTTTATGGCTTTATTTGTAAAATTGTGAAATTTGGATATTTTGGTGATTTTGTAAAAAAGTACATTTTAGCTCGGTTGTATGAGAAATCTGAGTGTGCGAGCGAGTTTTTAGCACCGTTTACCTTGGGGTAGGATGTTTAGTTTGTATACGGAGGGTCTCGAAAGCGTTTCGAGTGTTTGGTAGAGAATTGGTTAAGTTTTCTAGTTGCTGGTTTCTGGTGTGCCGCACCAGCGACCCTCTGGCCGCTTCAATTGGGCTGCCTTTGCGGAGGTTGACTCGCAGAGGCGGGCCTTGTTATGTTTGACATTTCCGCCTCTGCGGTAGATTTTTCGCCAAAGCGATCGACCTTGGCAGTGTTGATTCCGCCGAGACATAATCACTATTTTTCAGAACCTAATTTTATTCCTAAACGATTTCACTTTTCCCAAAATATTTTCTTGGGAGTAGAGATCGGTAAGGAGTGGATTCTCTTGTATTCCATTATCAACCTTCTTGGAGGTAAAGTTTTTAATCCCTTTTCATTTATTATTTTTCATTTGGGTCTTCTAATCTTAGTGAAATTCCTAAATTGGGGAAGAATATATCATAGGTTTTCATGCTAGAACAAGAGGCTATAAATCATGATTATGGGATTTATTAATGATGATATTATTATAATATTGTAACATAATGTTGAATAATGATAGATTATGGTATTAAATTGGTCAATTTCGTGTTTGAAATTGGGGAAAAACCTAGGATTTAATTTGGGATTTTTTCAAGTCATGAAATTGAGGGTCCAAACGTGATTAGTTTTAAAATTAATTTAAGGATATATTTCTATAACATATTAGCATGTTTTTTAGTAATAAAGTTTTGATTTTTCTACCGTGGCCCAGGGTCAATTTTGGGGTAGACTTTTGGATCACTTTTAAGGACGAAGTCTTTGTAGTTGTATTATAATTACTTACTAATGTAGAATCAATGTGTTAGACTACGAGTATTATGAGGCAGTTTGGAAGGGCAAGATTTGCGTCGAGGATTGGGGTTCGTGGCACTTGCTCGTCTTCGAGGTAGGCTACGGTTTTTTAGACTCTAATAGAAGTACGTAGTCGTTATAAATGTTGAGGGGGGTATTGGTGTGTTTTGGGGTCTCAACTTAGCGGTTGTGATGAATGCTTGGGTGGATACTTGTGTTGAACTGTGTTGATGGGTGATTTGGAAAATCGACGTCAGGCTGATTCCGACTACTATTATTTGGGCTTGTCGCCATATGTGAGCTTGTTGCCGTTGTTAATAATTGTTGTGTTTATTAATCACATTACTTCTGATATGAAAGACTGATTACGTAGAAATTACGTGTTATTGAGTTCCTGAAGCATGTGATATTCATCTCCTATTATTGATTGCTTCTCATACATCCTGATTACTTGCCTTGTTATTGTTATTGCATTCATACACTCGTGCTTCTGATGATATTGAAAGTGGAGTGGTATGAAAATGCTATGGGTCCAATGAGACCGGAAAGATAAGGATATACTTATGAGATAGTTGGAAATATTGAGATGATGGAAATAATTGATATGGCTCCAAAAGAGTCTTGGGCTCTAGTCAGATATGTGTGTTGAATTTCGGCGGGCTAGGAGCGATATATGGACGGCGCGGATCCCCCATGGGTCACAGTTCATGTAATTTGAATGTGTGTATATCATGTTGTGAAAGGCACCTTGCATTTGCATACATATCATATATTTACTTATATATTGATTACTTGTTGATTGGTAACGTGATTCTGATTGGTTATTGGAACTTGGGTGACTTTCATGATTAATTGATCTTGTTGATTAACTCCATAATATCTGGTTTGTTGGTCACTGAACCCTTATGTGAATAAGGTGACTTATGTGATTTATTAAATTGCTTAGAATCGGACCTACTTGATAGTCAACTTGATGTTTATTTCTATTACGTATCTTTCGTGGCCCATGGTGCCTTTGGGGGTATGTTGTGTACTCATGCTTCACTTGCTGCATTCTTTTGGATGCAGATACAACACCATCTTCTAGCTCTGGACCACGTGCCTGAGCCCAGCATGGGGATCTTGTGTTCGAGGTGAGCATGCCTTCATTCAGCATGCCCTGGATGCTTTTTATTACTTATGTTCGAGAGATATTTTCAGACTATTAGACTCTTTATTTATCAGTATTAGTGCTCTTGTATTACATACTAGATCTTTGGGGTTGTAATAAGTATATTTTAGATCTTGGTTCCCTATTTATGATATGATCAGACAACAACAACAACAACAAAAACAACATACCAGTGTAATCCTACAAAGTGAGGTCTGGAGAGGGTAGGATATACGTAGACCTTACATTTAACTTTATGAGGTAAAAATGTTGTTTCTGATAGACCCTCGGCTCGAGAGGAGAGTAGTGGATGCAAAATTGCAAGAAAAATAGGATAACAAAATATCAAGATATAAAATAAATTAAGCAACTCATAGTAATGCACACAAAAGAATAGGGATCTACACGATACATAAATAATACTACTAAGAGAATGAGAAGAGGAGATGAATAAGCTACCCCCTACTTCTCCCACACTATGTGACAAAAACTTCACTACTCACTAACCTTCTACCTTAATTCTCGAGCTCCAAATCTTTCTATCTAAGGTCATGTCCTCAGTCAGCTGAAGTTGTGTCATGTCATGTTTAATCACTTCATCCAGTTCTTCTTTAGCCTACCTCTGCCTCTCCTAACTCCTGCTACCTCCAATCTCTCACACCTCCGAACTGGCGCATACTCTCACCGCCTCTTCACATGCCTGAACCACCTCAGTCTCGCTTCCCTCATCTTGTCCTACACGGAGGCCACTCCGACCTTATCCCGTATAACTTCGTTCCTAATTATATCTCTCATAGTATGTCCACACATCCATCTAAGCATTATCGTCTTCACTACCTTCATCCTCTGAATGTGGATGTTCTTGACTGGCCAGCATTCTGCCCCATACAACAATGGTGGTCTAACCACCCCTTTATAAACTTACCTTTCATCCTTGGCTACACATTCTTGTCGCATAGTACCTCGGAAGCAAACCTCCATTTCACCCCGAAAGCAGGCCTCCATTTATGATATGATCAGATAACTTTTATGATTATTCTCTTACTTTCGCGTATTTGTATTTTGTATATTACAATTGAGAAAGTGGTTCGCCTACCGGTGAAAAATGTGTAGGTTTCACCATGATGTCAGAAAGAGGTCGTGACAAGTACTACTTACAAATATTTTTTTTGCAAAATAGTGTTAAATGACATTCCTAATCAAATGGTGTCCGTCACTAGTGTTTGATCGTAGCTACCCCATTCAAGCAAAACACTTGGTCCAAAAGAAATTTTTTCTCACAAAAAAGACTTCACCACAATACTTCTCAATTAAGTGAATAAGGTTACAATTCGAAATACCTACTATAAGATCAAAATAAAGTAAAGAACTGAACTAAAATCAATTTCTTGATTTTGGTTCTATAGTTTAAGTTTTCTCACTACTGCCAATATCTTGATTTTTTCTAATATAGTCAAAAGCTAATTAAATTCTTAGCTCCTTTTCGGATGCTATACATTTAACACCTGATACATAGTCTAATCTCTACATGATACATGGTCTAATCTCTGCATAATTTAATTATTTAGTTTTTTACAAAATAAAATTTGATCACCGAACATATATAGCCAAATATGAGAAACGGCACAAAGTTGACCTCAAGTGACCTACATAGGATATTATGTCAGAAGTGTCAATTTATTATCTTTTTATTTTTGTAAGTAAATTTAAGTATGAAATCATAATAATTTTAAGACTTTACTTACCGTAAATTATTTGTATTATTTTCAAATACTATTAGTTTTAATTATATATACATATTGTCTTTTTTTATTTTTAGACACGTGCTTTGCACGTGCCTATCTCGTGCAAGTTATGAAAAAAGTAATATAAAAAAATTATTTCTAATTATATACATATTTTAAAAGTATTTGTTTCAGTTATAAATTAATAGTAATAGTGTTTTTAAAATGTTTAATTCGTGAAGAGAGAGAAATGTGAGATCCACCGAGGCTTGTAAAGTCCAATTAGGGATCCACTGAAGATCCTACTCCAATATAAATAACACATATTGTCTTCTTGCTTGTTGCTTTGGTGTCATTTCTTAATCTTAATTATCATGGCAATCTCATCCCATTCGATAAGATCTAATTATTATTTAATAAGCAGATAACATTACACTAATTGTTCTTGACCATTTTTATCTAACAATCTCTTTCTTCAGTTTTTATCTCAATTAATTTTACTGCTACTAGTTAGTTTTTCAGTAGCATCTTAAGCATATTCCTTATCCACAGTATATTCAATTTTCCCAAAAACTTTGAAACCCAAAAAGAGCAAATTTTATTCCCCCCCCCCCCCCCTTTCCCTATAATTTTCTTTAAAAATGGTTAATTGCACTTGTGTTCCCTCAGTTATATGTAAATTCCAATTTTAGAATTTACAATATCCTAAATTTAACTTTCAATTACTTGAAGTATGTACTTTTGATCCCATTGCTTATGAATGTTCATAAATATTCAGAAATATTAGACCTTCCATTGTTTAATTAACATGTGTTATGTAAAAAAACCTATATTGTTACCCTATATAAAAATAATTCAAATATCACATATTTCCTACATAAAAGGACAAAAACATACATTCTAATTAATTAAACGTTAAATATTTTGAGTCATATATCAAAAGAATCAAAATTAGAATTTATCAATATTGATTGACCAAAAATTATTATCCCATAAAAAATATTTAATTCGTGAAGAGAGCGAAATGTGAGACCTACACAGGCTTCTAAAGTATACTTGTGTAATAGAGAAATCATGAGGTAGTAACACAGAAGGTCACCCAACTTTGGGTAATGATCTCTCAAATCATTTTTTTGTAATAATTAGGTCATTCATCTTTTCCTATATCACATCTAAAGTCACCCAATTAATATTTGGCCAACAAAATATGACATGACATTTAATTTAATCTACATAAACTTTTTCTCTCATCTACATGGCAAATATAACCTGACTCATACCCATAACCCAAATTGACCCTTATTAACCATATTCTCTCTTAATTAAAACAGAGTTTGAAAAAAATAACCTATCATTCTATTAAAATCGTGTCGTCTTTTTATCGTTTTCTGAGGTGAAGTCCATAAGGATTTTATACATGAAGTCTTTTTGCTGGATATTTACTGAAGCATGGGCCAAATGAGAGAAGCCTTTGTATTGAACAATTTTGCTCATTGGTAACATAGACTATTTTGAAAGATTATAAATGAAAATGATGGAATTTGACCTTACTTTATTTTTAGAATAGTAATATGTGTTAGCATCAATCAAGTCTTTGCACTCTTAAGGCTTAATAGTCTGGTTAAATATGTTATAGCTTGCAAAACAAATCCATCAGGATGCTCCTATTCTGATTAATTTGGGTTATGATACGGATCAGGTCGGGTCTTATTGCTATGTGGAATGAGAAAAAATAGTCTATTAATTAGGTGACTTTTGATGTGATTACAAAAAAAAACATAATTTTGAAATATCATTATTTATAGTTGGGTGATATTCTGTGTTACTACCTCAAGAAATCAATTAATTCCAATGGGCTCTAAATTACAAGTATTAAACCACACGTATTAGTTATAGTTTTACAATATCTAACTGTCCGATGGTGACAAGAATTATATTAAAACGTCATTGTGCTAATCCTAAACTCTATATGTTCATTGAGCACCATTACAAATGAAACAAGAAAAATGTTGTCTTTTACTCATGCTGCAACTAAATGCGAGTGGGTTACACTTAAATTAGTTTTTCCTCTTGTTAGATTCGGTTACAAATATTAAATCACATGTTTTGTCAAAGTTTTAAATTATCTATCTTTGTGATTATATACAAGGATTTATGGAAATCTCATCCCATTCGATAAACTCTAATTTTTTTTATGAGAAGATAACGATCACACTAATTGTTCTGGACCATTTTATCTCATAATCTCTTTTTTCCGTAGCATCTTAAGCATATTCCTTTTCTGCAGTAAATTCAATTTTTCCAAAAATTTCAACATGTTAAACTCTATTTGATCAGTGAAGATCCAACTCACGATATAAATAACACATGTTTAAAACACTAATATACTAGTATTCAATGAAAAGTTCACCGTAGAAAACTCACAGAACTCTCAGTAGAAGAAGAACAAGAACACCCGATACATAATCTAATATAATATCTGCATAATCTACTTCTAATCTGATCAATGAGCACATGTGTCCAAACATGATAATTATATATGCATATATTGATTTTAATTATATCTGCATGTTGTCTTTTTTAAAATACTAATTTGTGAACACGTGCTTTTCGCGTGCATATCTTGTGCCAGTTATGAACAAAGTAATATTAAAAGTAAAATTCTAAAATAAATAAATTTAAGTTTGAAATCGTTATAATTTAAAACCATTACTTACTGTAAATTGTAATAGGAGAAGTATTTACACTATTTGATCAGTGAAGATCTAACTCACGGTATAAATAACACATATTTGAAATACTAATATATTAGTATTCAGTGAAAAGTTCACTGTAGAAAACTCACAAAACTCTTAGTAGAAGAAGAAGAACAAGAACACCTGATTCATAATCTAATATAATCTCTGCATAATCTACTTCTAATCTGATCAATGAGCACATGTGTCCAAATATGATAATTATATATGCATATATTGATTTTAATTATATCTGCATGTTGTCTTTTTTAAAATACTAATTTGTGAACACGTGTTTTTCGCGTGCATATCTTGTGCCAGTTATGAACAAAGTAATATAAAAAGTAAAATTCTAAAATAAATAAATTTAAGTCTGAAATCATTATAATTTAAAACCTTTACTCACCGTAAATTGTAATAGGAGAAGTATTTACACTATTTGATTAGTGAAGATCCAACTCACGGTATAAATAAAACATGTTTGAAACATTAATATACTAATATTCAGTGAAAAGTTCACCGTAGAAAAGTCACAGAACTCTCAGTAGAAGAAGAAGAACAAGAATACCTTATACATAATCTAATATAATCTCTACATAATCTACTTCTAATCTGATCAATGAGCACATGTGTCCAAACATGATAATTATATATGCATGTATTGATTTTAATTATATCTGCAATTGTCTTTTTTAAAATACTAATTTGTGAACACGTGCTTTTCGCGTGCATATCCTGTGCCAGTTATGAACAAAGTAATATAAAAAGTAAAATTCTAAAATAAATAAATTTAAGTCTGAAATCGTTATAATTTAATACATTTACTTACTGTAAATTGTAATAGGAGAAGTATTTACACTATTTGCATGCTAATTGGTGTAACATGCAACCTTCAATTGTAGGCGAATAAGATGATACAAAAATGAGGTTTCTGCACTCGCACATAATTAAATATTTTTAAATTAGACCCCGGGCACCCACATGCATATGTCTAAACCCGCACTGCCCCATATTTGTCTAAACCCCTTGTCCCGCACCCGAACTACCCCATTGTCATCCCTACAAATATTAAATCACATGATTTGTCACAGTTTTTAAATATCTATCTTTGTAATAACATTACAAGAATTTATTATGACAAAATCTCTTAATCTTTTGTTTACAGGTATGAGGCTGGCAATCTCATCCCAATTGATAAAACTTAATTTTCTGTAATGAGCACACTATTAAAAACATAGTCAAAAATAAATCGGGGCGAAATCAATGGATTAGGTTGGATTTTTATAAAAACCGACCCAAAACCAACGGCCTAGACAACGACAATTTAAGGCAAGTCAGTTTCATCAATTCGACGGACCACATCAGTTTTAACCAAGGAACGTCCTTCGGTTTTGTTAAATTTATTTCCCTCGATATTTTATTTAAAATTCTATATACAAAAACTGAGGGATTCCGTAGGGGCAGCTGCAGTTATTTAGAAATGATAAAAAATGAAAATGCAGCATTTGAGAATCAAAACCAAGTGTACGGACAATTTTACCACTAAACCACCCATGGTTTTTGATCAATTACTTCCTTTATTTTTATTTATACTTCGTAATTGCATTTTTGCGCTTACAAACCGACGGGCATCTGTTGATTTTCTAAAAAAGAAAAATCGACAGATCAGTCCACTTTCTAAAAAAATATTAATTGTTTTCTATAAAAATTAAAAAGAATATATATTATCCACACATTTTTTGCGCAAAAATAATGGACTACCGTCGATTTTTCAAAAAGCCCGTCGATTTTCTTTTTAAAAAAGAATTAAAAAATTCATTGAAAGATCAATATAGTCCCTTGTTTTTTACATTAACTTTTGTTCGTCAGTTTTTCGAGTTTTTTAGTGGTGTAACCACACTAATACATCTGACTTTTTATTTCACAATCTATTGCCATTTTCTCTTGATAAGTAAGTTTAACTCTGAAATTCTTATGATTTTAAGACTTTACTTATGGTAAATAGTTTGCAATATTTTTAAATATCATCAATTTTTATTATATATACATACTGTCTTTTAAAAAAATATTAATACTTACAAACATTCTTTCATTCGCAAATAGTGCTGAATAACACTCCTTATCAAATGGTGTCTGCCAAGTGTTTGAGCTTCCAACTATCATGTATTGGTTAGGAGGGCACGCAATATAAATAGATAACCTCTCAAATAATGAAAACGACAATTTTATGACAGTTTAATGTGCACATTAGTTGAGGGATGAATTATTTTTTTATATGTTCGTGGTAACATTTACTTCATGAGCTAATTTTCGAAGTTAAATTCGAATAATGTTAATTTTCTTTTCATGGTATAAAAGCTACATCCATTTGTTATTTTGATACACCACTTACACTAGGGGGAGGGGGTGAATACTGTCTTGGTATACTTTTGACTTATTAAATTGCCTATGACGATACTGGTTTACGTACTAGAACTATGTTCTTTGCCTTCATTCACAGACTCCTGTTAAAGTGCGTAAGGTTAATAAGATAAATGTGCCTCTAGGGTCGTATACCTTGCAGCTGCCTAATTGGGAGTCTGACCTGCAACTCTGGTCTGTGAAGGAGTAGCAATAAATTGCTTAGGAGCCTGAGCGGGTCCAATCTCCTCCGCCAACACTGGCTCCTCCTACAGAACCTCATCTGGCTCCGGACTCAACTCTCTAACATGGGCCTGAGTAGTAGTTGATGCTTGGCCTCTGGCTTGTTTAGCAATATGGGCTCTAGCCCTACCACGACCTCTACCTCATCCATTTCCTCTCCCTCGAGAAATAGTACCGACAGTGAGTACGTGCATAGGTACAGGATCCTGACCTCCTACTACGGCTAAATGTGTTCATTATTTGTGAGAGAATGTGTAACACCTCGTACCTTCGAGCTAAGGTTTGATCCGTACGATGGGAATATAATGGAACCAAGATGAGGAGTATAGAAAGTATTTTGAAAACTAATAAAGGTATAAGAAGAGCCTTTGGGCAAAGTATTGTAGGAAGCTACTCTACTCTACAGAGCATGTTTTCAAGTGAGTTTGCATTAGGTCTCATGTAAATAGGTTATACGGGAAACTCTATAAAGAATTTGAGAAAACTTAAAACATGAAAGTTGTGGCCCTTTAAAATACCTTTCCAACGGTATATGGTAGAGGTCAAACAAACATCTGTAAAAAATATTATGATTATTTTACTGAAGGGTCGCACAGCAATATACTGGACAAGCATCTGCGACGCAGAACGAGAAATGTGACGCAGCCGTCTGTGACGCATTTCCCGATGTATTTTGGGGAAAATATCCATCCCGAAGTTCCCAGCACTTATTTTCAATATGCCTTAGCATCTATGGCCGTAGGGTATCCCATAAGAGTCTTCTGTTAACCAGCCATTTTCATCACTGACCTTACCTCCGTATATTTCAGCCCAACGAAGACTCTACAGTGATAAATGCAAAGAAATTTGTTTCCATATTCTCTACTAAACAATGGATGAATTGTTCATGGACTTGGATGATTTGGACATTTAAATGATTCTTCCATATCAACCACACTATGCCATCTCTGCTTGGGGATAGTTGCAGCAATGTCCCCAATCTTTTGCCACTTTGAGAAGTATCTTCTTAGCCTTTCATTCCTTTACTCTAATTTCTAAACAACCAAAAAAATAAATTTTATTCTTATTCAATGCTCTTTCTGCTTAAAGGGCTGATTTATCCCTCTAATGTTCCAGGTACACACCATCATGGGAGTTTGAATTGAGAGTTAGGTCCAAACTCTTTCACTCCAGAAGTACTAGGCAAGTTTGTAGCTATAGGATCAAATTTGTTGGCTACAAAACTTCCTGTTGGCTGCTTAGTATGCATCTGGTTGGGATTGCTTCTAGCATCTTGTACCTTAACAGGGGAGCTCTTTGTAGTCACAACCTCTGCACTTTGTGATGGTGCAGTGGATTGCAAGTTGAGGATCCTCATTGTTAGGTTTTAGTTCCTATTGTTTGACTATTCTCTGCTTCTTTTTGCCTCTCCTTCTCCTCTTAGGAGGTGCTTTGAATTCCTCTACCTTTTGTGCCTGCTTCTTCTTCTTCTTCTTCCAGCAGGAATCAGTATCATGCCCATATCAAATATAATCAGTGCAAAATTTAGGTCGCCAGTCATAGGTAATCTCTTGATGTATACTTCCATAAGGAACATCAAGTTCAACACAATCCAGTAGAGATTTAGAAATATAAGTCTCTATGAGGACTCTAGCATAAAAAATTCGATCAAGTTTTGCAGTATATCTATCAGTGTATATGGGCTTACCAATGGCACTGGCAACCTTACTAAGAGCTTCGGCAAACCAATACCCTTCTCGTAAACCTTGAAAACTCACCCATAGAGGTATCATGGTGATGCATTTAGGATCAAAATAGAAATTAAGTTTCCAATTCTGCAAAATGAATGGCTTGTTATGATACGTATATGGGCCAGCTTGCGAAACTAGATCACGATCCTTAGTAGTAGCAAATTGGAATACATAGTAGCCGTCACTATGATATAAAACTTGTGGTTTCATCACAAAATCCCAAGTATGAATAATATAGTTATTCATAGATTTTTCATAAGGAGAATTACTCAGAACATACCTGATTAATGTTGTATTCCTATAGTCTGTGTTTTCCTTTATATCCTCCTCATCTATCTTAACTACGATCTTTCTATTTCGTTGAATCAGAGGGATATACCCCAAAGATACACTCATTTGGAGCTCCAGTTATGCTTCTGATCAGCTGGGTCCTGTTCATTTGGAGTAGGGGGACATTCTTTAAGAAGCATTAAGGAATTGTTTGGTTGCTGGTTAGGAAGGTGTATACAAGCTGGCTCATATCTGATTTGATCCGCTCATTTGCCAGCACTATTAGGGTGCTTTTTTCTTAAACCTCTTATGAAAATTCTGTCTCGACCATTGTATATGATAGATCTTTTCAAGGTTTCAAGTCTATAGCAGAGTCGACTGGTCCTTTAGGCCACTTAAGCAATTGCCTAAGGCCCCACATTATTCTATAAGTATATACACATAAATATATATATAATATTCTTCCTTAAAAAAATTAGTACTTTAGAGAAAACTATTGGTTCTAGTTTGTTAGCAAAAAAGGAAATTTCAGCAAAAAAAACATAAAAAGGGAAGAGCGATGACCATTTGGGATTGGGAGTAAATAAGAATAGACTGGTGAGAGAAAGATGGAAAGTACCACTCATAAAAAAAATATTTTAGGAAATACGTGATTTGATGTTAAGAATATAACTCATTGTACTTTATATTTAATTTCGGAATTTAATTTTTTCTCTAACACTTTTTAACTTTTCCTCCATACTCATCATTTATTAAACACGAAAGTTCTCTTTGATTTTTTATTGTTCAATCTTCAACTCAATTCTTCAATTTTTATTCTCTATAGACTCAAAATCAATTGATCAGACACTATTTTGAGGGGGGGGGGGGGAAACAAAAGATATACTTTGAATTTCTTTTTTAATTTTTCAAGAATTGAATTTTGAAAGAACGGAAGTTATTTTAAAATCAAGTTATTCATCTCTTGAATCAGGTTCTATCTTTCTACCATTGTCAATTGAAAAAAAAAAATATTAGAAGATATTGATTTTAAAAAATTAATAGTAATTTTAAGTCTCAAAAATCTGAAAAAAATAATATATATATATATATATATTAACTTAAGGCTTCTCATTAAAGTTTTGCCTTAGGTCGTGATATGATTGAGCCGCCCCTCTCCATCAGAACCAAAAGGGTGAAAGTAAGATATGTTGGCCAAAGAAGGAACTGTTGATGTCCAACTAGTTCAAGTACACACAGTCTAAGATATTCTTTGCACTCATTGATTATAATATTAGTCAATTGGTAAAAAGGTTATTAAGAGTATCCGTTAAAGATAAACATCATTTTACCAATGACTTATAAGAATTAAGAAGTGACGTAAAAACTTTCCATTTGACCAACAGCGTATAAGCAATTTACTAAGTGTAAATGGATCATCACAAGTTTCATATAGACGTCCTGGAGAAGCGAATTAAACTTATTAAAAGACCAATAGACTGAAATTTGCACTCCCTAAAAAATGGAGTACTAGAAAGATGTTTTTGGACTGCAGTAATTTTATCTCACTGATTTTCTAAACTAGTCTTGGGAGTATTTAATACAGTAATTTGTTAGCCAGCTATTCTTATATTTTCCACCTTATTAGTTAATACTTTGACTTTGACTTGAAAAAGTAAGTTTTCGCCTATGTTGTTGAGGCTCGGGAATGAGTGGTGAACCAGGAAACGCCCCTATAAATATAGCTCCTTCCCTTAGTCATAGTTAGGTTAGGTCCACTTCTTTCAAGTCAAAAAAACTGAAATGAATAGCCAAACCCCCTTCTATGAAGTGAAGCAAGAAGTTAGCGTACGATCTGAGTTGTTTCCCTCTCGACGTTGGATCTTAGCCGTGTACTCTTCCTCTATGAGCGAGACTCCATCCAAATCTGCCACAATTTTGCCAAACCAAAACATGATAGGTACATCTTAACCAATCTATCACCCTTATCATCCCTCACTCTTAAGGATTTCCGTAAGAGGATCCCAGAAAATTTATTCGAATCTAATTCTTCCGAAATTTTCTATTCCAATAAATGGCCCTTTCATTTCGCCGTATTGAAAGAGACATCAGTCACTATGATCTCTTTCTCAACTTAATTTTGGAAGATATGACACTAAAAGTTGTAAAGCTGATCATTTTCTCATTGAACGAAAGGTACGAAATAAATCAGATTGATAATTCTAGACCCGCTGATTTTGTAGGTATAAACTTGGCCAAAATTAGTCCTCAAGAGAGCTGAAAAATATGTTGCTTCAATCCTATCATTCTTTTGATTCTTTTGTTTCCCTTGCTATTTTCCAACCAACTCTCCACTTTGAAAGACCTACAAGGCTACAACATGTTACTGATGAATGTGGAAACTGGTCTTACACATAAAACATTGCTTAGACTCATTTTTCATGATATATATATGTACCTCTACCCCAATATTACTACATAACACTGTATCTTAATCACCTCAATGATCTTAATTTTAAACCTGAAATCTCTATCTTTATTTAAAGCGCACACTACAAAAAAAACTAAACGTCACTAAATTGCTTGTGGCCAGCATAATTTTATGATAATCCGTCACCCCTCCATTGCTAGATAGGATTAGCACGCATTTTCCCTGTTAGCTGCAGAATTTTTCGGTGTATAATTCTAATTTTTTCAAGTCATGACATGATACAGGTCTCCTATATATAGGACCAGTGTTCCATGATGCTTCTGATACGTACAAAGTTCATAAGAAAGAGAATCAAGGTAAGGACAGATTATAATATGACACTACTCAAGTTACATTGCTCCATTTTCATCAAAATGTGCACAAGTCAGTAGATACTGTATAAGACAGTGCTCATGATGAGAAGATTAGGGAGGGAAAAAGTAAAGGAAAAAAGGTCCCAGTTCTTTCTTGATTTTGCATGTTGCATCCTATGATCTTCCCCTCCAACATGCAAGAGAAGCTATACCTTACCATTCATCGCAGTCACAGAAAGGGAGAAGGATTGGGTTTTATAACTATATGCTTGAGAGGGTGAGAGACAACGCCGCCTCCAGCATGCTTCACAAACTCAGCTGGTGAGAGGAAACTTCCATGACAAACACACATAATTCTAATCTCCTCCCCCTTACCATACTTGTATAATATACCGTCTATTCTCCTTCCGCTAGGACCATCTCCTTTTGTGAAAACACATGGCATGTCCCCCAACGCATTTGCTCCAGTTTCCTGCACTCGACTTTTCGTTGCATCAACCCTGCAGTTAGATGGACTAATTTCCATCTCTCCTCCTGGTGTTCTGCTTCCGAAATCTCTCTGTAATGAATGGATACTTGGATGGCTCGCCTCAGCCGACCCTGCAACGAATATTGCATTTGTCGATGTATTGCCAGATAGAAGAGAAAGAATGGAAGGAAAATGTTAAAAGCATATTAGGCAAAAATGGCATGCATACACTTTCAAACTTTTTGAGACAATACATTATTGAAAAAATGACACACACACAATTCGCAGGATCACAGCATCCGTTTTAGTAATGCAAATAGTGCAATCACATGTCATAAACACGAATTATATTGTAGGAGTCGGTCTATTGTCGTACCTGTTACAGTGGGTTGTTCCAACACATTTTGCAGAAGATTCTACACAAGAACTTCACAGGAAACTTTGGAAATAGATAATTGTCTACTTTCTCTGTTTTGATCATATTTCTTTTTGAGGCGGAGAAGAAAGTGTCTTTACAGGGAAGGGGAATACCTATTTAAACAAATACATATTCCGTTTAAATGTCACATATTACCGGTATATGTGTCCTGTCTAACTTTCTCTTTAAAAAGGACAGTCCGGTGCACTAAGCTCCCGCCATGCGCGGGGTCCGGGGAAGGGCCGGACCACAAGGGTCAATTGTACGCAGCCTTACTTTACATTTCTGCAAGAGGTTGTTTCCACGGCTTGAACCTGTGACCTCCTGGTCACATGACATCAACTTTACCGGTTACTCCAAGGCTCCCCTTCTAACTTTCCCTTTAAATTTATTTATTTATACAAGGGTTAACCCACATGGACGTGACACTTAATAATTTCCTTCCCAATTATTAACTCCAGACTTAGTAATGACCCCCCAGGGAAGAAAGTGCATTAGCAATTACAAACAAACAAACATGCAAAGATATTAGACTTTGAAAGACTGCGGCAGCTATAAATGTAAAGACTCATAAATGACTACTACTATCCAGAGAGTATATATCAACTAAGCCCCTCCAAGCATCCGACCAGTTGGCTCTCTACAAAAGAAGCAACAGCTAGTATTTGTTTGAATACCCTCTTAACCAGATACAAGAACATTCTCAAATCTCAGACCACATTGTGTATTCTCTAAGGTGAATGTATAAAGGAATGGATTTTTCTTTCCCTGAAATAGAATGATGCAGTGGTCAAGCAGTAAAAATATACTTCAAAAATAGATAGCACATAGTAAAAAAGAAAAGAAGAAGGTGATCAAGTGCACGCACTTATGCAAAATGAGCATGTGGAACTAGATCAAGACTTCATGATCTACATTTTGCGCCTAAGAACAGCATGGTAATTTGCATTACGGAATCTAAAACCAATCTAATTGCAAACCATTAAAAAGCTTGATTGAAATTTGAAGTCACACCTTGCAGCTCGAAACAGTAGAAGTTATGCATATGCCAAAAGAAACCTACTTTAGTTCTGGAGAATTTTGTTCGATGGGATGAAGGGATAATCATATCACGTGTCAGATGGAAATCTATTGCACTCTTCTATCTGACCTCTTCCGAGTAAATCTAGCAGTTTATACATGATTTCTCTAGAGGTGCACGCCAAAAAGAACAAAACTGGAAGTTGATTAGCTGTTGAATATTTAAATTCATAAAAGGGAATTGTGTACTTTTACAACTCAAGGATCCCATGATAGTAATATATATTTTTTAGTTAGCACTACGATCATGAATCATCTGACAAAGAACTTTCAAATCACGGGTTTCTGCTAATCAGCTACTACAACTTAAGATCATTGTAATGTGCCAGAGAACAAAGATCAGAGGGAGAGGAGAGGATGGAATAGGTATATGGAGCCAAAGGAGGTATGCCAGCTCATATTGAGTGCTTCCACAGCCATAAGATGAGCAACTAGCTGAGCAGAGGAAGAGGAAAGATATTTGATCGTTTTCCTTCATTCTCACCATAACTGGGATTTTTCAGGGAATTGTATACTTGATATGTAACTAAACAATTGAAGGAGACTGTAACTTTACATGGAAATTAGGGATTGTAATAATATACTGATCCAAAATCTGTTAACAAAATTTAGTTCAATAAAGGCACTTTGGTATTTTTTTCTCATCAGATGAAACACATCATAAACAAGTTCCCATGATTCTTATCATCCAAAAGCTAGTTTAAATGATTAAGAAAAAATTATAGTGGTTTCCAACCATTTTAGGCGATTAACGTTTCAAGTAAAACAAAACCAAACTTACCGTTATCATATATGATAAGAGCGCTTTTCAACCGTTTCCCCACTTTCTTTTAAATGGCTCATTCAAGTTTGGTATGTGGCAGAAGAGCAATATCTAGATCAGGTTTAGGTGACTTGTTCAACGCATTTTTTTTCTACAAAAGAAAAAACCAGAAGAAAACATTGTGTAGTACTTTCCATCAACAAAATAAAATAGTCTCAGCCATGGTAATGTTAGTGATTAATGCTTAAATGATGTAAAAGCTTTAGGTAACAAATACAATAAGAAGCCTAATGATAGTGATAGCCTTGGCACTCATCACACAAAATAATAGCACATACCGTGCATGGATCTTTTGATCCAAAAATGTTCTATTAGACTACTCGACATTGTGCACTGTTTCAGTTTATGAAGATTTCCATCAACGCGAGCAGCGAACAAATTCAATTTTTATTTAGGTCCATCTCATTTTGCATGATAAAAAGAATATCAGAAGCTCTTCTTTTCTATAGCTCTTTTTCCTCTTTGTTTGCCACGTACGATGAGTAATTAACTTTGAATCACATCATTCCACAATTAGCATGTCGAACACCATGTCTAGAGGTCTGCTGCCTCTACATGGAAGAACTATCATTGGACAATGTAAGCCTGATGTTTCTTATTCGTATTCAACAGAAAGATAACCGGCCAAAATAAAAATAACAGAAAATCCCCATGCAAAGATGTATCAAATCAAAACGACATGCAAGAAACAAGCAAGTAGAAGTCAAGAGGAGTTACAATACTATGGGAAGTAAAGTAAATACTTACATATCAAAAAGTACAAATCTAAAGTGCATATGATTGGCATAATCCAGAGAATCTGGTCAGTTTTCTTATATAAATTCCTGTCAAATTTTAATATAAGAAATTGTTGAATATTATCCCCGCATGAGAATCTAACCCGTCATCATACAGTGTGAAGATCAAGTTAACGAAGGAAAAGAAAGAAAAACAAAAGAAAATTTAGTTGCTCAATAAGTAATTCATAAAAAGGAACTTCCTTAATTGTATCTTTTTGAATACTGCTGCTTATGCGAAATAGGTAATGTTTAATATCACAAGCTTAAAAACTCATCAAACTTTAAAGCTCAAGAACTCATACAGTGACCATGATTTACCTCCTTGTACTGGTCTAATCTTTGAAATCAATTGAGTCACCATGATTTACCTCCTTCACAGACCTGTCGGACCGGGGTGTGGGGGCTGCTGGGGTGGGAGATTCCACCTTTTGGAATAAGAAGGAAGTGCAAATAACAACATTTCTGGGATCAAGAACGTGGCAAATGGCAATAAGAAAGAGCACATGCATGTGGATAGAGATAAAGTAAAAGCCAAAAAATCTGGAAGATCTTGACAGCAAGATGCAACAACAAGAACTAGACTTGTTCCCCTACAGTAATGTAACATGTGATAACACTCCAACTGAGCCAAAAATAGACTACTCAAAGAAGCATCAAGAATTCAATGCCAAGGTAAAAAAAGAAAAAGTAGAACATACTAGCTAGTAACAATATCCCAATTCAAAAACAATTAAAAATTGTCTGATTCTCAACTCTAAGCAATTGATTGACTCATCAAACAATACAAAGAGCAAACAATAGTAACAAAGAAGTTAAATTAATGGAAATATACATGTACTTTATATTTTCAGCGTCTATAACTTAAACTCTAGTAAATAAAAAGAAATATTGGTGTACCTTGTACAGGTTTACTTTCCAATTCAGATATACTTGATGAACTACCACCTTGAGATTCCATTGACCCTTGTGATGTTGGTTTCTTTTTCTCTTGCATTTTACCCCCCAAGTAACTCCCTTTTCCTTTTGCCATTGCCACATCAGCCCCAAAAGCAGCTAATGTTGGCAACTTACACCCAAACTTTTTAGCACTAACCAAAAACCGTTCCTTCTCCAATTTACCTCTCAAATTTATCCCATCAGTCCCTCTTTTTTCATCATCCATACACTTTTCACCCCTTGAATTATTCCTCTGTACTTTCTCTGATCTTCTCCTCTTAGCTTCTATTCTTCTCAAACTCTGCAATTCTTTTCTCTTCTTCCATTCTGCTTCAGTCTCCACTGGCAATGAAGAAGTTCTCACTAAACTAGAATTATTATAAGTAACTGGTGGTGATGATTTTTCAAGTGCATCATCATCCCTAATTGTTGGTAAACAAGCAGCTATAGAAGAAGACCTCACCAATAAATTACTTGAACTTCTGTCCACACCAAATTTACCACCTAATGACAACCCAAGATTCAACTCATCTTCATTTATATGATCCTCTTTTGTATTATCTACTTCAAGTTCAGATTTTTCTCCCATAAATCTTTGCAACAAGTCCCTTGAATATCTACTTGTGGTGTCCAATGAAAGATTCTCTATCTCCACTCTACTTATCCTCCTCTCATCTTCGTCACCCATGGTAAAACCATACAAATCCACCCACTACTCAAAATTTTATATTTTTCCCGTCTATTTTCCCACGGAATTTCTCATGTCGGTCGGAAAACTTTGAATAGTTGTGTTTTGAAGTTTCTGTCTGTGGGAAAACTCTACATAGTTGTGTTTTCACACAAAAAATTAAAAAAATTCTCAGCGTTCCTATGAGAACGTGTTTCCACCATATGTTTTTCCGGTGAGGTACCGTGAGCTAATTCAATGGGAATAAGGTGGAAAGTCTTGTAACACAAATTGAAAAACTTCTATTTCTAGTTTTGACTGCAAAAAGAACTATCAAACTTCATGTTTGTGCATTATTAAATGTTGCATGATCAAATTTAAGCACACCCAGATGGAAAAATGTGATCTTTAACTGCATTTTAGCTTGATTAAGCTTCAAGATTAAGTCTTTACACCAAATTTCAAGAAAATCCCAGCAACAATAGAGGAAAAAACTGCAAAAT
This sequence comes from Anisodus acutangulus, assembly GCA_029783415.1. Lineage (NCBI taxonomy): Eukaryota > Viridiplantae > Streptophyta > Magnoliopsida > Solanales > Solanaceae > Anisodus > Anisodus acutangulus. The sequence goes on along the minus strand of CM056493.1, from coordinate 10,528,766 downwards.
AACTGTAAAAATCAAGAAAATGGAGACGGAAAAACAATCAAGAAAATTGTTAGCTATTGTAGAGAATGTTGTGTTGAACTAAAAGGGTGGCTCGAAAATCAAGAAAACAAGAAAAATAGGGAGAACAAAATGCAAAATGGAAGAGTGAGAGAATATCAAAGAAACAAATCAATGGGGCAGGGATTTTGAGTGTGTAGGGAACAAAGAAAGTACATTGGGAACGATGAAGGGCGACACGTGGGTACGACTCAATAGTCCTTTTTGGTGGTGTCTCTAATGAAAGAGCTCCAGACAAGGATGTGTAATTTGGGCTATTTTTAGATGTGGTCACTTATATATCAACCATTTCTGTTTAGGGCCAATATCATTTCTAAATTAGGTTTGATTGATCATAGGTATAGTTGTGAAGACCCTCCATTCTTTTTGAAATATTAATTTGAACCCATGTTTTTTGTCGGATTGTACTTCTTAGGGTTCAAATTTTCAAAATTGTTGTGATACCTCCCTTGACATTACTCAAGCAATTGGTGAACTGAAATTAGAGAGATCGTTTATTAAGTTGGTTGAGAATCGTGCGATTTTAGATTTAAATTTCAGTAAAAGTAAGCATATTAGGTGACTTCTCATTTACTTACATGTTAGTGAATATATATAGTTACTTGGTATATATATTGGTGAAAGATAATAGGTACCTTATGACTTCAGTTAAGGTGCATATAAATTTATGAGAACATTTTATTATGGATTTTATGGGCATCTCAATGTATAAAATATCCCGCATTAGAAGGAGTTCGGAAAAGAATCGCACCCAAAGGAATGTGACATAGACAGTTTACCCTAATACAATCGCTAATTAGGATATACAATTTAAAAATAAAAAATTAAAGACATCATTTATTGCCTCTCGTAAGGTTTTCTTCATATTGCAAGATGAGTTTTGTGAGGAAAAATTATGAACAATTACTTTTATTAGCGAAATTATTTAGTGAGAGTTGACTAAAAGGCCATGTTCAACTTATATGTCTAGTAATGAATTACTAAGAATTTAGCATAGTCTTGATCCATTGAACCTTCAATTGGGATAAGATTAATTTTACTTCGAGTAAATGTAATGTCTCACAAGTAGGAGGGGGACCTTGCAACAGCTAGGGTACACGAGGGATAGAGTGAGGTGGTTTGTACATAATGGAACTACTAGAAATATGTTTGAGAGAGAAATGAATTTGGTAGTGAGACACTTGTCAAGAAATGAAGAGAGCAGGGAGGAATTGACACGTGTCAATTGATAATACCCACAGCGTCTTTTATATTATTTTTTCTTTAATTTGTTTTAGTTTCTTTTTAAAATTTAGGATGAGCTGTCAACAAAAGGAAGGGAAAAGGGATCAGTCCTCGGGTTAGTGTGATGCTTTTCCCAAAACGGGATTTGTTTAATTAATGACGGGGTTTTCTGAGTACTAAGAGTGTGGCTGATCCCGAGGCTATCTTTTAGAGTCTCTAGGTAAGCTACTTGTCGAACCTCCAGTCATGTCTTTGTTATTAAATCTATTTCGTATTTTCAGATAGTTATCTATTTCATTTTTTGAGACTTGTATTTTATTTTGGATTCTTTTGTAAGAATTAGATCAGATTTTGAGATTGTATTGACTAAGTTCTATTTCGTATCTTTCTATATTATTAAGACTTCAAAACATATTCTGTTTTCTTTATATTTTTCGCACTCATTGATTAAATGATTTCTTGATGTTGGGGATGGCTCACCTATCGAGGGATAGTGTAGGTGTCATCATGACCCGTGATTTGGATCGTGACAAATTGATGTTAGAGCGTCTAGGTTCACCGGTCTCATAAGTACAAGAACAATGTCTTATAGAGTCTTGCGGATTGGTACATAGACGTCCGTACTCATCCTCGAGAGGTTATAGAACCGGAACACGTACGATTCCGTATTTGCACAAAATGCAGCTAGTGTAGTATGAGTACAAACCACTAGTATTCTGTAGATCGACAACGAAGAGACAACACATATAGACCATAAAGATTGAACATAAACATGTATCCAATTGATCATTTATACCTCTAGATTATGGCAAAGAGAATCATGGTTCATGTAATACAATAGGTAGGCATGTAATCAAACAGGACCAAGTAGACGAATGAATGCAATGCATATAATAAACCCGGTACACATATACTATTGGTCATTCCGTCTAGTCATGACCCATGCGGGACTCGCGAGGTCTATATACCTCTCACTATATAGCCCGGTGTCATTTTTTATCGAACTGTGACCACTCACTGTACCACCCGACTTTATCGCCAGACTATGAAAATCTCACTATACCGTCCGTCTTTTCCGCTGAACTATTAGAACCTCAATATGGTCAAGCACGTGATATACACGTGCATGAATTCGAAATAGTTCCATTCATGACCAATATTGGTCATCTTCCTGGTCAAGAATTATAGGAATAAAATTCTTAATATTGATAACTGTGAGAGCCGGATGGAAAGACAGTGAGGAGGGGGTCATGGGTGGTGGTTGAGTGGCGACGTTGGAGGAAGCGGAAGCATCGGGGAAATAGGAATCCATTAAAAACTGAAAGAAGTGGTGGGGGGGCTTTTACCGTCGGAAAAAATTAAGTCGGGGGGGGGGGGAGGCGGTAATGCCGAGAAGAGGAAGAATTTTTTTTTAGGTTTTTAGGATTTTGGCTCTCTGATACCATGTAAGATTGTATCAATTCCCTTGGGGAGACTTTCTCATTAATACAAATATATAGTGTAAAATGTGTAGAATCCTAGTACAATAATGAATCATCTACTTACCATAATTATATGTACAAAATATATGGGATATATTCTAATTATGGTGGTGGGATTGAATTGGGATTCTATTCCCATTGGTACACGTTAATAGGATGTAATACTTTTCTTGGAGGATTGATATTTTGAAGAGATATCGCACTTTTATATATACTTAATTAGTAACTGCACCTATTTGTTAGCAACTTACATGCAAGAATAGAGGAAAATTTTGTTGGTTGCTATTGTAGTAAAGCAGTACGGGAAGTAAATAAATATTACAAGTGTTCGAAAGGATGAACAATCATTCAATATTCAGAAATTGAATCTTGTTGAACAAATAGGCCAATCTTCAAAACTGCCGCAAGCTTGTTGAGTCTTGAATCTTGATAACCTGAAATCAAGAAACAACTAAATCTGGATGGTTACAATTGTGTGTCGAGTCGAGTGATTGCACTATGTTCTTAAGACAAGATTGCCCCGTATATATGTTTTTACGTTAATGGACAATAGTCTCCCAAGATAAAACAACACTTTAATCTCAACACTACAAAGCAAATAGGTTGTGTCTGACGAAGAAAACAAATATGAATCGACTTGCTGAAGATATGGAAAAGGAAGGAAGAGTTTCTGTTTTCGCCCAACGTTTTTTGACTGACTTTCTCTTCTGTTTTGTCTCTGTGTATATAGTGTGTCTCTGTTGTGTATATCTTGTGTATATGTGTGTGTTTGCTCACTGTTTTTGTCAACAGTTTTGCAGTATTTTTCCTCACTGTTTTGCAGTGTTTTGTGCTGCGTTTTTCTGTTTGTATGTGTCCTTTTTGTGTCACGTTATTGAGCCAAAGAGGCATCAATATATAGCATGGAGGATGGACTCCTCAACTGCCACAAACATGGTTGTTAATGGCATTAGTGAGGGTTGTTAATGGCATTAGAGAGGGCTGTTAATGGCCATTTAGAGAGGCTCATTTATGGTCATGAAGGAGGGCTGTTGTAGGCAGAAAGTTTCTGCCTTCCGTTTTTTCCAAAATCAACTTTTCAGAAACTCTAAGGACCAAACTGAATATATTAAGCAATTTGGGGTCCAAAAAGATAATATCAGAAAGTCCCCACAGCTCACAGCACGGACGGGACGGACGGGCGGCGGCGGCGAGCGTGTGGGCTTAGCCTTGAACCGAAGCACATCTAGGTCCTCCCTCCTTTAAACACATGGGATACCCCTTGGGGTCCCAAACCCTTTACCACTTTAGAGACTTATAAAGAGAGTAATTCTTCCTTTTCCCACCGATATGGTAGATTTGTCCCACACCATATTTCCATGCCTTAAACACCTTACTTCGTGGACCAATATCTCTTTCATTTCTCAACGAAATTTGACGATTTTTAGCCCTACGATCATCTACTCACTTAGTAGATTATGCATGTGTGAAGAGACAAAGCCTCCAACATGCGGAACACTAGTATTTAATTCATTAAAGATGGGTGGACGCATCTCCCCGCCAAAGGCAAATTTCCAACAAATTTTACATAGATAGAGCCCAAAGTGACCAGACATCCTTTAAATTGAGTTCTTTCTAATTTTCCCTGGAAGAGATCCAGGGAATGTGTTTCTCTAATCATGTGGAATTTGAATGGCACGACTATCTAAGAAGTGACACTTACGCGATTACACTAAATATCTTGTTGTTGACTATCTAAAGAGTGCACGATGTCCAATATATTCCGAACCCAACTAGTTTGAGACTGAAACAGAGTTAGATCAATTACACAATGTCCAATATAACCACAATGTCCTGCTGTCGCTAGGAAAGGAGAATCTTTGCTAGTTAATTGCCATTTGCCAAACATCCATTTGATATTTGGCATATTCTTTTATCATAGTAAACATTCATAATCCAAAATGTGCAATAACCAGAAGTTAAGATGGCGTGACAAGCAGAACAAAGGTTTTATGTTTGTTGGTTAAAAAGTTGCACTAGTTCCTTGTTTCATTCTTTCCATTTCTTGATTTTGTAAAACCAAGATGAGATTAAACTTTTTCTTAGCATATTGATTCTCCCTCTTCACTTTTCAATCAATCAATAATAATTTGATGTTAAATCTAAAAAACTTAATTGCTGTAAGCTGCCAATTTATATACCTTCCTCGATCCGTAATGATGTGGACCAACAGTCTACCCTTCATCAAGGCCCAAGTAAGAAGCTGAGCACGAGGCCCAAACGAACCCAACAAGATCCAAGTTGGATCAAGGATTTCAGCTTTAAGGGTCCTTTTAATTAGACAACAGTTAATTAGTGACAGTAGTAGTAGTTAGGTTAATTCATTATTTTAGTGGGTGTTGTTAGTTGTTATTGCAAGTTAGTGGGAAGATAATTAGATCATGTGAGGTTACTCATCCACTAATAGCATAGTGGCAGTAGTGGGTATCTATTAACTATGTATATAAATAGGTGTGTGTTATAATGAAAAGGCTCATCTTTTTTTGTTTGGCCAAAAACATTGCGTATTCATTTTACGTAATTTAGGAGTGTCCATTCCTCACTCGAAATTGGAATACCGTCCCCACCAATTTGGTGCTTTCATCCAGAGTACTATGCCTCCTAAGCAAAACAAAACCCCTACCACAGAAGAATTTGATGCCTTGAAAGACTCCGTGATTTCTCTAACCGAGGTCATCAACGATCTTCGAGCCCGACTCGACGACGTAAACCCCTTCGCACCACCTCCCCTGACTGTTCATTAGAATCCATATTTTCAAGAAGGCCCCAATATTCACGGCCACATTCACCATCTACCGCCAATCTATGAAATTTCCAACCACCGTCACCCACCATGAAAACGCCCCAAATTGAGCCTTCCGTTCTTCGATGGAACCAACCCATGGATTGGCTTTTTCAAGCTGATCAATATTATAATTATTATCACGTACCTCCTGATAAATGATTAATGATGGCATTATTTTGCATGCAAGGATCAGCTTTGAGTTGGTATAAGTGGATGCACTCAAATCACCAACTCAACGATTGGGATTCATTCACGAGAGCTTTAGAAGTATGGTTCGGCCCGAGTTCGTATGAAAATCATCAGGCCTCTCTCTTTAAACTCAAACAAAGAGGATCAGTTATGGAGTTTTAAGAAGAATTTTTAAAAATTTGCAATTGTGTGGATGGATTATCACCCATCGCAATTTTAAATGGTTTCATTTCAAGGTTGCTAGAGGAGATACAACAACAGCTCGCGGTCTTAAAACCCCGAACAGTTACCGATGCAATAGGGCTTGCCAAGTTAGTATAAGACAAACTGAAAGAATCCAAGCCCAAATTAAATCAAAACCAACGTTACTTTTCTCAACCCCATTACCCGCCAACTACCAACTATACCAGGCCCACCAAACAGTCCCCACCACCCCCTCCATTACCCGCACCCTCAAGACCACCCCAAAATCTACCAGTTAGAAGACTCACCTAACCAGAAGTCCAACAGCGGCGAGCTAAGGGATTGTGTTTTAGTTGTGAGGAGAAATGGCACCCGGATCACGTATGCAAAAAAGCCACAGTTCCTCATTGTTGTGGTCAATGAAGTTACTGACCACACATTCTCAACCATGGAGGCCATAGAAGAGGAAGAAAATGGAGGAGTTGAAGTTGACGAAATTGGAGCATCACAATTTAGCTCGTTGGAACAAATTGAGGATACTTTTCATCTTTCCATGGCGGCCTATTTAGGAGTCTCAGCTCCACGGACTCTGCGAGCTCATTGTGCTATTAAAGGAAAGGAGTTTACAACCTTGATAGATTCTGGGAGCACACATAATATTTTACAACCTCGAATTGCGGAACAACTCTGACTGCTTGTTCTAATGCTTTCAAATGTCAATGTGATAGTAGGGAATGGAGAATTTCTTGAATGCACGGGCCACTGCCTCGACGTTAAGGTGAATTTAAAAGGGCAAGAATTCATTATTCCCTTTCTAATTTTACCAATTCAAAGGCCGACGTCGTTCTCGGATTTCAGTGGTTAAGCACATTAGGGGCTTTTACGGCAGACTTCTCCATACCACAAATAAGTTTTAGCCACAACGAAAAGGTAATCCAATTAACCAATGAGCCCACGTTAATTTTATCCACCCCAACCCAACTAAATAGAATGATCACAACAGGTTCTATTTTATCCATACACGTCATTACCTATGAGTCCAGTCTTCTTTCGCCAACACTCAAATCCGACTATCCCAACCTTCCCCCAGAACTGCAGTAACTGCTGAGAGAATACCACCACCTTTTCAAAAACCCCACTGAAATTCCACCCAGCCGTAAACACGACCATCAAATACATCTCCAATACGATGTCAAACCCGTCAATGTGCGACCCTACCGTTACCCTCATTTTCAGAAGGAAATTATGACGAAGTTCATTGGAGAAATGCTAGAAGGAGTGATTCGACCAAATAAAAGCCCGTACTCGTCCCCGGTATTATTGGTTCACAAGAAAGATCATACCTGGAGATTTTGTGTTGACTATCGAGCTTTGAATGATATCATTGTTCGTGATCGATTCCCGATTCCTACGATGGATGAAATTCTAGATGAATTGAAAGGACATGTCGTGTTCTCGAAAATTGACTTGAGGTCCGGATACCACCAAATTCGGATGGATCCTCAAGACATGCACAAGACAGCCTTCCGGATATGCGATGTGCATTACGAATTTACTGTGATGCCATTTGGGTTGTCCAACGCTCCTTCCACCTTTTAGGCAGCAATGAACTATTTGTTTCGGGAATAATTGAGGCGCTTTGTGCTGATTTTCTTTGACGGTATACTCATATATAGTACCGGATGAGCTGAACATATGGAACACCTCTCCAAGGTCTTTTCCTTACTTCATACTCATAAGTATTATGCCAAATTGTCAAAATGTGTATTTGGAGAGAAACAAGTGCATTATCTGGGACATATAATTTCCAGCGATGGGGTAAGTGTGGATCCGGACAAAATTCAGGCCATTTTGGAATGTCCTGCACCTTCTACTATTACGGCTTTACGGGGATTCCTAGGCCTTACTGGTTATTACCGGCGGTTCATGCAGAATTATGCATCTTTTACTTCGCCTCTCACTGACTTGTTAAAAAGGGAGAATTTGTATGGAGTATCAAGGCCACTAAAGTATTCAGGAAATTGAAAGAATGCATGACCACCCTCCCGTTTCTTACTCTACCCGACTTTGAGAAAGAATTCGAAGTCACGACGAACGCTAGCGGGGTTGCCATTGGTGCGGTCTTGTCACAATCGGATGACCCTTTGGCCTTTTTCAGCAAGAAACTAGTGCCTCGTATGCAAACAACTTTCACCTACACAAGAGAACTCTATGTTATTACTAAAACAGTCAAAAAGTGGAGGCATTATTTGCTTGGAAGAAGGTTTATCATTTATACGGACCATAAGAGCATTCGACACTTACTTTCTCAAGCAATCCAAACACCTGAACAGCAAAAGTGGCTCACTAAATTGATCGATTTTGAGTATGAAATCAGGTACAAGCCTGTGAAGGAGAACCAAGTTGCTGATGCATTATCGCGGGTGGAGCAGCCCCAATTCACTACTATTTTCGAACCCATTGTTTCCTGGATTACGCAGTTGAAGGATTTCTATGCCACCTCTAAAGTCGGAGCGGAGTTACTGAACAAAATCACATCAGAAGCAAGGGTCAATGAAAAATTTAAGGTACATGATGGTTTGGTTTTTCTCGATAAGAAGTTATATGTACCTGATGAAACAGGGATACATACGCAATTAATAGAAGAATATCATTCTTCCCCCTGTGGTGGCCATTCGGGAGTTAAGGCAACTTTGAGTCACATATCGGCTGCGTCTGCGTGGCCTACAATGAGGAAATTTTTTTAGCAATTTGTGCACAACTGTTCCATTTGCCAACAAAACAAAGCAGTGAACCATAAACCATACAGCCTACTCCAACCCCTTCCCGTACCAAATCAAGTATGGGAAGACATAAGTATTGATTTTATAACCCACCTTCCCATGTCATCTGGCAAAACTATTGTTTGGGTGATTGTTGACCCATTAACCAAATTCGTCCATTTTATAGCATTACCTATCAAATACAAAGCTTCATACCTAGCTTCTATATTCCTCACTGGCATTTACAAACTTCATGGATTACCCAAAACCATAGTTTCGTATCGAGACACGTTGTTTCCAAGCAAGTTTTGGCAAGAACTCTTCTCACAGTTGAGTAATAAATTAGCTTACAGCAGCGCATACCATCCGGAGACGGACGGGCAAACCGAAGTCGTTAATCACATCCTCCAGACCCATCTGTGTTGCTTTGTTAGTGACGAACCCCGCAATTGGACCAGGTACTTAGCTCTCGCGGAATATTGGTATAACACAAGCCACCATACGGCTATCAAAACCACCCTCTTCCAAACACTATACGGCTGACCCCCACCAACAATGACTCAATATCTACCGGGGAACTCCCAAAATGCGGCCATCGACTCAACTCTCACCCAGAGAAATAACCTCCTAGCCAAACTTAAAGAAGCCCTCCATAAAATCCGGCAACAAGTGGAAGCCCAAGCGAACAAAAAGCGCATGGAAAAGGAATTTACCGTGGGAGACTGGGTTTATGTTAAACTCTGCGCCTATAGACAAGTGACTCTACACCGCCCCAACTCCGCCAAGCTCTCAAAAAAATATTATGGGCCTTTTCGAGTACTGCGAAAAATCGGCGTAGTGGCGTATGAGCTTGACCTCCCAAATGGGTGTTGCATTCATCCTGTTTTCCACATATCCCTCCTCCAACCTCACTTGGGAGAAACACCCACCACAAGTGCGAATTTACCAAGCATCATCTAGGACGAGCAATTGTATCTAAAGCCCGAAGCAATCGTCGGTGAGCGCACAGTTTGGAAGGAAGGGAGAAAGAAAATTCAAGTTTTGGTTCAATGGGAAAAATCCTCACCAGCTGACCGGACGTGGGAATCAAGGGAATATATGGAATCAACTCACCCTCACTTTCAAACAGATCACTAATTGGGAGCAGAGAACTGATTCGAGTAATGCAAGCCAGCAACAAATTATTAATCCCATGGGCCTTGAGGACAAGACCCATTTTGAACGGGAGGGAATTGATGTGGACCAACAGTCTACCCTCCATCAAGGCCCAAGTAAGAAAATGAGCACGAGGCCCAAATGAACCCAACAAGCTCCAAGTTGTGTCAAGGATTTTCAACTTTAAGGGTCATTTTAATTAGGCAACAGTTAATTAGTGGCAGTAGTAGTAGTAGTAGTAGTTAGGTTAATTCATTATTTTAGTGGGTGTTGTTAGTTATTATTTCAAGTTAGTGGGAAGATAATTAGATCATGTGAGGTTACTCATCCACTAATAGCATAGTGGCAGTAGTGGGTATCTATTAACTATGTATATAAATAGGTGTGTTATAATGAAAAGGCTCATCTTTTTTTGTTTGGTCAAATACATTGAATATTCATTTTACGTAATTTAGGAGTGTTCATTCCTCACTCAAAATTGGAATATCGTCCCCACCACGTAATTTGCACAAAACATGCTATAAATAGATTTATAATGCTGCAAATCTATATAAACTTCTGTAGGTTCAAATCCAGTTGAGCTTCACAGCAGTTACCAAGCGAGAAACCCATCAAAGAGAGCATGTTGCTATCGAAGAGCAGAAACAATATCCCGCAGCAATACAAAGTTAGACAACTCTTCGTAAGATAACATGGAATATAAAATCCGAAGATAGTGGCATTGAAACAGTAAATTAGCACAACTAGTTAAGATACAGGTCAAGTAAATAGGAAGGTGCAAATTGCTCATCTATACAAGCACAACAACTACCCCAAACTTCTTATCTGACGAATCCCCAAAAAAAGAACATGTTAAGCCATCGAAATGACTAACTAGTATTCTGTTTCAAAACCTCAGCTTCAGCCATTGCCATGGGGTCGTTTTTAGTCTCTGTTTCTTCATCCTTTTCACCTTCTCTGTCCTCGGCCATCTTTTTTCTGTGCAAGTCTTCTGCTATCAGCATTGCAGCCTTCTGCTCTTCTTGAAGGCGCTTCATTTCCTCTTCTTGTTGTTGCCTCTCAAACCATGTGTCGGCGTCTGCCCAAACTGAAGTTAAAATAAACATATTAGCATTCAAAAGTGCGCAATGACAGTTGTGGTAAAATAACTTTTCTTCTTTATATCACCCATAATGACAGTTGACGAAAGACATCGAGAGAATTATCATGTGGCTCTGAGAATTAATCTTAACTGATATAGCTGGAAAATATAAAATACTAAAGGAAAGAAGAAGAACTATAAGCATTCAAAAGCACGCAATGACAGTTGTGGTAAAATAATTTTTCTTTATATCACCCATAATGATAGTTGACGAAAGACATCGACAGAATTATCATGTGGCTCTGAGAATTAATCTTAACTGATATAGCAGGAAAATATTGTTGGAAATTTACCTTTGGCGGGGAGGTGCGTCCACCCATATTTAATGAATTAAACACTAGTGGTCTGCATGTTGGAGGCTTTGTCTCTTCTCACATGCATAATCTACTAAGTGAGTAGATGACCGTAGGGCCAAGAATCGTCAAACTTCGTTGAGAAATGAAAGAGATATTGGTCCACGAAGTAAGGTGTTTGAGGCATGGAAATATGGTGTGGGACAAATCTACCACATCGGTGGGAAAAGGAAGAATTGCTCTCTTTATAAGTCTCTAAAGTGGTAAAGGGTTTGGGACCCCAAGGGGTATCCCATGTGTTTAAAGGAGGGAGGACCTAGATGTGCTTGGGTTCAAGGCTAGGCCCTTGTGCAGTGCCTTGCCGCCTTGCCGTCAGGGCTCATTTGTGGTGAGGTGTGGGGACTTTCTGATATTATCTTTTTGGACCCCAAATTGCTTAATATTTACAATTTGGTCCCTAGAGTTTCTGAAAAGTTGATTTTGGGAAAGACGGAAGGCAGAAACTTTCTGCCTACCGTTTGGGCTGTTTTTTGGAGCATTAACCAGCCATTACTTGGTTGTTAACTACTCCATAAACAACCCTCCTTCATGACCATAAATCAGCCTCTCTAAATGGCCATTAACAGCCCTCACTAATGCCATTAACAGTCGTGTGTGGCAGTTGAGGAGTCCCTCCTCCATGCTATATATTGAGGCTTTTTGGCTCAATTGTGTTGCACACAAAAACAGAAAAACGCAGCACAAAACATTGACGGACAAACACTGCAAACAGTGACGAAAAACACTGCAAAACTGTTGAGAAAAACAGTGAGCAAACACACACATATACACAAGATATACACAACAGAGACACTATATACACAGAGACAAAACAGAAGAGAAAGTCAGTCCAATAACGTTGGACGAAAACAGAAACTCTTCCTTCCTTTTTCATATCTTCAGTAAGTCGATTCGTATTTGTTTTCTTCGTCAGACTCAACCTATTTGCTTTGTAGTGTTGAGATTAAAGCGTTGTTTTATCTTGGGAGACTATTGCCCGCTACGTAAAAGCATATATACGGGGCAATCTTGTCTTAAGGACAGAGTGCAATCACTCGACTCAACACAACAGTTGTAACCATTCAGATTTAGTTGTTTCTTGATTTCAGGTTATCAAGATTCAAGACTCAACAAGCTTGCGGCAGTTCTGAACATTGCCTATTTGTTTATCCTTTCGAACACTTGTAATATTTATTTACTTCTCGTACTGCTTTACTACAATAGCAACCAACAAATATAAAATAGTAAAGGAAAGAAGAACTATAAGCATGCTACTTTCAAGCAAATGTGATGACACACAGTAACTCTTGACAAGTGCCCAACTAAAGAATACGCATAACATGATAATACATTTATTTATTTATTGTGGATGACTGATAAATTCGCTATTTTAGTTTTGAAACTCAGTGAATAAGGAGTCTGCCCTACCCTCTCTGCTTAAATAACAGACTTGGTGTAAAGCCGAGGTTTCGAACTCGTGATGCGTGCCTTACCACAGATCACATGTTGTACTATATTTGCCTTTGAACGAAGGCCCTGGGGCTACATGATAATACACGTGTCCCCGGCATAAATGTATTATCATGTATCAGAGAGTTCAAACTAAGAAACTGAATTTAAGTTGCACAATCAGAAGATGGGAAGAATAACCAAATATGTAGGAATTACTCGAAGAACAAATGGAAAGGCCTTCATAAATGAGACACCAACCATGATGTAGAAATCAAGTCTTAAACCAACTAGATAATTCATGTACGAGGACATAAGATATTCTACTAGGCAGATTGATAAATTATGCCTAGTCTATGCTAAATAATAGGTAATAAAAAGCTTCCCTACTATACTATCTCAACCCAGCAGCTCCTTTGAGATGCCATAAGTTGACCGAGTGAGTACTAGTGCAAACAAGCTTTCTTAAGAATATAGCGCATTTTCATCAAAGTAATCACATTATTTTTTCCTTTAATACCTCTCTATGGCGTTAATGATGAATAAGACACCATGCATATTAAGAAGATAGAGCATTTTCATCAAAGTAATCAGATTAAATTTATTTTAGCACTTCTGACACCATGCATAAGGAGAATGACATCAATTTAAACTTGTCATGAAGATGATCACTATAAAAAGGTTTGCTAATTAGGACTTTTATCCTTATTCCAAAGGTAAGTAACTTCAGGTCATGGTTTGAGAGGGAATACCACTTATGGCTAAGGCAGAAAAGGATGTTCCCCACCAAAAAATATCACAAGCATGATTTAGGTATTTCCACTGATCTTTATTTTTCCCCTTAGGCAAACACCTTTAAGGGAAAATTGGAGGAATGTTAAGTGAGAGGAGATACCCTCTTAAAGTATCAAAATTAAGGATCTTTAGCTCTTTGCCTTACTTCTTGCCCCCAGTTTTCTTAAGGAGACCAAATCAGGAGAAGATAAAAGGGGGGTGGCACCGAGGCGACGAGAAAGGTGGGAGGTAAGCTCTGTTCAGTAAGATGTTTTACATGCACTTAGCTCCAGTACTGGTTACATAAAATGCACACATTGCATACAATAAAGGTGGAATAAGAACGCAGATAGCTTCAGATATACTAGGTTGGGTAAAACTTACTTTAAACGGTACTAATAATATGTTTTACAGACTTTGACAGTAGAGAGATGTAATTAACAAAAAAGATGTTTCACCTACATAACAGATCATTCACAAAATCAAGACAGTAGAATGCCTTACTTCATATCACATTGACAAAACTATGGTATAAGTAGGGAATTTAGTGCATAGCAAACTTCACTTTCTCAAGAGAGAAAAAGAAGGGTAGAGGGTCAGATCCATTATCTTTGAGTTTCGAAGGCCATGGTTGGTCCTAAGGTTGGCCCTATACGGATTTCTTGATCATCAAAATATATATATTTATATATATATATATATATATATATAACATTTTTTTCCTAGGTCTTTTGGTGTTCTTTACTTTTCCATTTTCCCCTAAATATATATTTAGCGGATAGACTTTAGTAGTAGCATAGAAGTCACCAATTTTGGACTCCAATTTCTAGAGCACCTTCTTTTCAGAATGGACATTACAATTAGGAATCTCCGATTATAGTTTCTCATATATCCAATTCAATGCGCAATCTCTCTCTTTAAACTGCACTCTTGATTCAGAAATAAACCCATGATATTTCTGCATTTACTATTTTTACAAGAATGAACAACACTCTCACTCAACAACAAAAACATACCCTGTGTAATCCCACAAATTGAATCTGGGGAGAATAGGATGTACGCAGACCTTACATCTACCTTTGTGGTGTCTCTAGGCTGCTTCCAATAGACCGTCGGCTCAAAAGAAACGTAGTCAAGACAGAAATTCAAGAAAAATAAGACGGCAAGATATCATGATACAGAACAAATGAAACAACACATAGTAGTACACACATAAGAGTATGGATCTACGCGGAACCTAAGTAATACTACAAAGAAAAGGAAAAGAGGAGATGAAGAGGCTAGCCCCCTACCTCACACACAGTGCGACAAATCTCAACTACTACTAACTTTCTATCATAATCCTCGACCTCCAAATCTTCCTATCTAAGGTCATGTCCTCAGTCAACTGAAGCTGTGTCATGTCTTGTCTAATCACCTCTCACAGTTCTTCTTCGGATCCATAATCTCTCACACCTCCTAACTGGCACATCCTCTTCACATGTCTGAACCATCTTAGTCTCGCTTCTCTCATCTTGTCCGCCACGGAGACCACTCCAACCTTATCTCGTATGACTTCGTTTATAATCATATCTCTGCTAATATAACTGCGCATCCATCTGAGCATCCTCATCACTGCTACCTTCATCTTCTGAACGTGAACGTTCTTGACTGGCCAGCATTCTGCCCCATACAACAATGTTGGTCTAACCACTCTGTAGAACTTACCTTTCCACCTAGGCGACAACTTTTTATCACAAAGCACCCCCGAGGCGAACCTCCATTTCATCCACCCTGCTATAATATGGTGTGCGATATCATCGTCAATCTCCCCGCCACTTTATATTATGGACTCAAAGATACTTAAAGCTTCTTCTTTTGGGTATAGTTTGTGCCTCAATCTTCACTTCCACATTTGTCTCCTGTGTCCTTGCACTCCATATACTCCGCCATAGTCCTTCTTAGCCTGAAACCTTTAGATTATAAGGTCGTTCTCCAAACTTTCGACCTATCGTTAACTCCACTTCGCGTCTTGACAATCAAAACTATATCGTAAACAATATACACCACGACACCTCCTCTTGAATATGTCGTGCCAATTCGTCCATCACTAGGGCAAATAGAAACAGGCTAAGGGTTGATCTCTAATGTAAACCCATCACGAACGGAAGGTAATCAGTCAACTCCCAATGTCCTAACCCGGAACTTGGCACCCTCGTACATGTCCTTAATCACTCTGATGTAGGCCACAGACACACTTCTAGACCCCAAACATCTCTAAAGGACTTCCCAAGGGACTTTATCATATGTCTTCTCTAAATCAATGAACATCATGTGTATGTCTCTCTTTTTGTCCCTATACTGCTCCAACAATCTCCTGACAAGATGAATAGCTTATGTGGTTGATTGCCCGGCATAAATCCAAACTGGTTATCGCATATCGACACATCCCTCCTCACCCTCATCTCGACCACCATCTCCCATACTTTTCTAGTGTGACTTAGCAGCTTGATACCCATATAGTTAGCGCAATTCTGAATTCGCCCTTGTTCTTGTACAACGGGACCATTGTACTCCCACTAAAAGAGGAAAACAAAAAGGAACAAAAAAAGGAAACTTTTATCCACAATCATCTAATCAATGCCTTTAGCATCTGACATCAAGCCTATAAATCCATCTGGAAGTGAAACCTAGTAGGTGAAAATGATTTGTGCTTGTCCTCTAAGAACACCAGAAAAGATGCCTTTCAAAATCAAGAAAATGAAGAAAAACACCAGAAGAGATGCCTTTGATATATCCTTATCGAAACTATCTTCCATCTAACAAATTTACACATTATACTAGAATGTTTGAATTTAGCCCATATAAGTTGGCTACAAAATTACACATTATACTAGAATGTCTGAATTTAGCCCATATAGTTGGCTACAAAATTACACATTATACTAGAATGTCTGAATTTAGCCCATATAGTTGGCTACAAAATTACACATTATACTAGAATGTCTGAATTTAGCCCATATAAGTTGGCCACATTTGGGCAGGTTGGGTTGAAATAAATTTTGATAGCCCAATCTGGGCACAACCCAAGTCAATCATCTACAAGATAGGGTCAAATTTGGCTACTGTCATAAGAAAATTTTGTTAAAAGTAGAGACAAGATATCTGCTGGTATGGTTTGTATTTATCTACTATCTCTCCATAAAAAAATAGTCATTTTGACAATTAAACACATTCAAATATAAAAACAAACCATGGAAAAATGGTTTTCTTGGGCAATTTGGGTTATCACTCATTGTTTAGTCCAAATTGGCCCTACCCATCTTAAACTAAGAAACTTTGAGCATATTGCGCCATGATCAGTTCATTCCGTCAACCCATTTTAACTCGTCCAAATTTTATCCAACCCACCCTTTCGACACCCATATACTATAGCAGGTGTTTTGTACAAGGTAAGGGCTAGCTGTGGAGACTGGCACCCTGAGGGGATAAGAGGAACAACAGAAATATAGAGATTGATAATCCATTATAGAATCCAGAGCTATCTTCTTTCTTTGGGGATGATAGTTTTTCCCTTCGAAAAAAGTTGTTTTATCTACAGAATATATCAATCTATTGCACTTATTTGTGGAACTATCTAGGTGCATAATGAACTGTATTGGTGTGTCACAAGAAAGGAAAGACTAAAAACTAAACAGAAGTTTTGAACAGCTTATCATGCTATTGTTCAGCAAGTACAGTTTAATTATTAATTTTTTTTATAAGGAAAAGATTATAACACCAAATGAAGCTGTCTAGTATCGAAATTGGGACCTCTAGTAGAAAACGGAAGCGACTGACCACATGAGCTCCGCAACTCTTTAATTATTCCGTAAACCCTATAACCCCCGTCTAACCAGTAAAAACCCATTTTAAAAGACAAATCTTCAATCAATCAATCAACTATACCTCAATCCCAAATTAGTTGGTGTCGGATATATAAGTCAGGTCCAATTCGACATTAAACAGAATAATCCTAATTCTATTCACAATTGTTGGGCCCAAAACATTAAGAACATACACCAAATTTAGGCTTAAACTTTTAGGGAAAAGAGTAAAAACTTACTTGGTTGAGCAGCCCAACCCTGTTCACCACCCTTAATCTTCTCAGGTAAAGCATAATTAACAGTCAACACACGTCCATAAAGCTCAGCACCATCCATATTATCCATAGCAGCAGAAGCATCTTCTCTTTCAAGAAAGGTAACAAACCCGAAAGAACGGTGTTTTTGGGTGGCATGATCTAATGGGGTCTTCACATCCTTAATATCTCCGAAAGGTATAAACGCAGCGTGTAGTATTGATTCATTCACCTCCTCTGCTAATCCTCCTGCAATATTTGTCACATTGAAGATATGAATGATGTTTGTAATTTGATTAGGGGTTTAAGGATTACCTACCTACGTACAGTGTGTTTTTCTGTACTGGTTGGTTCATAATAGTAGCTTGATTCTTCTTCCTTCAGGTTTAGGCTCTGGGGAAGTGAAACTGGACTAAGTTTGAAGTCCTTATTGGACTGGATATGAAGTCTAACCATCACACAAGCCCACTCCTCTAGAGGGTCATTTCCACTTGTGCTCCTATTTTGTGTTGGTCTTTAATATTTGTCCCTTAAAAAGAATAACTATTTCATAAGTTATGTCTAGGCTCTAGCTAGGTATACGTTTGATTTGTAAGGCCAAAAAACAAAGACTAGCCCTTTGAAGGAAAATCATGCAGTTACTCCTTTTAAAGTGCACAAAGTCGTCATTTAACGTGTGTCTGCTTTTTAAATTTCTTGCAAGCTTTTTACCTTTGGGAATAATTTGAGGCGTACTCGATTGAAGTTTAATATTTGCCTCTAACTTTAGATATTTTTGTCTGAATTGTGGCCTTATGACGGTCAAATATCAGATATTTCTTTTATTGAAGTTTGGTTGTCAAGATAAATTTCGGATTTTTTGGCTAAAGTGCATGTAAAAATTGGCTATTCTGAATTTTTTTTTTCGTTTGAATTTCTACAATCTAACATGCTATTTAACACCCAAATCTACTCCGAATGAACTCAAATTTAAAACATAAATTCCATATATCATAAAAAACAAACATCAATTATCAATATATCAAAACAACAATAAATCTAACAAACTCATTTAACATCCTTTAAATTTTTTCATGTATGACTACACTTACAGTGGCAAATGGGTTGTTTGGGCTGAAATTGAGCGAGGTCAAGATGGATTGAACCAATAAATGGGACAATGTCCAAACCTGCTCACTACTTATTTGGACTAAAATGAGTTGGGTCAAAATGGGCTAAACGGTAGGTCATAATCCAACCAACCCAATTTCACTCAACTTTATTATTTCCTTTTATAGATATCAATAGATTTTCTTAACCAAATGTCCACAAACAATTCTTCATAAATATTACTCCCGTCTTCCCAATTTAAATATCTTACTATATTTTTTGTCTATCCCAAAAAGAGTGTGTCTTTCTATATTTTTTGTCAAATAAAGAAAAATCATTAACTAAATGAAGTTTGTACACAACCTGCTCTTTTGGACTATAGAGACAGAATTTCAAAAATAACCTATTGCAATCCTTTGAGCAATAACTAGCTACTAGCAATTTAAATAGAAATGCTAGCTAACAAGGGAAACTGATATTTTCTAGCATCTTGATCCATTTGGGTTGCATTTGTTCTGCAATATGGAGTTGCAATGCTATTTCTCTTCTTCGATCCTTTTTGTTTATGGTAAGTTATTGAAATCTTCTAAGGTTGCTCTCACTCCATATATGGTATACGGCAGCTGTGAAAAGGAATCCTAGGAGGGTTACCCTTTTTGAGACCCATTGGACTTCAGCCTCCCATTGCCCTATCTGTCTAGTGATTTCCAACCAATGCACTAGTGTTTTTCAGATGAAGCATTCAAAGAACATGTGGTTGTGTGATTCTTTCAAATCATTTGAGCATAGGACACAATTAGAATTAAGGATGGCATGTGGGTATAATTTTGCGGATTCCGTCCCGCACCCGCTCTAATTGGGGCGGGTATGGGTATAACTTTGGCAGGTAGTAGGCGGGTATGGGTATAACTTTGGCGGGTAGTAGGCGGGTATGGGTATTGAAAATGTACCCGTCACGGGTAGGCGGGTACGTGGTGAATTTACAGTCATACCCGCCTCCCCCTCCCCGCATCCAACCGCCCGCCTTATACCCGCCCCAAGCCCAAAATATTAGTTGTCCATAAGTCGTGCATTCAACCCATAAGTCACGACAAGTCTCTCATTCTCCAACAAAACTCAAAACCCTACACCTCTTCAGTCTTTCACGCCTTCACGCCTCCCCCTCTCTCGTTCCCCTTCACGTCGTCTCTCCTCCCTCTCTCATTCTCGACGTCTCAATCTTTTTCTTTAAAGGAAAAATCACAAACTTTTTTCACGAACCACCTCAACGTCTCTGCCTTTTCTTTAAAGGAGATGCTGATTGGGAAATATTGATGTCTTTGCTTTGTGCTTTAGGGTTGTCTTGGTGAGGTCAATTTTTGTGCATTTGTTAAGTTTTACCTATTGGGTTTGTGGAGTTCAATCGAAAAAGTTAAAAAACTTTAGCTTATATAGCTGAAATAATATATGGATTTTGTATACATTTATAATATATAGCTATTTAGGTGGATAATTTTTAGGTTTTCTTGAAAATTTTGTTTTCTTGATTCTTTGTTGTGTAAGGGGGAAGAGGTGAAAAAATTGGAAATGATGATGGTGAAAAAATCCGGAATTCTCCTCTCTCTCTCTCTCTCAAAGAAAATGAGACCGTGACATTATTGATTCTTGACTCAAATTTTTGGGATAATTTTTGGAATTTGAATTTTTGGGATCATGTTGATCACTAATTGATCACAAATGAATTGATTACAAAATATGGCAGGCGGATAAAGACGGGTATTGGCGGGTGACGGATATCCACTTGGATGGTGGAGCGAGTGTGGATTTAGGAATATACCCGCCTAGGCGGGTATGGATGTTGAAAATTGTACCCGCCACAAATGGCGGATATAAAATTTTCTGGTGGGTACGGGTGCGGGGGAGGGTGTACCCACCCCGACCCAATTGCCATCCCTAATTAGAATCCACTTGTACACCTCATTTAGTGATTATGTCAATAGTGACCAGCCTATTCTGCACTGCCATCCACATAATTAACTGGTGTCTCGGTATCATGCCTTTAAGCAGAACCACTGACTTCTGGTGCACTTTAGGTTTTATATATAGTAAGTTGACAATTCAAACATCTTACATGACAAGTTTAAAATCACAAGATTCAAAAGATATTTTAGTATATTGCACACATTTTTATTTAAGATCACAAGATTTAAAAGTCTCATTTTATTCTTTAAACTTTGTGTCCGATAGAACCAACATACTTAAATTCGGAAGGAGGAGTACATATTATTAAATTTTATACATTTATCTACTTGTACAACCACAAATTTTTAAAATGTTAATTTTTAGCTAATTAAGTATAATATCTATTTATGCATATCACATAATCATGCAAAAATCTCATCACAAATTTCTTCTTGGTCTTTCCAAAAGAATGTCATTTTTATATATTTAAAAATAATTTAATTTCAAATTTTCTGTTATACTCTCAACTACATGATTTTATAATCATATACCAATGTTATGACATATTTAAGACTAAAAATTCAAAAAATTTCTTTTTTCCCCCTTAAATTTCGTGTTTTTTAAAAATATGTTGACATAAATGAAACATAGAAAGTAATATTAAGATCGGAGAGAGTACAAAAACAAAAGAAACTATTTTTTAAAAAACACCAAACAATGCAAAAGGAAATTAAAAAGCTTTAATTCGTGGACTCCAATAATGTTTGGATTTAAATCTGTACATAAAATGCAGGAAAGAAAGGGGATGAGTTCAGGAAGCACTCGGTTAATATTATTGTTAATGTTGGGTTTGGTGTTGTGACATTCTACCAAACATATCATTTTAAGTAATGATTTGAATTTAAAAAATGTTGGAACAAATGTCACAACATTCGGGCCAACATTTTATGAAAAACAGTATTGTCTTACTTCACGGAATGAAGCAATATTCATGGAAATATTACTACGAAATAAAAGTGACTTGGCAAGGTAATAGGAGCTAATGACAAATGTGGGAAGAACAAGACAAAGTCATTGCTATGCTTGAGGAACAAGTTCAAGAAGTTAGAGGATTTTACTCCATGATCTTCTCCAACAAACACACCGGCTGCCCACCTTTCCCTCAACCCTCACAACAAATCGATGAGCTTTTCAAGGAAGACTCTCTACTATAAATAGAGAGGATGCTGAAGTGAATCGAGATCCAAAAATAGATTGCAAAAATATCAAGAGAGCTCTCGAGAATTCATTTTAGAAAACTGGATCACAAGTGTTGTATGAGCGTGTTGACAACATTCTGTCCAATATTACAATTGCAGTTTAGATTCTAGATTAGTTTTGTATTTAGAAATTGTAATGATAAGTTGTCTATGTCTATTTAGGTAGATTTTTCAGGCAGAAGTCACAAGTGTTGCCGGATGACATTGTCGCCGACATTTGGAAACTGAATTGGCATTCGAGTTAGTTTATTTCCAGTTTGTTTTTATTGTTCCATAGCATATCCGGACCTAACAAGTGGTATCAGAGCTAACACTTAACACAATAAGTGCTTGGTCCTGTTATTTAAAGTTATAGATCCGGAAAATCCGACTATTGGTAGACTTCCCATTTTAGATGGTTCAAACTATGTCTATTGGAAGATTCACCTACGTTCTCATATCAAATTAGGGCATGGAGATCTATAATCAATGGGTATGTTGTTCCAATGTTGCCGCCAGATGAGAAAGGTGTCATTCTTGTTAAACCTGAATCTGAATGGTCGGCGGAAGAAACCAATAATGCTAGCTTTAACGAAAATGCCTTAAATGCAATTTTTGGATGGATTGATCTGTACATGTTCAAACTCATTCAAAACTGCCACATGGCTAAAGATGCATGAGATACTTTACAAATTCAATGTGAAGGTAATTCAAGTGTTCGTCGAACAAAGCTACGCATGCTTATGAGCAAATATGAACGTTTAAGGATGAAAGAATCATATGATATTAAATCTTATTTTGAAAAGTTGATTGACATCTCAAATGAATGTCAAGTGCTTGGTGAACCTTTAACCAACACACAACTCATTGAAAAGGCTCTACATTCTCTTCCTGAAAAGTTCAATTTAAAGATTTGTATCATTGAAGAAGCTCACAATCTTGCCACAATGGACCTTCATACATTGATGAGCATTCTCAAAACCTATGAGATGAACATTGAGAATCAAAGGAAACTATATAAAAGCAAGAATGTGTCACTTCAAGTTCAATCCTCGGAGAATCAAATCGAAGAAAATGATGAGAACCTTGAAGAAATTGATGAAGGTGTTAATGTTGCCTTACTCACTCGAAAGTACAATTCAATGGTGAGAAAATTCAACAATGAAAGAAATCAATCTAAATATAAACAACATCAAAACCAAGGCTTCAATCAAAAGGTCATCAAGTTCCTTCCAAGTACTCAAAAAGGAAGTCCACTAAGAAGAACCAATTCAGATCATACCAAATTTGATCACAAACAAATCGAGTCTGTGCAATGTGATGCATGCTCGGGCTGGGGTGATTATACTAATGAATGTGCAAACACTCTTAGAAATTTTAATAAGAACATATGGGTCTCTCTTAGTGACGACGAATAAGAAGAGGAATGAGATCAAGAAGTCGAATCATAAGCAATGCTGGTCACTGTTTACGAACAATCTCTGTCTGATAATGAAGATGTTGTCTGTAGTATTGCCTCGGATGTCATGACATTTGCTCCAATATCAGCAACAATATATGCATCCCCATCAACATCTGAGAGGTACATATTCTTTAACTATCCTGATGTTAATTGCTTTAGTGATTTTATTTCTAGTGGTGAGGCTGAGTGTATGGATCAAGTTGAATGCAAAGATGGCATGAGTAATGAATTACAAAGTATTTGTAAATCCTTAATCATAGAATCCAAACAACTTGATAAAAAGGTAAAATCTTTAACTCGTGAAAATGTAGATCTAAAAGGCACAATAACTCGATTAGAGGTTGCACTTACCAAAAAGGATACCGAATTTGGTAAGATTTGTGCAAAATTGGATCTAACCGAAGCAACCTTCTGCAAGCTCAACTCAGGAACTTCAAAATTGAATGAGATACTCAGCTTTAGTAAACATTCACATGCAGGTATTGGATACGAAGACTCTCTCAAAACTATATGCTCTAGTCTGTTTGAAAAAAATGAGAAAATATGCTTTGTAAAGAAAAGGGAATAAATAATAGGTTCTCATATATGTCAAAGAATTTGAAGTTTGTATGTCATCACTGTAACTCCCCTGGACACTTAAAACCATAATGTTTCAAACTTTAAGATTATGTGAGCAAAATGTTGCCTAAAAGGTTGTCCAACATTTCGGATAACATTCGAAGCAACATTTCTGAGTCGAAAGGTAAAAAATATTTTAAGAGAGTTTGGGTTCCCAAAAAGGATGTAACATGTAAAGTTGCTATAACTGCATTAAGAACTAACATTTCAGGTTCTTGGTACTTTGATAGTGGATGTTCTTGCCACATGGCAGGTACAAAGGAGTTTCTAAAGAACTATGAGTCATTCAATGGAGGTAACGTAACTTATGGAGGTGGAAGTAAAAGCAAAATAATTGGAAAAGGGATCTTGAATGTTCCTGGATTTCCAGCTTTAAAAAATGTCTTACACGTTGAGGGTTTAATAGCTAATTTGATTAGTATTAGTCAACTGTGTGATGAAAATCTTGAGGTAAAGTTTAATAAGAATGTATGTGAAGTTACGAATGAAGCTAATGAATGTGTCATGACAGGTACTAGAACATGTGATAATTGATATCTTGTTGCAAGACAAGAAACATGCAATAATGTCAAGATCGATGATACAACACTATGACATCAAAAGTTGGGGCATGTCAACTTTCGCAATTTAGAAAAATTGGTCTCATATGAAGCGGTTAGAGGGTTACTCAATCTTAGCCATAAAGGTAAACCTGTCTGTGGAGATTGTCTGAAAGGTAAGCAAGCCCGTGTTTTCCATAATATTGTTCATTATGATGGACAACATTTAGGTACGTCTCACTATTTTCAATTATTGCACATGGATCTTATGGGTCAAATTGAGGTAGACAGTTTAGGAGGCATGAGGTATTCCTATGTGATAGTAGATGATTTTTCTAGATATTATGGATATACTTTTTGAAAGAAAAATCACAAACTTTTGACATGTTTAAAATTTTGCACTCTAGAATTAGAAACTTGTTTTATTCTCCTATTTTTCGGATTAGATCCGACCATGGAAATGAATTTGAAAACAGCTCCTTCACAAATTTTTGTGAGAAAAAATGATTTTTTAATGAGTTTTCCGCTCTCAAAACTCTTCAACAGAATGGGGTAGCAGAAAGGAAGAATATAACATTGCAAGAAATGGCTAGAGTTATGCTTAGTTCTAAAAAATTGTCAAAACGTTTTTGGGCTGAAGCCTTAAATACTGCTTGTCACATCGCTAATAGAGTCTATTTAAGGCCTAGAACAAAGATGACACCCTATGAGATTATAAATGGAAAGAAACCTAACTTGCGTTACTTTCATATTTTTGGGTGTATTTGTTACATTTTAAATGATAGAGATCATTTGGCAAAGTTTGACTCTAAGAGTGACAAAGGATTTTTTGTTGGCTATTCACAAAATAATCATGCTTATCGAGTATACAATCTAAGGACAAGAACTATACAAGAGTCTGTAAATGTTATTTTTGATGTTTTTTCTGCTCCTACATAAAATACAACTGAAAATAACACTATAGTTTTATGGAAAATGTGCAGACTGTTGAAAAATCAGATGTTGCCCCAAATATTGTCACACTTGAAGCAACATCTGAACCTGAACCAGAGACTACAGCGAGTGTGGATGAGGAGTCAAATGTTGAATTGCTAGATCAAGTTCGAATGGACCCCTCATCAAGGATTAAGAAGAATCATCCAATAGGCCAAATGATAGGGGGATTTTTGAAGGAATTAAAATAAGAGGGAAAGAACCACTCAACTACAGATATATGGTAAGGTATGTGTGTATGTCTACCATATACCATGAGGTTAGTCTTTCTTGTTTTATATCTACTTTAGAACCAAAAAATATTTTAAAAGCACTCAAAGATAATTTTTGGATTCAAGCAATGCAAGAAGAGCTTGAACAATTCTCTCGAAATGAAGTCTGGGACTTAGTTCCTCGTCCAAATAATACAAATGTAATTGGAACTAAGTGGATTTTTAAAAATAAATCAGACGAATCGGGAACAGTTGTGAGAAACAAAGCTCGTCTAGTTGCACAAGACTATACTCGGGTTGAAGAAATCGATTATGACAAGACCTTCGCACATGTGGCTAGAATTGAGTCAATTAGACTGTTACATGTTATTGCTTGCTGCCTGAAAATTACTTTACACCAAATGGATGTAAAAGGTGCATTCTTAAATGGTTATCTAGATAAGGAAGTATGTTGAACAACCAAAATGATTTGAAAATCATCACCGTCCACACTATGTGTACACGCTCAAAAAGGCTTTGTATGGATTGAACAATCCCCTCGTGCATGGTATGGTCGTCTAACTAACTAACTTCTTGAATTTAGTTTTAACCGTGGTAAAACTGATCGTACTTTATTCATTAAACGTCACAGTGTAGTTATTATTATTGCTCAAATTTACATAGATGACATAGTCTTTGGTTCGACCTCACAGTCTTATCTATGTCATCAACATTTGAAATGAGCATGATTGGGGAACTAACTTTTTTCTTAGGTTTGCAGATTAAGAAAAGTGAAGATGGAATTTTCATCTCACAAAGTAAATATGCTAAAAATCTAGTTAAGAGATTTGGTTTGGAGAACACTGTATAAATGAAGACACCAATGGGTTCGTCGCAGAAGGTATGTAAGGATAACGTTGGTGAAAATGTCGATCCAATATTATATCGACCTATAATAGGTAGCCTTGTTTATCTTACTGCTAGTCGCCCAGATATTATGTTTAGTGTTTGTGTTTGTGCCCATTTTTAAGCCTGTCCCAAAATATCCCACTTAAATGATGTGAAACGTATTATCCGATATGTTGCTGGCACATGTGAGTTGAGAATTTGGTATTCCAAAGACACTAATCCTAACTTAATAGGATTCAGTAACTCAGATTGGGCTGGAGATGTGGATGATAGAAAAAGTACAAGTGAGGGATGTTTTTATCTTGGCAATAATCTTATTTCATGGTATAGTCATAAATAAAACTGTGTCTCACTTTCAACTTCTGAATCTAAATATGTAGCAACTGGAAGTTGTTGCTCTTAATTAATATGGCTAAGACACATGTTAGACGACTATAGATTTTCGAGCAACATTTTGATTTTGTACTGTGATAATTTTAGTGCTATAAATATTTCCAAAACCTAGTTCAGCACTCACGTACAAAACATATTGATATTAGACATCACTTTTTAAGAGATTTAGTAGAAAAAAACTAGTTCAAATTGAACATGTTGACACTCTTCATCAACTAGCTGATATTTTTACAAAAGCTTTGGACCATGAGAGATTTTATAGTTTGAAGAAATCTCTTAGTCTTTGTAATCTCTAAAAATGCATTTTTGGGGAATGTTAGATGAAATATTGTCTAACATTTCATGTGACATTTACCTATGTAATATCATAAACTGATTATTGTTGCTGCATAGTGCATTAATTTTGGTCATACAAGCATGATCCTTCAATAAGAATGTGATTCCAACGTGATACCGTTCTCTGCGATGATATATAAAATCATATATATCATAAAAATTGAGTATCAAAATAAGTCAAAGCCTTAACAAATGATTGGCAACTGTGCAAAATGGGCAAAACCCTTTGAAAAGATATTATTCCTATTCTATAGGAGTATCGAGTGCTTAAACAGAAATTTTGAAAATACTAAATTAAGTATTCTCACTTTTGACACGAGAAACCATTTTTGTATGTGTTTTATGATTAGACCAAGGACACGATGGAAAAATGTTACATTGGTCTAGTGATCAAACTCATAAATTATGTATAAAACGTGTCTTGATTTGTTTCAACTATGAAAAATTCTTGAAGGATCAAAATACTTGTGTCGTCCAAAATGTTGACAACATTGTTGTTGACATTTTCAGATTATGATAATTGTTGGGATGTTGTTCTTAACTGATTTCAGAAAAATTAGATTTTTCTCCCTATTTGTGTGCCTTATTTTAATAGGAATTTCAAAACTTTAAAATGATAAGATTAAATTTCTACCGTGATGCTTATTAATTTATCCCAAATTTTTAGGTGTTAGTTATTAGATAAATCTCTAACTCGTAAAACTAAGGATTTTGTTTTGCTTAGAAAAATTTGCCATGTATATAAATATTCCTCTTATTTGCTATTTTCTTTTCACATAAGATTTTCCCGAAAAATCACATCACAACCTTGGTAAAACCCCTACCTAATCGATGAAACCTTCATCATTTCAAACCCCATCGTCTTGAAAAACCCTAAACCCTCAAAAAAATTCTCTCAAAACTCACCGATGAAAACCTCTCCAATGTCAACACCTATGTCGACCAACACACCCAACAACACTCCCATGAGCACCAATCCACCTCAATAATCATGCACATCTTCTTCTCCATACCTGCCTGAAAACATGTGTACATATATTGTTCTTAGAGGTGATGAGGAACCACTAGACATCAATTACCCCGGGGATGACAATAATCCCATAGATGTAGATGCTGCATCAGATTATTTGACCCTAGGTAAAAGACTCAGTTCCTCCTCCTTCCCTACTCGTAGATCGAGTAGAGTATTCAAGAGAACAGTCCAACATGAGCCTAGTATCAAGAAGTCCAGATTTGAAACTAATGCACATGCTTGCTCAAGCAGTGACACTGAAGATATGGACTTTGAACCGTCCTCCGAAGAAACTGAAGAAGAACCTACTGCCTCTATTCCTCAAAGTGTGTCTCAAGACGAAGAAATTCCTGATGATACCCCACTGATGAGATTCTGTCCCAGAGGAATTTCCAGTCGTGCTAAAACAGATGTTTCCCAAAATGTTGCCGATGAAGCCACAACATCTCAAGCAACATTTCAACAGACTTCAGAAGAGACACCAACACCATCCTCCTCCAGCAAAATCGAATCTGACTCTGATTTTTGAGGTAAATATTTGTTCAGAAAAGTTCTATTCCAAAGCTAAATTTGATAAATGGGATTGGTATAAGAATATAGTTACCAGGGCTGAAAAAATGTTAGATATAGCCTCATGTTCAGAATATGGTTTGGTTGAGTTCCTCAATGATAGAAAGCTACTTAAAATTGTAACTGAGAAAGAACCATTCATTGATGAAGTAATTAGGTTGTGTTTATGCGAACTTGAATTCTTGTATAGAAGATGCCTCCTCAAAGAAATTTGGGAAGGTATACCTCTATAACAAAATTTATCGGTTTACACCCTTAATTATTAATCAATGTTTGGAAATTGAGCATGAAGAAAGAAGTAGCACTACAGAAAGAGCAACAGGGAATAAGGATGAGATAATTGAATATCTCACTGTATAATGAAGAAATGAATCCCTCGATGCCCTGCTTCAAAGTTAACTGCCTTATTCTCCACCCTCCATAAGATTGCCATTCACAATTGCCTCCCTTCACTAAATTAGTCAATTGTAACAACCGATCAAGCCTCACTGTTGTTCAACATTGGAAAAGATTAAAAGTTAACTTAGGAAATACGATTTCTATCAAGTAGCCAATTTGGTAGAGACAGAGTCAACTTTAATCCTTCTCTTTCCCTCTCAGATCTACCAAATCCTAACTACCTAAGGATTTAAGCCTAAAAGATAAGATATTTTAGGGAAAGCTCCTGAGGTATATTCAGTTAACAAGGCAATTTTGAAAAGCAAAGAAAGAATTATTGACCTTTCATGGAAAAAGGAAGCTGACAGTGAGAATGTTGTCAGAAATGTTACACACATTCAGGGCAACACTATCTCTGGACAGTCACCTCTGACAACTGAATGGTTAGTTGGTCAAATTTCCAAGATCAACCAATAAATTTCAGAGGTTGATACTGCCAGAGATGCATTAGTTCAGGCCAAAGATGCATTAGTTCAGGCCAGGGACCAGTTATTACTGTTGCTTTCTTCCCAAAAAGGGGGAGATGAAGTATTAACTGGATGATTGATTGTTGAAACATTGGTTTAAAATTGACATTTGAGTATTTTCTTTTGTATATTGGATGATCTGTATATTAATGTATGTGCTAATATTATGTTTAATTTTATATCTTGGTATACACTGGTATACATATGTTGTGATTGTATGCCATCACAGATTAAGGGAGAGCATAACTATAATCATAGATGTTGGGAGACACTGCCTTAAGTCATTTGGACATGTTATAATCGGTTTTGTGAAGAAAGGCAAAAAAAGGGAGAATGTTAATGTTGGGTTTGGTGTTATGACATTCTATCCAACATATCATTTTAAGTACTAATTTGAATTTAAGAAATGTTGGAACAAATGTCACAACATTCGAACCAACATTTATGAAAAACAGCTTTGCCTTACTTCATGGAATGAAACAATATTCGTGGAAATATTACTACGAAGTATAAGTGACTCGGCAAGGTAAATATGAACTAATGAAAAATGTGGAAAGAACAAGTCAAAGTCATTGCTATGCTTGAGGAACAAGTTCAAGAAGTTAGAGGATTTTGCTCCATTATTTTCTCCAACAAACACATCGGCTACCCACCTTTCCCTCAATCCTCACAAAAAATCGATGAGCTTTTCAAGAAAGACTCTCTACTATAAATAGAGAGGATGCTGAAGTGAATCGAGATCCAAAAACAGATTGAAAAAATAACAAGAGAGCTCTCGAGAATTCATCTCAGAAAACTAGATCACAAGTGTTGCCTGGGCGTGTTGACAACATTCTGTCTAATATTACAATTGCAGTTTAGATTCTAGATTAGCTTTGTATTGAGAAATTGTAATGAGAAGTTGCCTATGTCTATTTAGGTAGATTTTTCAGGCAGAAGTCATCTGCGACTTCAACGTTTAATTCCTTTCCGTTTTATCTTGTATATTTGTAAAGAAAGGAATTTGTAATTTTTGTATATAATAAATATATACAATACTTTCGGTCATTGACCGTCATAAGTTATATAATATATATAACCTATGTAAATTTTAAACCTTTGTGTTTTTTATTTTTCCGCTGCATTTACTCTTTAAAGTTTCCGTTTTATCGAAGTGTTGTCCTTGATGCCGGATGACATTGTCGCCGACATTCGGAAACTGAATTGACATTTGAGTTAGTTTATTTTCAGTTTGTTTTTATTGTTCCGTAGCATACCCGGACCTAACAATTATTGACCACCCCCAACAAAGTAATGACAAGAATAATAAATAAAAAATTCACTTTTACAACCCTGAGAAATTATTATAAGCAATATAATAAACATGTAGCACAAATATCGCATAAATTAAGTACGCACAAGTTTGACATTTAATAAAAAATGCATAATCAAATATCAAGAATAATACGCATGATAAAGACTAACTTTTACATAGAAATCGAAAGTTTCAGTCAATTATATATGCGTCGCACACTATCAACGATTCTCCTAGACAAGTGACTCATGAGGAACGAATCCAATCCATCTGCAACAATTGAGTTGTGAACAACTCACCCGTCTTAAGATAGCATGTAATGGATGTCTATAACATTATCCTAGCATATATAGAATGTATATTTAGTCATGTCACAGTTTAACAAATAATGTACAAAAGGTGGAGTAATATGCCCCAAATATTACCTAGTTACTGCATATATACTCATCACATTATATATATGGTACATCATGTACTTAATATATGTAAAATAAAATATTTTTAAAAAAAAATTCTTTAAAGTCAAAATCTTAACTTACCTCGATTCAAACGAAGTTAATTCCTCTGGATACAACTTTTTCATGCTCGAACCAACAAAAGACTCAACTTTATTAAACAAGAAAAATGCTCATTAGCATCAAATAATGATATTGTGCTCATTTTTATAATATATATGAGATCTAAGACAAAGTAAACTAAAAAGTCAATCCGAGCTCACATGATCAAACTCCAAAATTCATATCCGGATCATAGACCCATGAGACTAAATATATACTTAGATGTTTATTTTGAGTTCATTTTCTAGCTCAAATCATTAATTTATCAATTCTAGAGCTTAGTCAACAAATCCTCAAAATCTACTATCTAATTCATATTTTAATGATAGAAATTAATGGATAATCATGATATAATCACAATGGTGTATAGAACAGTTACCCTCAATATATAATCAAGATTCTTGCTCAAAGTCACCCCAATCCGAGCTTTCAATATTAAAAAATGGTGAAACAATGAATAAAATTTGAAACTTAATCATAGAATATTTTTACAATAATTAATTGTACATCTCCTATATTAGGTAGAATTATATTTCTCTTGTAATTAGGATTGATTAGTTACCTAGTTTATAGCAACGTAAGTAACTAATCAATCTTAACTACAATAGAAATATAATTCTACCTAATATAGGAGATGTACAATTAATTATTGTGGAAATATTCTATTACTTAATTATAATACCAGAAAGCATTTCCTCATTTCAATTGCGGCATAAGGAGCGAAATCGCGGTTCAAAAATTTCTACACCAATGCAATCACGCCAAGTCTTTGCCGATAGCATCGAAGGAATAACCCACACCCCTCATCCTTTTTCGAGATCGCGCAAAGCAGAGGCATATCTAGCCTTGTAGATAGGGGTTCAATTCCCTAATTTTCGACGTGAAGAATAAATTTATGTGTAAAATATTTACTAAAATTGTAATAAATAGTAGATATGAACTCATAATTTTAAAAATATTCAATGCTAAGAATCTTAAGATTGAACCCATAAGATTTTAAATTCTGAATCTGCCGCTGACGTAAAGTCTAGTGATCGTGTAACTTACTAGTTTTTCCTTCTTCGCAAACGCACTAAGGGAACCGTGATCGCGCAGGTATGCTCCATAAAAGAAAATCTGCAAAAATCAAAGTTCCACAATTGTGTCGAAACACACCCTAGCCCCTCCCAGTCCCAATTCAAACCATGCAATGAACAAGACCTCAAGACATAAATTATAGATTGAATACTGAAAAAGAGGGTTTAGATTGTTACAACATCTAGATAAATTTTTCGTGTGTTCACACGCTCAATATATGTGATATGCATGTTATGTGTCATGTCAAAAGTGTTCAATAGGTCATATATAGTCTTACTTTAGGTGATCACTGGGTGCAGTGGCTGAGCTAGCTTGCGACAAAAGGTTCAACTGAATTTATTTGTCCAAGAATTATATATTCTGTAAATAGGGTAAAGGAATTTTTTTTCTAGTTATATATTAAGCAAGCTGTGCCGAGTCTCAAAAAAACTTTTTGGCTAAATTTGAAAATTCGTACCATCGCGCTAAAAGATTTATTTGTGTCTAGAGTGTTCAATTTTAAATATATATATATATATATATATATATATATATATATATATATATATATATATATATATATATATATATAAATATATATAAATAATAGAATTTGAACTATATACATAGTATAATATTTTGGTGAATGATGTTCAATTGACCGCCCTTGAATGGTTGTAGCTCCGCCACTGAATTTACATCCTAATCTTTCTTTATAGTATATTTCTTAGGCATTCCCTCTAGGATCCAAAAGACTTGTAAAGCACTTTCATGCCATGTGAGGGCATGTTAAGACCAGGCTGAAGATGCGCAATTAGCTGTAGAACAATGAACATGGGTAATACTCCTCTATAATTTAACATTTAACTTTTCATTACCTCTTAAAACGTTAACTACATCTGTTGTGAAGCCACGTTATGTTGGATGTGTTGGAAATTTGTCTTTGGTGGGGGTTGCGTCCACCCATATTTAATGACCTAAATACTAAGGTTCCGCATGTTGGAGGCTTTGTCTCTTCACACGTGCATAATCTACTAAGTGAGTAAATGAACGTAGGGTCAAAGATCGTCAAATTTCGTTAAGAAATGAAAGAGATATTGGTCCACGAAGTAAGGTGTTTGAGGCATGAAAATATGGTGTGAGACAAATCTACCACATTGGTGGGAAAAGGAAGAATTGTTCTTTTTATAAGCCTAAAAAATGGATAAGGGTTTGGGACCCCAATGGGTAACCCATGTGTTTGAAGGAGGGATGACCTAGGTGTGCTTGAGTTCGATGCTAAGTCCACACACGCCGCCGCCGCCTGCCCGTCGGGTCCGGGCTCGGGTCGTGGGTCGTGAGCTTCTTCAAGAAAGATAAAATTAGGAAGAGGAAGGCAAAACGTTTCTGCCTCTTGGGCTGATTTTGGAGCATTGAATCTCCATTAGGCACTTGAATTCGACCATTATTTGGCTAGTTGTAACCCCTCAATGAGTGTCATTACATGACTATTGAAAGGCATTAGTTGGCTAATTGAGAGGTCATCCTCCTAAACACTATCTATTGAGGTCTTACTCTTATTTGAGGGCAATGGAGTAGAAAAAGCAGAAACAGTAGAAATAAAAGAACAGAAACTCTTCCGTTTCCTCTAAATTTTCCATTCTTCAGCAAGTCGTTTCATGTTTGTTTTCTTCGCCAGAATCAACATATTTGCTTTGTAGTGTTGATTGGTTGTTGTTTTATCTTGGGAGACTATTGCCCGCTAACGTAAAACATATATACGGGGCAATCTTGTCTTAAAGACAGAGAGTCATCTCTCGATTCAGCCACAGTTGTAACAATCCAGATTTAGTGTTTCTTGATTTCAGGTTATCAAGATTCAAGATTCAACAAGCTTGCGGCAATTATAATCTTCGCTGCTTGTTTATCCTTTCAAACACTTGTAATATTTATTTACTTCCCGTACTACTTTGATTCTAACAATTATATTCAACAGGATTTGCCTAGTTTTGCCCCCACTCCAAAGGCGGCTTTAAATTATATTGATAATGTAAACAAAGAATTTCACTATCAATAAAGTTTAATCTATGTAGTTGGTTAGTTACCATTTCTATGGGTTACTAATTATAGTATTTGTTTGCCATACTTTAACCAATATATGTATATGTAAACATTAAAAAAAAAGTAATACTATATGAGTATGAACACAGTAATGGACTGTCTGCAATACTGTATTATGAACTATACCATAAAATCATCAAAAAGTTAGTATCAAGCCTGAAAATGTAATAGGATCAAATAAAAGTACGAGAATACGCAAATGAACAGTGCGATGAACTAATGACATTTTGCATATTTATGAACTTCGTTAAAAATTACTGTATACTACTAGCATTATTATTTACTATCAGTAGTAATTTTTTAAGCTATTAATTGTTTACTACACTAATGAAGAGTGTGATGTACTATGATTACTGCTTTAGGTTCTATTTGGAAAGCCATCAGGTAATTGGAATTAGTGTAATTACTAGGATAGTAATTACATAGTATAGTAATTACGAGGATCTGTTTGGTTATTATAACGTAATTACAATGTAATTATAAGTATATTGTTTGGTTGCACATATGTAATTACACAGTATGAGTAGTTTAAAAATAAAAATTAATACTTGAAAATATGTACCTTTATAAATGATAGATTAAATTAGGTATTTAAGATACATATTATATTTTTAAAATATATTAATTAATAATCACATATTTGTAAATAATATTGTAAAAGTAATAGTATATTTTTAAATTAATAATGTTTTAATTTAATTAATTATAAAAATTAAAAGTACACATTTTGTAAGAACATCATGGGTTGTATATATGTTTGACAAAAAAAATTAATATTAATACATATAATGTCACAACACTATTCAAATGTTTGAGAAAAATAATAATCTATCAATTATAAGTGAAAAATGAATAATATGCAATGTAAAACAACAAGTGAATACTACTAAAGCGAATAAACTGAAATCACAACTATACCTAAATTCAAAAATCAAAAAATAATAATTTAACATGATACTTTTATGCCAAATTTCAACATAACATAAAATAAGTTCCAACATAACTTAAGTAAATATAATTCAAAATAAAGTGAAAACATTTATAAGTCTATAACTTCATTCTACTCTGTAATTATATTTTAATAACATTACTCGTTATATGTCAAGTTTGTTAATGACTCATTCTTTCTAATATTAAAAAGTGTAATTTCAAAAACTAGGATAATAAAATGAAAGATTAATATAAAAAATATTTTAAAAAATAAAAATACTTTAAAATGTAAATAAAAATAGAAATAAAAAAGGGCAGCCCGGTGCACTAAGCTCCCGCTATGCGTGGGTCCGGGGAAGGGTCGGGCCACAAGGGTCTATTGTACGCAACCTTAACTCACATTTCTACAAGAGGTTGTTTCCACGGATTGAACTTATGACCTTCAGGTCACATGACAATAACTTTACCAGTTATTCCAGTACTCCCCTTCAAATAAAAAAAATATAAATAAAAAATATAAATATTTTTTAAAATAAAATTAATTTAAAATGTAAAAATAAAAAAAAGAAATTAAAATAGTAAATTAATTAAAAATAAAAGAATTTAACATAAAAAGAAAAAAGAAAGAAATTAAAAAGTAATCTTGTAATTACAGTGTGTAATTACACATAATTCTCAACTCCCTCAAAATTGAAGAATATAATTACCCCTCCGAATTATACCCAATTATATGATGACCATATAATTACTTAATCTATCAAACATGTCAAATTGTGTAATTACACTCAATTTCAATTACATAGGTAACTTTCGAAACATGCCCTTAATTCAAATTTGAGAGTCCCACATGCAATTGTAAATTCAAAAATAGGGATATATAAATGCATGACAGTAGTGTATCTACTGTCTCGAGTCTGTCTCCTTCGAATATGCCCATTCAAATCTTGGAATCTTCTCATTATCTCTTTCCCCTTTTTTTCTCTGTCTCTTTTTTTCTTTTTTAATAGTTCCTCCTATTGCCAAGTTACTTCTTATGTCTTTGTATAATTTAATTTATAGTGTCTACTAACTAATTCGAGTTTGGAACTTAAATGATCCAAGAAAAGACAAAAGTGATTAAAGTAACCAAAAAAATTACCAAACTATTTTTTATGTATTTTTTATGCGTTATATAAAAATGCATTTTTGTTTTCTTCTCATAGGGCCTTTAAAGTTCAGCTTATAACAAAAGTAAAGCAATTTCTGGGAGAAAACAGTTGCCGCTGTAACACCACATGCTAACAGCTAATCTCCAATAATTAACAAAATCAATGAAAACGGCACCGCTAAACTTCTTAGTATGTGATTGTTCTAAACGTATCAGTTTTGTAACATATATTATTAGATTATTTGCAAGCTGAAGGGATGACATTATTATTAAGCGGAAACATAGTATATTTTAAGTTAGTGAATGCGAAATTCATTGCACTTGATAACTCATGTAATGTATAGTTGTTTACACCATATTCATAGTTCGAGTTAAAGGTAGCAGGTATGAAATTTGAAGTTGCATTAAATTTTGAATTAAAACTTTAAAAAGATGAGAAAAACTTTTAAACCTATTTTTCAAACTTTAAATTTTATTTTTTAAGTTTGAAATTGAAATTATGGGCTAATATGATAAACATACACTTATTAAAATAATCTCTAAATATTTTCACTATTTTGAAACGAGGTCTATAGACGATAGAATTTATTAGTGATAAAACTGGAGTATGGCAAAGTTTCTTCAATTTGTTAGTAAATGGTAAAACCTGCCAATTAACCATTTAAAAAGGACCAAAAGAGAAATAAGTAGAAGAGGTCAACTGTTACCTAATTGCAAGTCGTTGGCAGCTGGAGAAATTTCAATTAATAATGAAGAAACTAAACGCCTAGTCCAAAAATGTATGACCTAGTCGAAAGTACCCCTTCGACTTTTCTTTGGTGACTCATCAGTCAAACTTTTGCAAGGAAAATCTCAGTTTATTTTATATTACGATAATAAATAATTTTCTAACTTGTTTAGGATTAAAATTATAGTACGATAAATAATTTCTATTGGCATATATTATGAATCTACTTATTCATTTCACTAATAAAAAGTATCTATTTTTTCACTAATTTTTCATTGAAAAATATTTAGTGGTTATTTCTCACTGAATATCGGTGGGAAAAATCAAAATAGTTATATTTTCACACTGAGAAATTACAAAATTTTCCAACATTTCAATGGAAACCTGTTTTCCACCATGTGTTTTTTCAGTGACATAGTTCGATGAAAATGAAGTGAAAAAATTATATTTTATAGCACAAATTTTCATTGAATATCGATGAAAAAAAACTTTATGTCTAATATTATTTCACTTTATTTGGATCCACTTCATTGTATTGTTCAATTATTTAAATTCCTTAACAACAAAGTTCTTCTCCATTCGCTACTGACATATAAATCTTTAAGCAAATTTAAAAGACTCCTAACAACTCTGGACATAACCTCGTGATTAGATCCTACTTTCAAGTAAAAAGTGCCATTTATATGAATCTATTTATGAAAGTTTTTTAATAGATTGCTCAAAATTTTAATTCAATCGCATGTTACATGATAAAAATCTTGCATTAGCAAAATCAATCTTTAGTCGTACAAAAGAGTGAGCTAATTAGGTTAACACGGAGTTGCACTAACTTCAATATATTATTCATCACATAATGACCTATAGGAGATTAATAATATCCCATAGTAATTAAAGTCCACATAAAATGCTCCTATTACTAAATTTGGAAAACTACATAGATCTGGACCCTTTATAGTTCAAATTCAAATACTTAACTTTTCTATCTAACCAGAAATCTATACAAATTCAAGTATGTGGGATTTGTATTAAGTAAAGTAGAAAAGATTTTGAAATAAATAACTAGTCCAATTAGAGGAGTGTTTATCATAATCAAATCTTTAATTATATTATTATTCTATATAAAGTTTTCCTATTACTAATTTTGGGGCAAATTACATAGATCTGCAGTATTCTCACATTCACATATCAAATTCAAACACTTTTTAACTTTTTTTTTATCGAGCAGCAAATCTATACAAATTCATAGCGTGTAGTATAAAAGATTTTGAAATAACTCCATCAAATCTATAACTAGTCACACTAGAGGAGTATTTATCATAATCAAAATCCTTAATTTTCAGAAAATGATAATTTATTTTTTAAAATAAATGACTAGTTATAATTTTGGAAAGATGTTTAAAAAAAATATTTCATATTCTAAATTCATTGTTTCTAATTGCATTGACACTATACCGAATTAAACACTAAAGAGCCGACTCAGACTCGACTCAACTATATTTTAACAAAGCTAAATTTAGCTCAACTCACGTTCAATTCGATGTTGTAAGAAGCTCAATTGAGTTTGGCTTGATTGGGCTCCTATGCCTAATCACAATCAAATCCTTAATTGAAAAACTATTTTGAAATAAATTACTTTAGTTTTAATTTTTGAAAAGGTGTTTGAAAAATAAAAGAAAAAGAAATAGTACTATGTATTCCCTTTGTCGGTAAAAGATTGTAATTTTCTCGTACCAGTTGACACGTTTCTATGTTAAAACGCTAAAATGCCGCCTTAGTATTAGGAAAATACAGTGAAGTCAACAACAATAGTAGATTTCTTTCTATATAAACCACAACACATCTCCCTACTTCCCTTGTAACTCCAACACCCCTTTTGTTTTCCCTCATTCTTGAGATCCAATAGTTGCAAACCATGGCAGGAAGTTCATCAGTGTCCCCCACACCATTATTGAAAGATGAGCTTGATATAGTCATACCCACAATAAGAAATCTTGATTTTTTGGAGATGTGGAGACCTTTTTTTCAACCATATCATCTCATTATTGTTCAAGATGGTGACCCTTCTAAGAAAATTCATGTACCTGAAGGGTTTGATTATGAGTTGTATAATAGGAATGATATTAATAAGATTCTTGGTCCTAAAGCTTCTTGTATATCATTTAAGGACTCTGCTTGTAGGTGTTTTGGTTATATGGTGTCTAAGAAGAAGTATATCTATACCATTGATGATGATTGCTTTGTAAGTATTATCTTGAATTTTTTTACCCCTTTGTTGTTGTGATTACTCAGTTTTGTCTTGTGGGTGTCAAAAAAAATTGGATCTTGGTGATTACTTAATTTTATTTTGTGTGTGTCAAGAAAAATTGGATCTTGGTGTATTTTTTGATGGTAGTGTCAACTTTTGTGTTTTGTTTGGTGAATTTTACCTTTTTTCTTTGTGGTTACTTAGTTTTGTTTTGTGGGTGTCAAGAAAATTGGATCTTGGGGGGGTTTTAAGTGTCAATTTTTGTGTTTTCTTTGGTACTCACTTGGGGGATTGACTAGGGGTTTGGAAGAGTAGAAGTGTTAAATTCTATTAGCAGCTCTATAATTTATATGGATCTCTTCAACTAAGTTAGGTTTGGGTGTTATTTTATTTGGACCTTGGAGATCCAATTAAGAACATGCTAATGCAGCTATATGGTATTTGCAAATCCTTTTATAGCCTAAATCTCTTCTTTTGGTCAAGTTTCATGTGGTTATACATTTAATGCTACTCTCTATATGAAGATTTTGTGAAATAAATTGGGGTGACATTGTTAGTTTATAAGACAATTTATTTTATGTTTTATACCATTAGGACTACTTTTTTTTTCTTGCATTGTTATAAAAATAAAGGGATCAGCTTGATCTTGGTGTATTTGAGCCAGATCTAGTCCTTGTTGCTTTCTTTGTCCTCCCTGTTTTGGTACGTGGCCTATTGGCTGATTTGTGATTTGAAGTTACCTGTAATGTAATTATGCTACATCACTTCATGATACCTCCTTTTGGAATTGAGTGTTTTTATGTGATAATCTTTGTTGATTGACTTGGTCCCATGCAATAATGAGATCTATTTTCAAATAATGACTTCATATATAAGGGGAAGCTTTTCCATGTTAGGCCCATATATTTGGCAATTGTGTCACACTTTTGACCAATTTATCCAATCATACATGCTCCCTCCGTCCCATTTTAAGTGTCTTAGTTTTATTTGATCATGTTGTCTTAAATTAAAGATGTGTGTAGTCATTTATATCTTTTGGTCTTAAACTTGTCACGTAGTATGTTGGAATTGGAGAACTTACTAAATATAGAACTTACTAAATATAGAAAGACTCTTTTTGGGACATATCAAAGTAAAAAAGTAAGACACTTAAATTGAAACGAAGGGAGTACTTCTTTAATAGGATAATAATCCTATTTGATTGGCTTGTTCCTATTAGCAGTGGAGCCCGGGATTAGAAAAAATGTAAGAATGCCACATCAGCCTTTTGAACTTGCTACCTAAAGCCTATTTTGAGCTGCCTTTACTGCTTCACTAGAAGCTTTCCTAATGTCAAGGTGATTCAACAATTTAATTATATACGAAAAAATTGTCTTTTCTACTTGCTCAATATAATTTTCTGATGAAGGGATTCACCCTTGGCCTAATGCCCTTGATCTGATAGTTGATTCTGCTTGTTATTAAATTGATCACATGCTGAACTCTTGTTGCTTGCTAATGTTCAGGTAGCCAAAGATCCATCTGGCAAAGACATCAATGCACTTGAGCAGCACATAAAGAACCTCCTGTGTCCTTCCACTCCACATTTCTTTAACACTTTGTATGATCCATACAGAGAAGGTGCAGATTTCGTTCGTGGATACCCTTTCAGTATGCGTGAGGGCGCTCAAACAGCTGTTTCTCACGGTCTGTGGCTCAACATCCCTGACTATGATGCACCTACTCAACTTGTTAAGCCACGTGAGAGGAACACGAGGTATGTATTTTACCCATAAATCAAATCTTAGAGCTTATTGAATTTGTCATTGTGGTTACCTTTGGTTAACTAGTTAACATTAACATCTGTACAATTTCCAGATATGTAGATGCTGTCATGACAATTCCTAAAGGCACTTTGTTCCCCATGTGCGGAATGAATTTGGCATTCGACCGTGAGCTTAT
This sequence comes from Anisodus acutangulus, assembly GCA_029783415.1. Lineage (NCBI taxonomy): Eukaryota > Viridiplantae > Streptophyta > Magnoliopsida > Solanales > Solanaceae > Anisodus > Anisodus acutangulus. Next base: position 10,486,903 of record CM056493.1, on the reverse strand, counting down.
TGGACCTGCAATGTACTTTGGCCTCATGGGTGATGGTCAGCCAATTGGTCGCTACGACGATATGTGGGCTGGCTGGTGCATTAAGGTAATATCTGTTCTTTGATTTCTACATTAATTTGAGAAATGATTAAGCAATATTAACTATAAGAACTTGATTAAGACCAAAAACATGGTATTGTTTTTGCCCTCCATTAAATTTTTGGTCTAGTATTCCTCTTGCTGTTAGGAAAAAACTCTCGTTTGACCTTGACTCTTAATAGAGCTCCAACCTAAGGGTAATTTTAGACCATAGTCAGAAGTTGAGGGCAAATCTGGACATTTTTTCTCAGAAAAATGAACATGTGTCCAACCCTTTCACGCTGAAACTTCATCAAGGGAAAGGTCAGATACAAGACAATTTAGAAGGACAAAATTGAACAATTTCGAATAATCTGAGGATACATTTTGGAAATTTTATTGTTTTAGATTTGTTGCTTGTTAAGATAAAAAGCTGGTTAGAGTCAGAGACGAATCTAGGATTTCTAGAACATGGGTGCACCACTAAAAAAGAAAAAAATGTATTAAGTGGGAATTGATCCCTAATCCTCTAGTCAAATAACTCAACCTTCAACCAATGAACCATTTAGCCCTCTTGTAGCATGGATGCTAGCATATAATATTATACCAATTTTAGAAAATATATACATAAATATATCTAGTTTTACGGAGAGACCATGGGTTTACTTGCCCCAAATTTAACATATAAGTTCGCCTCTGGTTTATGATAATTGATACACCTGGGGCTCCATCATAGTAACTTAACCCCAAGACTACCTTGGATGACATTTTTTGTGTATTGAAGCATCTTGGTTGAGTGAAAGAATCCTAACGGTGAATCATCTGTTTTATAGGTTATATGTGACCATTTGGGACTGGGTGTCAAGACTGGTCTGCCCTACATATGGCACAGCAAGGCAAGTAACCCTTTTGTTAATCTTAAAAAGGAGTACAAAGGCATCTACTGGCAAGAAGAGATCATTCCATTTTTCCAATCTGTTACTCTTCCTAAAGAGTGCACAAGTGTTCAGCAGTGCTATATCGAACTGTCGAAACAGGTGAAGGATAAACTTTCCAATCTAGACCCCTATTTCACCAAGCTAGCAGATGCCATGGTTACATGGATTGAAGCCTGGGATGAGCTCAACCCTACTGGGGAAGGCTTGGCTAAGCTTTCGATCGCGAATGGCCCGGCAAAGTAGGTTCCATTTAACTTATGGTCCCTCACTTTTACACATTGAGGTATTTATCTGTTTACTTGTTTAATTTTGGTCTAGGATTTTACTTTAATGTAGACTCTAGATTTTGTTACTCTTGCAGAGATTGTATTATTTATTTGTTGAATTTAATACCAAACTTGAGAGTTGAGATTATCCATGTTATCTACTTTGCTCATCACTTGAGAGTTGAGATTATCAATGTTATCAACTTTGCTCATCACTGGATGAATTCAGTTATGGAAAATAGTTCTTTTCATGCAAATATGCTAAGTTTATATGATGATGCTGATTGCAACCTTTGAGCAGAGGTAGCTTAATGGTGTAGTTTATTGTTACCTAGATCACAGCATATCAACTAATTAACCAAGTCCCAATCCTAAACTAGTATACGTCGTCTAGGTTGTGTTGAAGATTTTGATCTCGATTGAGACTGGTTATTTAAGATACGATTATGTTTTGCGAAAGTTGCATACTATTGCTGAGTAAACCACATCATAGTGATATATAAATACACACATTGGCATCAAGATTATGAGTTAAAGGTGTGGATTTGAGTGATGTCTGTTCTCCATTTCTGAAAATACTAACCTCAAATCTCAAGTTCATACTTGTCCTGGTAAAAAACTACTATACTTGTTTTAGGGAAAACCACCTTTTAAATTTGCACCAGCACAACATATTAGCTGATGGTTGGAAGTAAAACTGGAGACGTAAGATTTCCTCCCTAACAATTTACATTAGTCCTTCACAAATTCGTTTCTTATTTTATCTTTTTTACAAAGAAACTTTTATTTTTACACATAAGAGGTCATTTTCTTATGTTCAAATTATAAGTGGCCATGGAAGATCATTTACTCTGACCAACACGGGGATACATGTGTTTAAAAATATAGTATCATTTGATAGTAACTAAATATTCATCCTTTTGACTAGTGATAACTTTTGCAAATCAATTTGAGGAATGATAAGAAAATTTAGTCTAGATGCTTAAGTTAACCCACATTGACAACTCTAATTAATTTCCTTTGCGCTTTTTTTTTTTTTTTTTGGCTTGATGAATTCTGAGGAACTTCGACCCCAAAAATAAAAATCATATTGCTATATCACAACTGAATGTTAAGCATTATGTGATCACAGATTAGACCGAATAGACCAAGGCTTGTAACATTTCTAATATTTAGAGACATTTTTGCCATCGGTCTAGATAGAAAACTCAAAAAAGTAGCAAATAAGAGAGTACTTAAGATTCGAGCCACCCGTCGACCTGTCAAGTTAACCCTGAACATATGTATATCGATCTAACTTGAAGCAAATAATGGAATTCGGGGAGTCGCATACCGTTATGCAACTTATATGTAGAGCTCTAACAAGGATTAACTCTGACCCGTGGGCCTACCGGCCTAGTCATTCATAAATTCATTCACTAGATTGATCATAAGCGAGTGATGATGTATTACTTCTTTTTTTTTATTTGAGAAAAAGTTTAAGTCCTCTTATAGAAGTTTGGCTTTAGGCCACCAATAGTATTTTACCGTACGGAACCAAAAGTGTAAGCAAAATAAGATACTCTTACGGACCCCTAGGGGAGAAGTGGAAGACTCACTGTCAATCTTACACAATGTGGAATCAAGGTTGCCATCACTTTGGCGGGTGGTGTTTGATGAGATCGATATAATAGGGAATCATGCACAAATTAACAAATGCAGAACTTCGATTAATTATAAATCAGAAATAAAAGAAAAATATATCGAAGAGAATATTATAACGTGGTTTGGTCAATTTACCTATGAAACTGTTATAAACAAACAACTCTTTGAATGATTTGAACTTAATTTTATGCAATTAATTAGGCGTAAGTGAAATCTTAAATGTCCAAAACAGCAAAGAATGTTCCCTATTGATTTGATACTAACGACAAATTTTACTTGTCTCCCTTATACTATGATATTGACTTCACCAACGTCTCACTAACTATTAAGAGCCGCAATATCTGTTTAACATATGACCCTTATTTAAGAATCAGTAGATTTGAGCTAAGAAAAGAGCAATCCTACATTATTAAGTGCTTAAAAATATAGTAGTAGAGTGGAAGAAGTTAGTGGCAGGCATATGCAAAACTGACAAGTAAACCAGATTTTGTATGACATGAATCATGGTAATTAAGCTGTTGTGTCACCTTCTTGAAAGGCATTCTACCAAGTTGTAAACAAGATCGCTAAGAAAGTTCTGTTCGATTTGGGACTGTACAAAGAGAGTAACAATAATAATAATTAAAAAACCACTTTATCTCCAGACAAAAGAAAAGGTTTAGTTGTCTCTTAAATATAGCAGAGAAAGAAAAGAGCTTGTCAATGAGGTCCGATTTCTTACTTCTATATCAACTCAACTGACAAAAACGAAGAAGAAGAAGAAAAAAAAGAGGATAATAATTTGGAATTAATTTTATCCTATGTTTGGTTAGGGGTAATAGCTAATCCCAAAATTATTTTATCCCAGTACTAATGGTGGGATTACTATCTCAATAAAATAATTCAACGGAATATCTCAACCCATAGAATATTCTTTTCCCATCCCGCATACCAAACGACCCCCAAGACTTTTGACTGGTAGGATTTCCTTAGTTTGGGTTCTCACAAGACCAGGATTGCTGTATTTGGGCTAAAGGCCCTAGAGAAAAAGGGCCGCCTATTCGACCATATTAGCCCACTTCTCTTTTGTTTTTCTGGACGTCAGCTCACTATTGTTGGAAAAACTAAAATTGAAATTAATAGAATGGGCCAT